>OZ020306.1:43230011-43668772 GCA_963971305.1 Arcuatula senhousia
TGCAAAAAACTGCCATTTACCACTATGTTCTATTTTTAGCCACAGCGGCCATGTTTTACGACCAATCAAAAATCCCCACATCAGTTCTATACACCTAATGCTAATAAACAACTATACCAAGTTTGGTTCCATTTGGACTTAAAGTGTCAGAGGAGTTAACGTTTTCAATGTAATGAGGAAATGCTGTTAAAATGCTAAATTTTGACGTTCTAAGGTCAATAACTCCTAAAAGGAAAGGTCCTACAACGTTGACCCTTTACATATTTTGTAGATCTTGATGTGCTTAACAATATGCAATTTAAATTTCTCAAATATCTAGTATAGTTTTCAAGATATTGAGCTAAACAGGTGCAAAATTTGCAAAAAATCCACTAAAAGGGCAATAACTCCTACATGGGTCGTTGGATTTTCTTCAAAATTTCAGGGTAGGTAGATCTTGAGGTGCTGATCACTTTTACCTATGCCAGAATTTTGATATCTGTAGCCGTTTTTGAGTTATTTGCAAAAAACTGCATTTTACCCCTATGTTCTATTTTTAGCCATGGCGGCCATGTTTTACGACGAATCAAAAATCCCCACATCAGTTCTAAGCACCGAATGCTAATGAACAACCATACCAAGTTTGGTTGTAATTGGACTTTGGTGTCAGAGGAGTTAACGTTTTAAAAAGTTTACGGACGACGGACGACGGACGGACGACGGACGACGGACGGACGACGGACGCCAAGTGATGACAATAGCTCACATGACCCTTCGGGTCAGGTGAGCTAATTAGTAGGAAGAAGGAAAAATGAAAGGAGGAGAGGACTAGGGAGTAAGAGAAGGAATGAGGAGGGAGGGCAAGGGGGTAAGTGAAAGTTATATGGGAAGGAGAGTGCACATGAAATGAGGGAGAGGGATGAGGAGCAGGAAGGGGGATGGGGAGTAAGAGAAGGAATGAGGAGGGAGGGAAGAAGAGGAAGGGTTGGGGGGAAGGAACAGGGAGAACAGGAGGGAAAATGAACAAGAGGCTCCCAGGAGCCTGAATCGCTCACCTGACATATGTGCCGGAAGTTAAGGTTATAAGGCAAAATCTATTTAACGTTGAAAGGGTCATAAGATTAATAAGGGGGTCATCTGACAATATGATGGATCTAAAGGTGCTGATCACTTTTGTTCTCAATCAAAATCTAAAAATCTGTCACCCTTTTTGAGTTATTTGCAAAAAAATGCAGTTTAACCTAATGTTCTATTTTTAGCCACAGTGGCCATGTTTTACAACCAATCAAAAATCCCCATAACAGTTCTATACACCTAATAATAATAAACAATAATACCAAGTTTGGTTCCATTTGGACTTAAAGTGTCAGAGGAGTTAACATTTTCAATATAAGGAAATGCAGTTAAAATGCTCAATTTTGACGTTCCAAGGGCAATAACTCCTCAAAGGAAAGGCCCTACAACGTTGACCCTGTTACAAATTTTGTAGATCTTGATGCGCTTAACAATATGCAATTTAAATTTTTCAAATATCTTGTATAGTTTTAAGATATTGAGCTAAACAGGTGCAAAATTTGCAAAAAATCCACAAAAAGGGCGATAACTCCTACATGGGTTGTTGGATTTTCTTCAAAATATCAGAGCTGGTAGATCTTGAGGTGCTGATCACTTTTGTTCCCAATCAAAATTTTGAAATCTGTCACCGTTTTAGAGTTATTTGCAAAAAACTGCCATTTACCCCTATGTTCTATTTTTAGCCACAGCGGCCATGTTTTACGACCAATCAAAAATCCCCACATCAGTTCTATACACCTAATGCTAATAAACAACTATACCAAGTTTGGTTCCATTTGGACTTAAAGTGTCAGAGGAGTTAACGTTTTCAATGTAATGAGGAAATGCTGTTAAAATGCTAAATTTTGACGTTCTAAGGGCAATAACTCCTAAAAGGAAAGGTCCTACCACGTTGACCCTATTACATATTTTGTAGATCTTGATGTGCTTAACAATAAGCAATTTAAATTTCTCAAATATCTAGTATAGTTTTCAAGATATTGAGCTAAACAGGTGCAAAATTTGCAAAAAATCCACAAAAAGGGCAATAACTCCTACATGGGTTGTTGGATTTTCTTCAAAATTTCAGAGCTGGTAGATCTTGAGGTGCTGATCACTTTTGTTTCCAATCAAAATTTTGAAATCTGTCACCGTTTTAGAGTTATTTGCAAAAAACTGCCATTTACCCCTATGTTCTATTTTTAGCCACAGCGGCCATGTTTTACGACCAATCAAAAATCCCCACATCAGTTCTATACACCTAATGCTAATAAACAACTATACCAAGTTTGGTTCCATTTGGACTTAAAGTGTCAGAGGAGTTAACGTTTTCAATGTAATGAGGAAATGCTGTTAAAATGCTAAATTTTGACGTTCTAAGGGCAATAACTCCTAAAAGGAAAGGTCCTACCACGTTGACCCTATTACATATTTTGTAGATCTTGATGTGCTTAACAATATGCAATTTAAATTTCTCAAATATCTAGTATAGTTTTCAAGATATTGAGCTAAACAGGTGCAAAATTTGCAAAAAATCCACAAAAAAGGCAATAACTCCTACATGGGTTGTTGGATTTTCTTCAAAATTTCAGAGCTGGTAGATCTTGAGGTGCTGATTACTTTTGTACCCAATCAAAATTTTGAAATCTGTCACCGTTTTAGAGTTATTTGCAAAAAACTGCCATTTGCCTCTATGTTCTATTTTTAGCCACAGCGGCCATGTTTTACCACCAATCAAAAATCCCCACATCAGTTCTATACACCTTATGCTAATAAACAACTATACCAAGTTTGGTTCCATTTGGACTTAAAGTGTCAGAGGAGTTAACGTTTTCAATGTAATGAGGAAATGCTGTTAAAATGCTAAATTTTGACGTTCTAAGGGCAATAACTCCTAAAAGGAAAGGTCTTACCACGTTGACCCTATTACATATTTTGTAGATCTTGATGTGCTTAACAATATGCAATTTAAATTTCTCAAATATCTAGTATAGTTTTCAAGATATTGAGCTTAACAGGTGCAAAATTTGCAAAAAATCCACAAAAAGGGCAATAACTCCTACATGGGTCGTTGGATTTTCTTCAAAATTTCAGGGTAGGTAGATCTTGAGGCGCTGATCACTTTTACCTTATGCCAGAATTTTGATATCTGTAGCAGTTTTTGAGTTATTTGCAAAAAACTGCATTTTACCCCTATGTTCTATTTTTAGCCATGGCGGCCATGTTTTACGACGAATCAAAAATCCCCACATTAGTTCTAAGCACCGAATGCTAATAAACAACCATACCAAGTTTGGTTGCAATTGGACTTATGGTGTCAGAGGAGTTAACGTTTTAAAAAGTTTACGGACGGACGACGGACACCAAGTGATGACAATAGCTCACATGACCCTTCGGGTCAGGTGAGCTAAAAAAAGGAAGGACAGAATGGATAAAAGAGAGAGAGTCAATTACGAGAAGCAAGTGATTAGCAGAGGGAAGGAAAGGAAGGGAAAGGGAAGAATAGTAGATGGGAAGAAAGAGATATAGAGGAGAGAGAAAATGAAAGGGAGAGAAGGATGTTTAGGGATGAGAATGGAGGAAGAGGAGATGAAGGAAAGAATGAGGAAGGGATAAAGAGAAAGGGAAGGAAATGAGTGTCAGCGAGAAGAGGGAGGACGATAAAAAGAAAAAGGATGAAGAGAAGAGGAAGGTGGGGTGTAATAACGTGAAGAATGAAAGAAAGACGAAAAATATAGCAAGAAAAGGAAAGGAGCGAATAAAAGAAGAGAAGAGAGTGGGAAAGAAGGGATTAAGAGGGAACGAAGTAAAAAAGTGAGGAAATGAAAGGAAGAGAAGAAGGAAAGAGCGTTGCGGAAGTAGAGGAAAGACGCAGATGGGTAAAAGGGGAAATTAGTAGAAAAGGAAGGAAGGAAGGAAGAGGAAGAGTGAGGAGTGGTAACATGAAAAAGAGGTAGAAAAGAAAAAGAGAGAAGGTAGGGAGAAAGGGTGAAATGAAGGGAAAAAAGAAAGGAGTGATAAAGAAAGAAGTGGGAGAGAAGGAAAAAAGATACAAGGAAATTAAACAAAGTATGAAAAGATAGAAGATTTAAAGAACGAGAGACAAAAGGTAGGAAAAAAGAAATTAAAGGGGCGAGATTAAATAAACGGAAAATAAGAGAAATAGATCGAATGGAAAAGCGAGAAAACAGAAGGGTGAGAATGAGGAGATAAAAGGAAAGCAGATGAAAAGATAATGAAAGGCGAAAATGGATTAGAAAGGGAGTAAAATGGAAGATAATGGAGTGAAAAGGAAGATAAGGGGGTGGATAGAAGGGGATGAAAGAATAAGAGAGGGAAAAGGGACAAGAATAGAATGATAAAAGAAAGATAAGGAAGGAGGAGAGGTTGAGAAGAGAGTTGGGAGATTAGACTAAGAAATCAAGAGGAAGGATGGGGAAAAGATCATAGAAGCGAAAGGTATTAAAGAAAGCATGAATAGAAAAGAGAAGAGAAGGAGAAATGAAGGAATAAGAGAAGTGAGATGGAGGGAAGGGATGAAAAGAAGAAAGCAGAAAGCGAGACTGGATATAATGGATATTCGAGAAAGAAAGGAGGAATTAATCAAGAAGAGAAGACAGGGATCACCTAAACAATACTAATGACTGATGAGTGAACGAAATGTTAGTTCGAGGAATTGAAGAAAGGAGAAGAAAAGGGGGAATTGAAAAAGGGGAGAGGGGAAAATAATACTGAATAAAAAGAATTAAAGGGGGACAAGAAAGCCAGCAAAGTAAAAGGGTGATTTAAAGCCAGGAATGATAACATGTGAAACAGAATATAAAACAAAATACTGGTAGACTACAAACATATTTGATCATTTCTTATTTCTTCTATGGACTCAGAGATTATGAGCTGAATTTCTACATTGTTTTAACGTTTTGTAAAATGTCGAAGGTGATTAAAAAATTACAGCCCATGTTAAATATTTGCATGTCAACCGGTATATTTGGTCAAAAGAAGTGACAGATTTATTAAGAAAAAGTTGAGGGTTGCATGCACGCTGAGTTGTGGTTCAACAAGTGTATAGACAAGTAAAGGTTGTGGTATCTTCGTTAGCCAATGGTTACGATCCAATCCTCCTCCTTATCAGATTGTAACCCTTGGCTGGTGAAGATGTTTAAGGGTACAATTAAGATGGAGTGGATGTTAGAAATGAATTTTTAAAAGTTCAGGACCTAGAGAAATTGGTTAAGGAAAAAAATAAATATGTTAGTTGCCGAGCAAATAATGTCATGTGGGGGTTAAAAAGGGTGTATAGTTTTAAAGGAAAATATCAAAATGAAGAAAATTAACATGGATGATCGGATAGAGAAATGGAGGCAACATGAATGATAAGTAAGGAAAATGAAGGTACATTGTAACAGGGATGATGGGATAGGGAAATGAAGTTAATCGAATGACGGAATAGAGATATGAAGGCAATAGGAACAAGAGGCTCCCAGGAGCCTAAATTGCTCACCTGGTCTTGATGTCAACCCTATATTTTGTAGAGCTAAATGAGCTGAACATTTAAGCAAGCAACAGTTTTTTCTTTATCTACTATAGTTTTCATTCTGTATGCCAAAAACACGAAAAACCGTTATTTTAGGGGCCGTAACTATTATAAGGGTCATCTGACAACTTCAACCCTATGGAGACTTTTGTAGAGCTTTATGGGCTGAACATTTAAGCAAGCAACAGCTTTTCTCTATCTGCTATAGTTTTCATTCTAAAGGCCAAAAACATGAAAAAGGTTATTTTAGGGGCTGTAACCCCTATTAAGGGTCATCTGACAATTTCAATCCTATTGAGACTTTTGTAGAGCTAAATAAACTGAACGTTTAAGCAAGGAACAGCTTTTCTCTATTTGCTATAGTTTTCATTCTATAGGCCAAAAACACGAAAAGGGTTATTTTAGGGGCCGTAACCCCTATTAAGGGTCATCAGACGACTTAGATCCTATGGAGACTTTAATAGAGCTAAATGAGCTGAACATTTAAGCAAGCATCAGCTTTTCTCTATCTGCTCTAGTTTTCTTTCTATAGGCCAAATACATGAAAAAACATCATTTAAGGGGCCGTAACCCCTATAAGGGGTCATCTGACAACTTCGACCCTATGGAGACTTCTGTACAGCTAAATTAGCTGAACATTTAAGCAAGCAACAGCTTCTCTCTATCTGCAATAGTTTTCATTCAATAGGCCAAAAACATGAAAAAACATTATTTCAGGGACCGTAACCCCTATTAAGGGTCATCAGACGACTTCGACCCTATGGAGACTTTTGTAGAGCTAAATGAGCTGAACATTTAAGCAAGCAACAGCTTTTCTCTATCTGCAATAGTTTTCTTTCTATAGGCCAAAAACATGAAAACATCATTTTAGGGGCCGTAACCCCTAGAAGGGGTCATCTGACAACTTCGACCCTATGGAGACTTTTGTAGAGCTAAATGAGCTGAACATTTAAGCAAGCAACAGCTTCTCTCTATCTGCAATAGTTTTCATACTATAGGGCAAAAACATGAAAAAACGCTATTTTTCCCCTTTAAGGGGCTGTAACCCCTATCAGGGGTCATCTGACAACTTGGACCAAATGGAGACTTATGTAGAGCTTTTAATGCTGAAGCAGTAGGGTGGCATCAGATTTCATCTATCTCTTATACTTTTTGATTTACAAGCCAAAAACAGTAGTCTGACCCCCCTGGTCTATTTTTAGCAACGGCGGCCATGTTTTTCGACGAATCAAAAATCCCCACATCAGTTCTGTGGGGGATACCCTAAGGTACCATCAGACCAAATTTGGTTGGAATCTGTTCAGCCGTTTCAGAGGAGAAGAAGTTTGAAGAAAAGTTAACGACGACGGACGACGACGACGACGACGGACGACGACGACGACGACGACGACGTACGACGACGACGGACGCCAAAAGATGGCAATAGCTCACATGGCCTTTGGCCAGGTGAGCTAATAAAAGGACAGAGACACAAGAACAACAGGAATGAAGAGATAGAGAAATGAAGGCAACAGGAATGGTGGGATAGAGAAATGGAGACAACAGGAATGGTGGGATAGAGAAATGGAGACAACAGGAATGGTGGGATAGAGAAATGGAGACAACAGGAATGGTGGAATAGAGAAATGGAGACAACAGGAACTGTGGGATAGAGAAATGAAGGCAACAGGAATGGTGGGATAGAGAAATGAAGGCAACAGGAATGAAGAGATAGAGAAATGGAGACAACAGGAATGGTGGGATAGAGAAATGGAGACAACAGGAATGATGGGATAGAGAAATGGAGACAACAGGAATGGTGGGATAGAGAAATGAAGGCAACAGGAATGAAGAGATAGAGAAATGGAGACAACAGGAATGGTGGGATAGAGAAATGGAGACAACAGGAATGGTGGGATAGAGAAATGGAGACAACAGGAATGATGGGATAGAGAAATGGAGACAACAGGAACTGTGGGATAGAAAAATGGAGACAACAGGAATGGTGGGAGAGAGAAATGGAGGCAACAGGAATGGTGGGATAGAGAAATGAAGGCAACAGGAATGAAGAGATAGAGAAATGGAGACAACAGGAATGGTGGGATAGAGAAATGGAGACAACAGGAATGATGGGATAGAGAAATGGAGACAACAGGAACTGTGGGATAGAGAAATGGAGACAACAGGAATGGTGGGATAGAGAAATGGAGGCAACAGGAACTGTGGGATAGAGAAATGGAGACAACAGGAATGGTGGGATAGAGAAATGGAGACAACAGGAATGGTGGGATAGAGAAATGAAGGCAACAGGAATGAAGAGATAGAGAAATGGAGACAACAGGAATGGTGGGATAGAAAAATGAAGGCAATAGGAATGATAGGATAGAGAAATGGAGGAAATAGGAATGGCGGGATAGAGAAATGAAGACAACAGGAATGATGGGACAGAGAAATGGAGACAACAGGAATGGTGGGATAGAAAAATGAAGGCAATAGGAATGATAGGATAGAGAAATGGAGGAAACAGGAATGGTGGGATAGAGAAATGAAGACAACAGGAATGGTGGGATAGAGAAATGAAGACAACAGGAACTGTGGGATAGAGAAATGGAGACAAAATGAATGGTGGAATAGAGAAATGGAGACAACAGGAACTGTGGGATAGAGAAATGGAGACAACAGGAACTGTGGAATAGAGAAATGGAGACAAAATGAATGGTGGAATAGAGAAATGGAGACAAAAGGAATGGTGGGATAGAGAAATGGAGACAAAAGGAATGGTGGGATAGAGAAATGGAGACAACAGGAATGATAGGATAAAGAAATGGAGACAACAGGAATGATGGGATAAAGAAATGAAGGCAACAGGAATGGTGGGATAGAGAAATGGAGACAACAGGAATGGTGGAATAGAGAAATGGAGACAAAAGGAACTGTGGGATAGAAAAATGAAGGCAACAGGAATGGTGGAATAGAGAAATGGAGACAAAAGGAATGGTGGAATAGAGAAATGGAGACAACAGGAATGGTGGAATAGAGAAATGGAGACAAAAGGAATGGTGGGATAGAGAAATGGAGACAAAAGGAATGGTGGGATAGAGAAATGGAGACAAAAGGAATGGTGGGATAGAGAAATGGAGACAAAAGGAATGGTGGGATAGAGAAATGGAGACAACAGGAATGGTGGAATAGAGAAATGGAGACAACAGGAATGATGGGATAAAGAAATGAAGGCAACAGGAATGGTGGGATAGAGAAATGGAGACAACAGGAATGGTGGAATAGAGAAATGGAGACAAAAGGAACTGTGGGATAGAGAAATGGAGACAACAGGAATGGTGGGATAGAGAAATTAAGGCAACAGGAATGAAGAGATAGAGAAATGGAGACAACAGGAACTGTGGGATAGAGAAATGGAGACAAAAGGAATGGTGGAATAGAGAAATGGAGACAACAGGAACTGTGGAATAGAGAAATGGAGACAACAGGAACTGTGGGATAGAGAAATGGAGACAAAAGGAATGGTGGAATAGAGAAATGGAGACAACAGGAATGGTGGGATAGAGAAATGGAGACAAAAGGAATGGTGGGATAGAGAAATGGAGACAACAGGAACTGTGGGATAGAGAAATGGAGACAACAGGAATGGTGGGATAGAGAAATGGAGACAACAGGAATGGTGGAATAGAGAAATGGAGACAACAGGAACTGTGGGATAGAGAAATGGAGACAACAGGAATGGTGGGATAGAGAAATGGAGACAACAGGAATGGTGGAATAGAAAAATGGAGACAAAAGGAACTGTGGGATAGAGAAATGGAGACAACAGGAATGGTGGGATAGAGAAATTAAGGCAACAGGAATGAAGAGATAGAGAAATGGAGACAACAGGAACTGTGGGATAGAGAAATGGAGACAAAAGGAATGGTGGAATAGAGAAATGGAGACAACAGGAACTGTGGAATAGAGAAATGGAGACAACAGGAACTGTGGGATAGAGAAATGGAGACAAAAGGAATGGTGGAATAGAGAAATGGAGACAACAGGAATGGTGGGATAGAGAAATGGAGACAAAAGGAATGGTGGAATAGAGAAATGAAGGCAACAGGAATGAAGAGATAGAGAAATGGAGACAACAGGAATGGTGGGATAGAAAAATGAAGGCAATAGGAATGATAGGATAGAGAAATGGAGGAAATAGGAATGGTGGAATAGAGAAATGGAGACAAAAGGAACTGTGGGATAGAGAAATGGAGGCAATAGGAATGGTGGGATAGAGAAATGGAGACAAAAGGAACTGTGGAATAGAGAAATGAAGGCAACAGGAACTGTGGGATAGAGAAATGAAGGCAACAGGAACTGTGGGATAGAGAAATGGAGACAACAGGAACTGTGGGATAGAGAAATGGAGACAACAGGAACTGTGGGATAGAGAAATGGAGACAAAATGAATGGTGGAATAGAGAAATGGAGACAACAGGAATGGTGGGATAGAGAAATGGAGACAAAAGGAATGGTGGAATAGAGAAATGGAGACAACAGGAATGGTGGGATAGAGAAATGAAGGCAACAGGAACTGTGGGATAGAGAAATGGAGACAAAATGAATGGTGGAATAGAGAAATGGAGACAACAGGAATGGTGGGATAGAGAAATGGAGACAAAAGGAATGGTGGGATAGAGAAATGGAGACAAAATGAATGGTGGAATAGAGAAATGGAGACAACAGGAATGGTGGGATAGAGAAATGGAGACAAAAGGAATGGTGGAATAGAGAAATGGAGACAACAGGAACTGTGGGATAGAGAAATGGAGACAACAGGAACTGTGGAATAGAGAAATGGAGACAAAATGAATGGTGGAATAGAGAAATGGAGACAAAAGGAATGGTGGGATAGAGAAATGGAGACAACAGGAATGGTGGGATAGAGAAATGGAGACAACAGGAACTGTGGGATAGAGAAATGGAGACAACAGGAACTGTGGGATAGAGAAATGGAGACAACAGGAACTGTGGGATAGAGAAATGAAGGCAACAGGAACTGTGGGATAGAGAAATGGAGACAAAAGGAATGGTGGGATAGAGAAATGGAGACAAAAGGAATGGTGGGATAGAGAAATGGAGACAACAGGAACTGTGGGATAGAGAAATGGAGACAAAAGGAACTGTGGGATAGAGAAATGGAGACAACAGGAACTGTGGGATAGAGAAATGAAGGCAACAGGAACTGTGGGATAGAGAAATGGAGACAAAAGGAATGGTGGGATAGAGAAATGGAGACAAAAGGAATGGTGGGATAGAGAAATGGAGACAACAGGAACTGTGGGATAGAGAAATGGAGACAAAAGGAACTGTGGGATAGAGAAATGGAGACAACATGAACTGTGGGATAGAGAAATGGAGACAACAGGAACTGTGGGATAGAGAAATGGAGACAAAAGGAATGGTGGGATAGAGAAATGGAGACAACAGGAACTGTGGGATAGAGAAATGAAGGCAACAGGAATGGTGGGATAGAGAAATGAAGGCAACAGGAACTGTGGGATAGAGAAATGGAGACAATAGGAATGGTGGGATAGAGAAATGGAGACAACAGGAATGGTGGGATAGAGAAATGGAGACAACAGGAATGGTGGGATAGAGAAATGGAGACAACAGGAATGGTGGAATAGAGAAATGGAGACAACAGGAACTGTGGGATAGAGAAATGGAGACAAAAGGAATGGTGGAATAGAGAAATGGAGACAACAGGAACTGTGGGATAGAGAAATGGAGACAACAGGAACTGTGGGATAGAGAAATGGAGACAAAAGGAATGGTGGAATAGAGAAATGGAGACAACAGGAACTGTGGGATAGAGAAATGAAGGCAACAGGAATGGTGGGATAGAGAAATGGAGACAAAAGGAATGGTGGAATAGAGAAATGGAGACAACAGGAACTGTGGGATAGAGAAATGGAGACAACAGGAATGGTGGAATAGAGAAATGGAGACAACAGGAATGGTGGGATAGAGAAATGGAGACAACAGGAATGGTGGGATAGAGAAATGGAGACAAAAGGAATGGTGGAATAGAGAAATGGAGACAACAGGAACTGTGGGATAGAGAAATGGAGACAACAGGAACTGTGGGATAGAGAAATGAAGGCAACAGGAATGATGGGATAGAGAAATGGAGACAACAGGAATGGTGGAATAGAGAAATGGAGACAAAAGGAATGGTGGAATAGAGAAATGGAGACAACAGGAACTGTGGGATAGAGAAATGGAGACAACAGGAATGGTGGGATAGAGAAATGGAGACAACAGGAACTGTGGGATAGAGAAATGGAGACAAAAGGAATGGTGGAATAGAGAAATGGAGACAAAAGGAATGGTGGAATAGAGAAATGGAGACAACAGGAACTGTGGGATAGAGAAATGGAGACAACAGGAATGGTGGGATAGAGAAATGGAGGCAATAGGAATGGTGGGATAGAGAAATGGAGACAAAAGGAACTGTGGGATAGAGAAATGGAGACAATAGGAATGGTGGAATAGAGAAATGGAGACAACAGGAACTGTGGGATAGAGAAATGGAGACAACAGGAATGGTGGGATAGAGAAATGGAGGCAACAGGAATGATGGGATAGAGAAATGGAGACAACAGGAATGGTGGGATAGAGAAATGGAGACAAAAGGAATGGTGGAATAGAGAAATGGAGACAACAGGAACTGTGGGATAGAGAAATGGAGACAACAGGAATGGTGGGATAGAGAAATGGAGGCAACAGGAATGATGGGATAGAGAAATGGAGACAACAGGAATGGTGGGATAGAGAAATGGAGACAATAGGAATGGTGGGATAGAGAAATGGAGACAACAGGAATGATGGGTAAGAGAAATGGAGACAACAGGAATGAGGGGTAAGAGAAATGGAGACAACAGGAATGGTGGGATAGAGAAATGGAGACAACAGGAATGGTGGGATAGAGAAATGGAGGCAATAGGAATGGTGGGATAGAGAAATTGAGACAAAAGGAATGATGGGATAGAGAAATGGAGACAAAAGGAATGGTGGAATAGAGAAATGGAGACAACAGGAATGATGGGATAGAGAAATGGAGACAACAGGAACTGTGGGATAGAGAAATGGAGACAAAAGGAATGGTGGGATAGAGAAATGGAGACAACAGGAATGATGGGTAAGAGAAATGGAGACAACAGGAATGAGGGGTAAGAGAAATGGAGACAACAGGAACTGTGGGATAGAGAAATGGAGACAAAAGGAATGGTGGGATAGAGAAATGGAGACAAAAGGAATGGTGGGATAGAGAAATGGAGACAACAGGAATGGTGGAATAGAGAAATGGAGACAAAAGGAATGGTGGGATAGAGAAATGGAGACAACAGGAACTGTGGGATAGAGAAATGGAGACAACAGGAACTGTGGGATAGAGAAATGGAGACAACAGGAACTGTGGGATAGAGAAATGGAGACAAAAGGAATGGTGGAATAGAGAAATGGAGACAACAGGAACTGTGGGATAGAGAAATGGAGACAAAAGGAATGGTGGGATAGAGAAATGGAGACAACAGGAATGATGGGTAAGAGAAATGGAGACAACAGGAATGAGGGGTAAGAGAAATGGAGACAACAGGAATGGTGGGATAGAGAAATGGAGACAACAGGAATGGTGGGATAGAGAAATGGAGGCAATAGGAATGGTGGGATAGAGAAATTGAGACAAAAGGAATGATGGGATAGAGAAATGGAGACAAAAGGAATGGTGGAATAGAGAAATGGAGACAACAGGAATGATGGGATAGAGAAATGGAGACAACAGGAACTGTGGGATAGAGAAATGGAGACAAAAGGAATGGTGGGATAGAGAAATGGAGACAACAGGAATGATGGGTAAGAGAAATGGAGACAACAGGAATGAGGGGTAAGAGAAATGGAGACAACAGGAATGGTGGGATAGAGAAATGGAGACAACAGGAACTGTGGGATAGAGAAATGAAGGCAACAGGAACTGTGGGATAGAGAAATGGAGACAAAAGGAATGGTGGAATAGAGAAATGGAGACAACAGGAACTGTGGGATAGAGAAATGAAGGCAACAGGAATGGTGGGATAGAGAAATGGAGACAACAGGAATGGTGGGATAGAGAAATGGAGACAAAAGGAATGGTGGGATAGAGAAATGGAGACAACAGGAACTGTGGAATAGAGAAATGGAGACAAAAGGAACTGTGGAATAGAGAAATGGAGACAACAGGAACTGTGGGATAGAGAAATGGAGACAACAGGAATGGTGGGATAGAGAAATGGAGACAAAAGGAATGGTGGGATAGAGAAATGAAGGCAACAGGAATGGTGGAATAGAGAAATGGAGACAACAGGAACTGTGGGATAGAGAAATGAAGGCAACAGGAATGATGGGATAGAGAAATGAAGGCAACAGGAATGATGGGATAGAGAAATGAAGGCAACAGGAATGGTGGAATAGAGAAATGGAGACAACAGGAATGGTGGAATAGAGAAATGGAGACAAAATGAATGGTGGAATAGAGAAATGGAGACAAAAGGAATGGTGGAATAGAGAAATGGAGACAAAATGAATGGTGGAATAGAGAAATGGAGACAAAAGGAATGGTGGAATAGAGAAATGGAGACAACAGGAACTGTGGGATAGAGAAATGAAGGCAACAGGAACTGTGGGATAGAGAAATGGAGACAAAATGAATGGTGGAATAGAGAAATGGAGACAAAAGGAATGGTGGAATAGAGAAATGGAGACAACAGGAACTGTGGGATAGAGAAATGAAGGCAACAGGAACTGTGGATAGAGAAATGGAGACAAAATGAATGGTGGAATAGAGAAATGGAGACAAAAGGAATGGTGGAATAGAGAAATGGAGACAACAGGAACTGTGGGATAGAGAAATGAAGGCAACAGGAACTGTGGGATAGAGAAATGGAGACAAAAGGAATGGTGGAATAGAGAAATGGAGACAACAGGAATGGTGGGATAGAGAAATGGAGACAAAAGGAATGGTGGAATAGAGAAATGGAGACAAAAGGAATGATGGGATAAAGAAATGAAGGCAACAGGAACTGTGGGATAGAGAAATGAAGGCAACAGGAATGGTGGGATAGAGAAATGGAGACAAAAGGAATGGTGGGATAGAGAAATGGAGACAAAAGGAACTGTGGGATAGAGAAATGGAGACAACAGGAATGGTGGAATAGAGAAATGGAGACAAAAGGAATGGTGGAATAGAGAAATGGAGACAACAGGAACTGTGGGATAGAGAAATGGAGACAACAGGAACTGTGGGATAGAGAAATGAAGGCAACAGGAATGGTGGGATAGAGAAATGGAGACAACAGGAATTGTGGGATAGAGAAATGGAGACAAAAGGAATGGTGGAATAGAGAAATGGAGACAACAGGAACTGTGGGATAGAGAAATGAAGGCAACAGGAATGATGGGATAGAGAAATGGAGACAACAGGAATTGTGGGATAAAGAAATGAAGGCAACAGGAATGGTGGGATAGAGAAATGGAGACAACAGGAATGGTGGGATAGAGAAATGGAGACAAAAGGAATGGTGGGATAGAGAAATGGAGACAACAGGAACTGTGGGATAGAGAAATGAAGGCAACAGGAATGGTGGGAGAGAGAAATGGAGGCAACAGGAATGGTGGAATAGAGAAATGGAGACAACAGGAACTGTGGGATAGAGAAATGGAGACAAAAGGAATGGTGGGATAGAGAAATGGAGACAACAGGAATGGTGGGATAGAGAAATGGAGGCAATAGGAATGGTGGGATAGAGAAATGGAGACAAAAGGAATGGTGGGATAGAGAAATGGAGACAAAAGGAATGGTGGGATAGAGAAATGAAGACAACAGGAATGGTGGGATAGAGAAATGGAGACAACAGGAATGGTGGGATAGAGAAATGGAGACAACAGGAATGGTGGGATAGAGAAATGGAGACAAAAGGAATGGTGGGATAGAGAAATGGAGACAACAGGAACTGTGGGATAGAGAAATGGAGACAACAGGAACTGTGGGATAGAGAAATGGAGACAACAGGAACTGTGGGATAGAGAAATGGAGGCAATAGGAATGGTGGGATAGAGAAATGGAGACAACAGGAATGGTGGGATAGAGAAATGGAGACAAAAGGAATGGTGGGATAGAGAAATGAGGACAACAGGAATGGTGGGATAGAGAAATGGAGACAGCAGGAACTGTGGAATAGAGAAATGGAGACAACAGGAACTGTGGGATAGAGAAATGGAGACAACAGGAACTGTGGGATAGAGAAATGGAGACAACAGGAACTGTGGGATAGAGAAATGGAGACAACAGGAACTGTGGGATAGAGAAATGGAGACAACAGGAACTGTGGGATAGAGAAATGGAGACAACAGGAACTGTGGGATAGAGAAATGGAGACAACAGGAACTGTGGGATAGAGAAATGGAGACAACAGGAACTGTGGGATAGAGAAATGGAGACAACAGGAACTGTGGGATAGAGAAATGAAGGCAACAGGAATGGTGGGATAGAGAAATGGAGACAACAGGAATGGTGGGATAGAGAAATGGAGACAACAGGAATGATGGGATAGAGAAATGGAGACAAAAGGAATGGTGGAATAGAGAAATGGAGACAACAGGAATGATGGGATAGAGAAATGAAGGCAACAGGAACTGTGGGATAGAGAAATGAAGGCAACAGGAATGATGGGATAGAGAAATGGAGACAAAAGGAATGGTGGGATAGAGAAATGGAGACAACAGGAATGGTGGGATAGAGAAATGGAGACAAAAGGAATGGTGGGATAGAGAAATGGAGACAACAGGAACTGTGGGATAGAGAAATGGAGACAACAGGAACTGTGGGATAGAGAAATGGAGACAACAGGAACTGTGGGATAGAGAAATGGAGACAACAGGAATGGTGGGATAGAGAAATGGAGACAACAGGAATGATGGGATAGAGAAATGAAGGCAACAGGAACTGTGGAATAGAGAAATGGAGACAACAGGAACTGTGGGATAGAGAAATGGAGACAACAGGAACTGTGGGATAGAGAAATGGAGACAAAAGGAATGGTGGGATAGAGAAATGGAGACAAAAGGAATGGTGGGATAGAGAAATGGAGACAAAAGGAATGGTGGAATAGAGAAATGGAGACAACAGGAACTGTGGAATAGAGAAATGGAGACAACAGGAATGATGGGATAGAGAAATGGAGACAACAGGAATGGTGGGATAGAGAAATGGAGACAAAAGGAATGGTGGGATAGAGAAATGGAGACAACAGGAACTGTGGAATAGAAAAATGGAGACAACAGGAACTGTGGGATAGAGAAATGGAGACAACAGGAACTGTGGGATAGAGAAATGGAGACAAAAGGAATGGTGGGATAGAGAAATGGAGACAACAGGAACTGTGGAATAGAGAAATGGAGACAACAGGAACTGTGGGATAGAGAAATGGAGACAAAAGGAATGGTGGGATAGAGAAATGGAGACAAAAGGAATGGTGGGATAGAGAAATGGAGACAACAGGAACTGTGGGATAGAGAAATGGAGACAACAGGAATGGTGGGAGAGAGAAATGGAGACAACAGGAATGGTGGGATAGAGAAATGGAGACAACAGGAATGATGGGATAGAGAAATGAAGGCAACAGGAACTGTGGAATAGAGAAATGGAGACAACAGGAACTGTGGGATAGAGAAATGGAGACAACAGGAACTGTGGGATAGAGAAATGGAGACAAAAGGAATGGTGGGATAGAGAAATGGAGACAAAAGGAATGGTGGGATAGAGAAATGGAGACAAAAGGAATGGTGGAATAGAGAAATGGAGACAACAGGAACTGTGGAATAGAGAAATGGAGACAACAGGAATGATGGGATAGAGAAATGGAGACAACAGGAATGGTGGGATAGAGAAATGGAGACAAAAGGAATGGTGGGATAGAGAAATGGAGACAACAGGAACTGTGGAATAGAAAAATGGAGACAACAGGAACTGTGGGATAGAGAAATGGAGACAACAGGAACTGTGGGATAGAGAAATGGAGACAAAAGGAATGGTGGGATAGAGAAATGGAGACAACAGGAACTGTGGAATAGAGAAATGGAGACAACAGGAACTGTGGGATAGAGAAATGGAGACAACAGGAACTGTGGGATAGAGAAATGGAGACAAAAGGAATGGTGGGATAGAGAAATGGAGACAACAGGAACTGTGGAATAGAGAAATGGAGACAAAAGGAATGATGGGATAGAGAAATGGAGACAACAGGAACTGTGGGATAGAGAAATGGAGACAACAGGAACTGTGGGATAGAGAAATGGAGACAACAGGAATGGTGGGATAGAGAAATGGAGACAACAGGAATGATGGGATAGAGAAATGGAGACAACAGGAATGGTGGGATAAAGAAATGAAGGCAACAGGAATGGTGGGATAGAGAAATGGAGACAAAAGGAATGGTGGAATAGAGAAATGGAGACAACAGGAATGATGGGATAGAGAAATGGAGACAACAGGAATGGTGGGATAGAGAAATGGAGACAACAGGAATGATAGAATTAAGAAATCAGAGTAAAAATAAAGATTACACAAAGAATAATGAGAAAAGAGAGAAAAACATCAAATCCTTTTTTCACAAAATACTTTATTACAGTATGAAAACAAACATGTGCAACACATATGAAAATATATAAATAATATTAAAAACTTAATATTGGAAAAAAATAATTTAAAGAAAAACAAAACAAGGAAAGCTCATAAATATTTTATACAAATGTAACAGTAGCATATGAAAACTTCTAAGACGAATCTGTGAAAAAATAAAATGTACAGAAAAAATTCATAAACAATATTGCATGTAAAGTCTACAATAAATTTTACATGTTATATCATAAACAAAAGATATCATGACTCGCCTGCTGGCATCATCGTAATACCTATTTTCGACTATTCATTCATAAATTAAATTCTCTACATTTTCCTGTGGACCAATCAAAATAATCCTAGATATCATGGCCATTGAGAAACAGACTTAACATAAAAGACTGGTTTTTTAAACAGTCATTTGGTGTAGAAATAGAAAAAAACAGTCATTTAGTGTAGAAATGAGGTCAAGGTCAGATGACATGGTGACGCACCAAATAACCCAAATTTAATTCATCGATATCCTTAAGATCAGATGCGTTGATATTATACTTTTTTTTTTAAGAAATTCATTTTTCAAAAGAGTGTTACAAAGAATTTCAGCCTGACAAAAGACCTCAAAATTCAGAGTCACCGAAGCATGAAAATAGGGTCAAGGTCGCACCGCATGGTGACTGTTGCGTAGACCATAACCTGAACTGTCTGTAAACTAAATATCTATGTCTAGATGTCTAGATATTTTACTTTTCAAGTACTTCATTTTCCACAAAAGTCTTGACAAGACGTTTACGGCCTAAAACAAGTGTGGCCACTAAAGGTATAGCTCGCTTGTCGGCACCTGGCTAAAAACTAAAAACTACCTAAGCTTTCATTTCTTGATATAAACACAAAAAGAGTCTGTATACCCAATACCAGATGCCTAACAATTATACTTTTTAAGCAATTCATTATCCACACAAGTATAACAAAAAAGTTTTCTGCCTGAAAAAAAAGATCTAACTTCACAGAGTCACTAAAGCGTGAAAATGGTGTCAGGGTCACACGGCGTGGTGGCAGTTGCGTAGACCATAACCTGAACTGTCTCTGTACTACATATCAGATGCCTTGCTATTATAATTTTCAAGCAATTCATTGTCCGCAAAAGTCTTACAAAAACGTTTACGACGCCGCCGCCGGCGGAAAGTACTACCTATGTCTCGCCTTCCAAGACTATTCGTCGCAGGCGGGACAATAAAACCCAGTTCACAAAGTCACTGGAGCGTAAAACTGGGGTCAAGGTCACACAGCATGGTGACAGTTGTGTAAACCATAACCTGAACTGTCTGTATACCCAATATCAGATACCTAGCTATTATACTTTTCAAGAAATTCATTATCCACAAAAGTCTTACAAAAAAGTTTGTGGATTTAGACAGAGCCACTGGAGCATGAAAATGGGGTCAGGGTCTCACGCCATGGTAACATTTGAATAGAACTTAACATGAACTGTCTGTTTACTTAAAGTCCATTTGAGTTCTATAAATCAACGAAAATTCTTTTAAACTTTTTTGTCTCTCAAATAAAATTTATTTTTTAAACACAAATAAACTTTTTATTTGTATACGAACTCTGATAACAAAAACCAAGATGTTATCTTCTAAAACAAAAAAGTTTTCCTTATGGTCGAATGCTAAATATTTCACTAATTTTAATAATACCTTAAATGGTGTGTTTATCTGACGGAACAGCCAGGTGTTGGGCCCACCTGAACATAATTGAAAGGACTAACAATAGGAGAATAGATGACGAATTAGCTCCACAAAGGATTTTTAAAGGTATACGGAGCAAATGCTGTTCCTGGTCACAAGGTTGTACTCCCATGGATTTCTATGAATTTTTGGTCCATTTTTACTATTAAGGTCTATGGAAAACATTTTTATTAATAATGCAAAAATTTTGAATTTTTTTGCCTGAGTTCGTATGCCATTAAAAGGTCATGACATACTAAAATAGTTAAAATATTATGCAAGACGTAAATTTACAAGCCATTTTTCGTTGATTTATAAAACTCAAACGGACTATAATATCAGATGCTTTGCTCTTATACTTTTAAAAAAAATCATTTTCCACAAGTCTAACAAAGAAGTGCTTGGTCTGAAAAAAAAGACCTAAGTTCAGAGTCACTGGAGCGTAAAAATGGTGTCAGGGTCACACGGCATGGTAACAGTTGCGTAAACCATAACCTGAACTTTTTCCAGCAATTCATCGTCCACAAAAGTCTTACAAAAAAGTTTACTGTCTGAAAAAAGACCTAAGTTCAGAGTCACTGGAGCATGAAAATGGGGTCAGAATCACGCGGCATGGTGACAGTTGTATGGAGCATAACCTGAACTGTCTGTATACCTAATGTCAGACGCTAACTATTATACTTTTCAAGCAAATAATCCTCCTCAACAATCTTACAATAAAGTTTTCGGCCTGAAAAAAGGCCCAAGTTCACAGAGTCACTGGAGCGTGAAAATGGGTTCAGGGTCACACACCATGGTAACAGTTGCATAGACCGTGACCTCGACTGTCTGTATACCAAATATCAGATGCCTAGCTATTAGACTTTTCCAGCAGTTCATCGTCCTCAAAAGTCTTACAAAAAAGTTTACTGCCTGAAAAAAGACCCAAGTTCACAGAGTCACTGGAGCGTAAAAATGGGTTCTGGGTCACACAGCATGGTAACAGGTGCATAGACCGTTCCCTCAACTGTCTGTGTACCCATTATCAGATGCCTAGCTATTATACTTTTTCAGGAATTCATTGTCCACAAAAGTCTTACAAAAAAGTTCACGCCGCCGATGGAAAGTAATACCTATGTCTCGCCTTCCGCGACTATTCGTCGCAGGCGAGACAATGAGGTCAAGGTCAGATGACATCGTGACAGAGACAAAAACCCTAATTTAATTCATCAATATCCTAAACAGCAGATGTCTAGCTATCAAACTTTTCAAAAATTCATTTTCCACAAATTAAAGGCTTACAAAAAAGTTTAGATCAAAAAAGACAAAACTTCACAGAGTCACTGAAAATGAAAATGGTGTCAGGGTCACAAGGCATGGTGATAGTTACATAGACCATAACCTCAACTGTCTGTATACCAAATATCAGATGCCTAGCTGTTATACTCAGTTTCAAGAAATTCATTTTCCAAAAAAGTCTTACAAAGAAGTTTTCAGCCTGAAAAAGACACAAGTTCACAGAGTCACTGGAGCGTAAAAATGGGGTCAGGGTCACAAAGCATGGTAACAATTGTGTAGACCATAACTACCATATATCAGATGCTTAGCTATTATACTTTTCAAGAAATTCATTTTCCAAAAAAGTTTTACGCCGCCCCCGCCGGTAAAGTAACACCTATGTCCCGCTCTGCTTCGCAGGCGAGACAAAAACTACACATTGAATTTGAAAAGCAAGCTTTGCCTAAAAAAACTACAATACATTGTTTGTTACTAATACTATAAAATGCTAATTTTGAAAATAGCTTTACACAACAAGCAAATATGGTAAAAATAGAAAATGAGATATGATGAACATCTTTTATATATTACAAAAAGATTTAATACATATGAATTTGAACACTAAGATTATAAAAGCAAAATTGAAAAAAATAACTTTGTAACAAATGCTGCAAAAAATGCAATCAATCGCATTAACGTTAACACGCATACAGAACAAAAAAAAACTCAGTTCATCGATCTGAAGCAAACAATTCATCTATTCAAAAAGCCATTCATAAAACCAAATCTTTAAAAATAAAATTAGCGGCAAAAAAAAACAATGTTTAAACTAGAAAACATACCAAAGATGGCCTTCCCGGTTTTAAAATCATGTACCCGAGATATAGACCTCAACCAAGAACTTAACCGAAGTCATTCATGCATTAAATATAGGTTGCAGTGACCTTATCTCTAGTGGGTGGTGTAGCACTACGCGAAACATATCTAGAAAGAAATAAAGACGAAGGAATATTAAACTTTCTTTACATAAATGTTAAGAATCAAGAATGATGTAAACGATTTTATGCTTTCAGTACTAAATCCTAATTTATAGGGACAGCATCTTCCCAAGTCAAGGTTTTCTGATCCTTCTGATCCCTCACGAAGTGGAACGAAAACCTTGACTTGGCAGATGTGAGGAGCAAAATGGATAAAAAAACCTTGACTTGACTTTGGAAGATGTGGGGAACAGTTGATCAGAAAACCTATATTTGACTTGAGAAAATGGGGATCGAAGTGGATCAGAAAACCTTGACTTGACTTTGGAAGATGTGAGGACAAAGTGGATAAAAAAAACCTTGACTTGACTTGGGAAGACGGGACGAAGTGGATCAGAAAACCTTGACTTGTGAAGATATGAGGAGCAAAGTGGATCAGAAAACCTTGACTAGGGAAGATGTTAGGAGCGAAGTGGATCAGAAAACCTTGACTATAGGGAAGATGTGAGGAGCGAAGTGGATCAGAAAACCTTGACTTGTGAAGATATGAGGAGCGAAGTTGATCAGAAAACCTTGACTTGTGAAGACGTGAGGAGCAAAGTGGATCAGAAATCCTTGACTTGTGAAGATGTGATGAGCAAAGTGGATCAGAAAACTTGACTTGTGAAGATGTGAGGGGCAAAGTGGATCAGAAAAACTTTACTTGTGAAGATTTTAGGAGCGAAGTGGATCAGAAAACTTTGACTTGTGAAGATTTAAAGAGCGAAGTGGATCAGAAAACCTTGACTAGGGAAGATGTTAGGAGCGAGGTGGATAAAAAACCTTGATTTGTAAAGATATGAGGAGCAAAATTGATCAGAAAACCTTGACCTAGGAGCAAAGTGGATCAAAACCATGACTTGTGAAGATGTGAGAAGCGAAGAAGATAAGAAATCCTGACTTTGGTTACACAGTGTGTGGCAAATTTTTAAACGTTATTTCTTCATAGACAGAAAAATATTGTGGTCATTCCTTAAATAAGCTTTCTTGACAGTTTGTTTCATAAAATATTGAAAACCTAAAATTATGTTTTATACAAAAATAAGTCAAAATTTACATATGAATCATTATATCTTATGTAAGATACAGAAATTTAGATATTTTTATCAATTCTATGCTTTGGTACAATTTTAAGCCTGTTTTGAGGCTTTAGATGAAAGTTCTAACAACGTGGATTTTAGATTAAAGGTCCACAAGTGTGGATTTAAGTTTAGAGGACTAGTTGACTTAGTCCGAGATTGCTCTGACGTCCTCGGCATTTTTCCAGCAAGCTGGTGCCATGGGACGTCAGAGCTCCTTCCATATCAAAAAACACGGGATTTAGCACAACAGTTTTGTTGTGCACTTCCAAGATAAATTAAGCAACTTTATCTTTAGTGTTGCATATATTTTTTAGTCTCAAATGAAACATTTGGTTATTAAGAATAAAAATACAACATCTTGAATAAGTAAAATAATCTAAATTTGAACATTATTTTGCTGATCTTGAACTTGATGAAGTTCAAGATCAGCTCTCAATTTTTTCTTATTTTACTGAATTATATCAGGTAGTTTATAGACGCGATATACTTAAGAATATTAATTTAGTTTTGTTTTACATCTACCATTTTACAAATGACTGATGTAAGAGTTATTTTAACATTTACAAAGCATTAGTTAAAATCCCGTGTTTTTGATATGGAAGGAGCTCTGACGTCCCACGGCACCAGCTTGCTGGTAAAATGCCGTGGACGTCAGAGCAATCTCGGACTAGTTGACTGAGTGTTGATTTTAGTTTATTTAAAGTTCTACCATTGTCGATTTAGATTAAAGGTAATACCAATGTGGATTTTAGAATAACGGATTAACGGTCTACCACTGTAGAATTTAGCTAAAAGGTCTGCCATTGTGGATTTTTTAGATTAAAGGTTTACAAGTGTGGAATTAAGAGGTCTACCTGTGTGGGTTTTAGTTT
Source organism: Arcuatula senhousia (assembly GCA_963971305.1). Lineage (NCBI taxonomy): Eukaryota > Metazoa > Mollusca > Bivalvia > Mytilida > Mytilidae > Arcuatula > Arcuatula senhousia. The sequence continues at coordinate 43,254,208 of OZ020306.1, forward strand.
TAAGGATTACCACTGTGGGTTTTAGACTAAAGGTCTAGATTTAGGGTCTACCAATGTTTTAGATTTTTCGGGTTTTAGATCAAAGATCCACCAGTGTGTGTAATTTATTTTTTCAATATACAAGTAGATGAGGATTCCAGGCTATATTCCGAAAAATTTATCAAAGAAATATTTAAGGGAGTACGAGCCTCAGAAATTGAAGATTTTTGGGATTCTCGGCTTTTTATCCATTCAAATGCATTAAAAATTTTCCAACATGGTTTCCTAATATTTGTTCATTACTAATTAGAGAAGGTCCTAATAAACTCCTTTTGAAATTTTCTACCAATTCTAATTATTATTTCTATGGTAAAACAGAAAAAGAATTTTCAATGTATTTCCTATGAAAAACCCAGAGAAGATTTTTTCCCGCCAAATTTTTCTGTGCTTATATCTTAAAAACGGCTCCATGGTTTTGAAAACTTTTTTCATAAAGTCTAGCTATTTTGAGCTATTCTTTCCAAATTTTCTATTTTAAATAACTTTTAATTACAAAAAATCTCAGGCTCGTACTCCCTTAATGGATAATTAAATTAAATCTAAAATTTCAGTTCAGAACACGATTCCAGACATTTAATGGGGTTTCCAGTGAATTTACAATACGAGATTCACGGGGATTCCAGCTATGAAATTTAACTACCAGATTCACGGGGATGCTAGTTTATTTACAATTTCAGATTCATGAGGATACCCGATAATTTAGAATACATCATGTCCCTAATTCACGGGGTTTGCGATTAATTTACGATACCAAATTCATTGAAACTGACATAACCAGATTCACGGGGATTCTGATATTTTTACAATTATAATACCAAAATTCATGGAGACTTTAGTTTATTTAAAATACACAAATTCACGGGGATTCCGGTTAATTTACTTAAACCAAATTCAGGGGGATTCCAGTAGATTTATGGGGATTTCAGTTAATTAACAATTATACCATATTCATGGGGATTCCAGTTAATTTTTAATACCATATTCATGAGGATTCCAGTTAATTACAATACCATATTCAATGGGAATTCCAGCATATTCACGGGGATTCCAGTTAATTTACAATACCATATTCTTGGGGATTCCAGTTAATTTACAATACCATATTCATGGGGATTCCAGTTACTTTACAATACCATATTCATGGGGATTCCAGTTAATTTACAATACCATATTCATGGGGATTCCAGTTAATTTACAATACCATATTCATGGGGATCCAGTTAATTTACAATACCATATTCATGGGGATTCCAGTTAATTTACAATACCAAAAAAAAAAACTTGGGATTGCAGAAAGTCAAAATTTTATATTCATGGAGATTCCAAAGAAGTAATACCATTCCAGCTTTTCATTACCTCTTTTCATTATTTCATTACACTCTATAAAAAGGGCACATATTCATACAAGGGCTTGTTGGAAGGGGGTGGGTCCAGATTAACACTTCTATAGTAGCGGCATTTTTAGTACAAGCATGTCTGTCTATTTTATAGGGGAGGGGGTAGGTGCAAGGGAAAAGTATTATTTGAAAACCACTTTATCAGCAATTATAACGCAATAGCATGAAAGTTGAAAGGGGCATAATTTGTGTGTGTGTGTGTGTGTGTGGGCGCGTATAGCATCAATGTGTGATTTTCTTTTGGCCAAACATACTAAGAGATCAATTTTTGTATCAATTTATATTTGTTTCCCCCCCCCCCCAAACAACACCCACCCACTCCACCCCCATCCTCACAAACATATACGCACACCCAATGAACTTAAGTCAACTTCTAAATGACACTGTTAGACATGATTTTCGATGATGTGGTTGATGGTTAAATTATTTACTCTTGACTTTTTCATAATTATAAAAAAACAACAAACAATATTTTGCTAAATTCTGTGAAAAAATGGTAACTGTGCATCAATATTTGCAGAAATAATATTTTCGTTAAATGAATTGCACGAAAATACAATCAAATAATTTGATAAGAAATTTTAAAATGCTTGGAGGAGTTAAGCATTGTGATATAATATCTAAAATTGCATTTTTCCCAAATAATACCCACAAACATTAGATAACACAGTACTAAAGAAAAGAAAAACATGATGATATTAAAAACAGTAGTCTACAAGTACTTTAAAAAATGCAAATTGTGATAAAATGAAAAATGTTTTTCGAAGGTTCTTTTTCAAAGTACAAATGTCGTTGGGTAATGCGTGTTTATGTTATGGTCCATGCCGATAAAAAAAAAAAAAAACAGAGAATAATATTGTTTTCGTTTTTGCAAACAAAAGTAAAATAGAAGTCATGACATTCACTGACCACCCCGAATGCTTCCCGTTTTCGTCAGTATTCAATTTGATCTCAAAAGCAGGTCTGGCCAAAGTTTGGACAATATCGTTCTTTTCTTCCTAATTTTACCCCAAATCTAATGATAAAATTAGATAGAAATAAAACATAGGTTACTCATGGCAAATTTTACCAACACAATCTTCAATACATGTTCTTCCCTCCATTGTTGAAATGTCATCTCTGCCATGGGATTCAAATGTTAGCCCGGTGACGCTCCTGTCCAATGGAATTGATTCTAAAACACGGTCCAAATATTATTGACCAATAGACCAGGAGATGACCTCCGTGTGTTTGGCTCGCTATAATACCTCTAAAAAATCCCTTGGGGAACATTTACAAACTTTTAGGCTGAGCACTTTTCATGTACATGTACAATATTGATTTAGGCCAACATATAAAAATTGTGTGCTGCTTCATTTTATTGAACAAAACTTTTTTTTGCTTGAAAAGAAACAAGATTGGTATTACCGAAAAAAAAAACTAACCAATCATTTTCTCCTTTTAAAACTATATTAATTAAAAAAATAAAACCAAACTGTGAAGGCATATAATGCAAATACTTTTCAATTATAATTATTTTTTTAACATAAAGGGGGGGGGTAATTTCTTTTCTCTTGGAGAGAGGGGAGGAGGGCGATTCCTGATTAGTCACATTATTTCAAGACCTTAGGATAGTCTTGAAAATAAAGTGTTTTTTACCAATTATGAAAACCTTTAATTTGCTCAGACACCTGCTCTTAATTAACTCCAACAATATAGTCATAAACGGTATATTTTCGTTGCTTTTATAAGTAAAAAAAAAGTTTTTTTGGTTCGTGCTTGAAAAAAGGGTTTGATATTTATTATCATTTTATTGTTTTAGCTAGCAAGTTTCAGCGTATACCCCCCCTTTTTTTGCAAACAAAAGTTTAGGGGGACATATGAATCACCCTGCCTGTCTATATGTCCATCTGTCCACATAACTTCTTCTAAGGCATGAAGAAGTTTCATCGCTCTCAGGGGAGATAATTAAACTTTGCTTTTTTTGGCAAAATATATTTCAAAATGAAGCCTTTGGCGGATGTATCCTTTTGTTAGCTTGCTCGCAGTATTCCGTCAATTTAATTTGTCTTTTTTATTTGATTTCCGACATTTCAATCGACCTACTTCATTCCAAATAGCTTACAAATTTGTTAATGTAATAGAAATAAAACAAGAATTTGATCATTCTTATCGTGCTAAAAGGCAAAATATATTCGAGTTCTAGCTCTAGATTTTATCTGTTATTTTCCCTACTTTAGAAAATAATGAGATGTGGAATATAAGAATAAGAATAAGAATAAGAATGGCTTTATTTCCAATCAAGGGCCCTCAAGGGGCAAAAAATCAGATACAATGATTATGATAATTGTACAGTATATAAATATATAAATATATATAATTGAACACAGGACAGGTCAGAGCACCTTAAAATATATGTTGTTACAAATATATCATGTTAACACTAATAATAATAATAATTTGTAATATCTAATATTTACCTCTATATTGTAGGCACATTTTAATAAAAAGACCCAGTTCTTTTAAAATTCTTTCATCCTCATTAGTAAGGAGCCATATGAATTTACCTTCATTACTCATATTTTTAAAATTCTGGTTATAATGAGATATGCTTTCAAAAAAAGGTTTTCTAAGATTTTCATAAAAAATACAATCTATCATAAAATGTTTTTCATCTTCAATATCTTCATTGCTACATTTAGTGCATTTTCTGTCTGATCTTGCTAAATTCTTATATCTCCCAACCTCAATATTAAGTGGGTGTGCGCTTATCCTTAGTTTGCAGATATATTGCCTTATAGAGAAATCTTTTATATATAAATACTTTTCTTTTCCAAAGCAGCTCTTAAAACTAAAATAAGTATCTAATTTCCCTTTATTTGAACCAACACAATTTATCTTTTCTTTATTCCAGTATGTATTAAAACTATTTATCAATTTCTTTTTAACTAGTTTACTTATTGTACAAAGTTTCATTTTAAGGTTTGGTAACTGTAACTCTTTCATAATAAACAATATGCTAGAATACCATGTATTAATGTTACTTAAATGCAGATTTTTATTACAAATATAAGAATCAAACAATAAACCTTTTTCCTGCTCTTCCAATCGATAACAATATTTAATCATAGATAATATGATAGAAAAATATAAAGGATATCGACCAAGTTCTGACATCACTGCTAAGTTTGATGCCTTTTTGTTAACACCAAGGATATATTTTAAAAATTTGGTATGTGAAAGTTCAGAATGACCTGATAAAAATATTTTTTCAAAGCAATAACTACTTTCTTTTTTACAACTAGATGAGTTGGTTGAAAACATTCCCCATATTTCACTGCCATATGTTAAAATTGGTTTTATGGTGTGGTCATACAAATGCAAGTAGGTGTCAATACTTGGACTTGATGAGGATAAACAATTTTGTAGTTTAAAACAAGCCTTCATAGACTTTCTATAAAGTTCTGTTTTACATTGACTAAAATTTCCATTATTTGAAATAATAATCCCCAGATATTTGTATTTGGTGGATACTGTAATAGGAGTGTTATTATATAGTATAGGATATTTAAGTAACTTGCCAGATTTATTAAAAATAATAACATTAGTTTTTGAAATGTTAACATTTAGACACCATTTTGAACAATAAGAACTCAACAAGTTCATTCTTTGTTGCAACCCTTCTTGAGTTTCAGATAAAATAACAATGTCATCTGCATACATAAGACAGTCCACTCTATTATCATTTACATTTACAGCTCCAGACGTTTTCAGAAATATATCAGGTAGATCATTTATAAAAATTTTAAACAAGTTAGGGCTTAATACATCGCCCTGTTTGACGCCTATGCTTGATTGAAAGGTTGGTGTTATTCTATTCTCTATTTTTATACATAATTCACTTTTCATATACATATCTTTAACAATGTCATAGAATTTTCCTGATATCCCATTTTGAATAAGTTTATATTTAATACCAGAATGGATGACAGTATCAAATGCTTTTCGTAGATCAATAAAACAGGCAAAAAGTTTACCATTTTTTCTATTAATATATTTATCAATGATGGTTTTTAGCACAAAAATGTGGTCAGAAGTTCTTGATTTTTTGGAGAACCCTATTTGACATTAGTGTACACGACAAAGCCCACGATCAAGCTGCAATTCAGAAACCACACTGGACAACCACCAGCAGCCTTTAACGAGGCCAGTAGGCACTGCTCGCGGTTCTGCATTGGACCATGGTCTAAATAAAATGCATATAATTCAAATCCAGTCCTGAAATAGTCACAGATAGATAGTCATAGACCCCCTTCCTAAACCAGGAACAGAAAACATGAAAAAAAAACAAGTACAAACGAAAGCTTTGTCAAAGATTCCTGGCTTAGGACATGCACATATAAAAGGCCGTTTCAAAGGCCCCAATGATTTTTAAAAGATCATCTCTATGACATGAAGGAGGATAACTACAATCGTATCATTATCAGATACATTTTATGATTTTAATCTTGACGGGAAGCACCGGGTAATCTGAAGCAGCTAACACCGGTGGTGATATGTCATTGGCTGGACGACCCATGGCACTAAGAAATTCTTAAAGAGTTGCTGGCAGAGAGGCATTCCCTTTTTAGTCAGGACAATAAAAACCCATCAGTCAGTATATAAGTCTGATTTGCACCCCTAGCTAGTACGCAAAAAAAAACTTTTTTTGTAAGACAAAAACAAATATGAAATGCTTTAATTTCAACTCAAAGTTGCTGAATATTTTCAGACCAACTATTGCACAAAAAAGCAAAGAGGTACCAAATCGGGTAATCGAGTGTCAAAAGACTATGCATAAGTACAGTGACAAAATCAGTAAACACGCACAAAAGTAGAAAAAGACAACAGAAAAATACACAACTGAAAAGTAGTCAACAACGCGAACTCAAGTCGTAACGAGAGTTAACTTGGGTACTTCGGTAAGGTGCGCAGTTTCTGTTTGTTGCCACACTCCGTCGCGTTGCTGGCAGTTAATTCAGCGTATCAAGTCCGGTAAAGGAGGACAAAACAACACCCTATGACAAACCAATATCTGTACTCATTCGAGATTTAAAATTTGTCGAAAGCTCATTTCTGTTCTTGTTCGTGTTTACCGGTTTCGTCGTTGCCCTTCCGGACTTTTGACATTCAAATGCCCCATTGGTGCCTCTTTGCTTCTTCCATGGTGGTCGAACTGAATGAAATGTTATTGCATGCTAACAAGAGACTTTGAATGGTGCTTACTTGTAATGTATGATTTAAACAAAAGTAACAGTTTATCTTATAGAACTAATTATAACCACGCTAGTCAAAGTGTTAACCTTTTAACTTTCGATGATGTAATAAAAGAGAAAAACCTATGTTACTTCTAAGAATAAACAAGATTTGAAAAGGTATTCGAACATAGATAAGTTATTTAGATTAGGAGTACAATGTATATATACAATGAATAAGAATTTTATTATATATCCCCCCTCAGCTTGGAAAGGGGGATTATACTGAAAGGGATGTCTATCCGCCCGCGTGTTCGTCCTTCCATTACTCCTGTGGGAAGCCATCTTTCATCATAAACTCCTCCTAAACCACTGAATGGATTTTCATGAAATTTTTACACAATCTTTGTGATATAATGTAGATGTAAACCTTTTATTTCTAAATTTGATACGATTGATTTTTGGAGCTTCCCGAAGCAAAACATTGACTTAGCCATTAAACAACAAGGGGATACCCATCTTTTATCCGCAACTCATCCTGTAACCCTCCATGGATTTTCATAAAACTTTAACATAATGTAGATGTGCACCTACTATGTTAAAATTTGATCAGATGGATTTTGGGGGTTTCCCATCACACCACAAGGGGGTACCCATCTCTTATCCGCAACTCCTCCTAAACCGAATGGATTTTCATGAATTTTTCTACCCAATCTTTGTATCATACTCCTATTTTAATATTTGATCTGATTGTTTTTTGTTGTTTTTTTTTCTTTTTTTTTCTTTTTTTTTTTGGGGATGGGGTGGGTATTTATTAGTGAGAAGCTGCTCACAGTTTTTACTTTAGTTAACAGGGTCTATTTTGCGAATGGGTCTTTAGTAGCGCTAGGTTTGACAAAAAAAAACACTGAAGAGCGCTCGGAACCCTGAAGACGAGTCTGGACAGCGTGAATTCGGCTACGCCAGGGAAATTAACATGGTGATAAAATGAATAAGAAATAGGTTTTGAATGAACATGAAATAGCAATGACGTGAGATGTGGGATAAGGACACAATGCACACGGAGAAATAGGATTTGACTGTAACAGGGTAATGAAGGGATGAAAAATGTCGGTCAATTTAGCCCAGTGCAGGGTATCCTACAGCAGCGTTCTTTAACCTGCGAGGAACGTGCCGTTTCCTACACAAAGTAAACCACAGTGGGTTCCAGTAAGCTTTTCTTTAGCCAAATTGTTGTTTATGGCACATGAATGTGTGCCCTTAACGGTTAAATGGAGTATTAAACCCTGTCAACTTGTCGTGAGATCATGTTCATCATCTCCCTTGCGTAGCCGATTTCACGCTGCTTTGGAGTTTTAAAAGCGAGAAGATAACCTATAATTCTAACATCAACGCTTTGATCAAATCGTGTCTGATGAGTTATTAACAAATCTACCAACTCGCGATCGAGCCAAGCGTTGAAGTTAAACTCGGACTCAAGCTCCAAAAACAGAGGCTATCCGCTCGTGACCTTACGTTCTGTATAGGTAGATTTACGGACTATCTGCCGCTGTTTTCGGAGCTTGACTCGGACCGTCCAGTAATCTCATAACTTTTTATTTTAAAACAGTACTGTAGTCTCTGTCTTGTTTTGTCATTTCTTCTTGGATATTCCAAAGTTTGGGTATTACCTTAAACTGTTCTTATTGCCATTTATTTGTCTTAGTTTTGATTTGGCATCGCGCAAAATATTCATATTATATATGTTTTTGCCTTCGACTTATCTTTGCTAAGGTTTTTCTATGAATTTTGCGATGAACCCGGAAGTTGTAGTAATAAGGTTTGCAAACGTGGATTCAGAGAGACAGGCAGTTCGAATGGAGTTGGAAGCTGCCCCTTTTTTATTTTCTTGCAGATTTTCGGAAAATATGATTAAAAATAAAAACTTCAAAATTCTTCCATTAATCCTGCATTCTAGGTAGAGCGCCTCTGGAATATCTATGAATCCAACGTGTTGTTTTGTTCTATCTTTTTGTTTTTGTTTTGTTTTGTTTTAGTCATTTTGGTGTGCCCGATTCAATGTTTACTTGATTACACTATTATTTGTACGGGTTCTCTTTTAAAGTAAACGAGTTTCCTAGTCTTGCTATTACAACTGACCGATCTTTAGATTAAACTAATCTGTGTTAAAAACAAAAGTTTATGCAAGAGATCCAATCTAATTGTACATCAAACTTTTGGCTAAAGTTTTTTATATATAGTCTATAATAATATCACAAAGCAAAACGACGTATTGAACATGTTGAAGTTTACTTCATATAAGACTTATCATGATATTATTAAAATGTGACGGTCTCTTCAGACAATCAAACATTCCATAAATAGTTGATATAGAAACAAAGAGAAAATGCAGCTCTTTTTGGTAGCTGTCTTTCAATATTTTTCTTTAGTCTGTTTGAGCCCTACAATCTCTACGAGAAGGAACTGCTTTCTTTCCCATCGGTTCACCTGAGTCACTCCCGCTTTGACTTGAGTTGCCCGTTGTTTCTGAAGAATTTCACTGGTATTCTGAACATGTGTTTCTGCTTTGTTGGTTTCAAGATTCGAATAGCCACCTTGTTCCTTGGTTGCGTAATTGTATATTCTTGTGTCATGTTGACTTAAGCAGGCTTTATAATGTTCTTCCTTTTTCCTTGTTTTTTGGGTCTATGGGAGTGGTTGACATCGATATACGTATGAACAATCACTTATATCTTTTTTGCTTCTATAGAACTCGTGTAACTATTTTACCATTTTGCAGCCCTCTATTTTTTTTTTTGGTACTTATAGAACTTTTCTACTTTATAGAACATTGTTTGTTGAAATGTCTTGAATGTTTTGATTGTTCTTTTTTGTTGTAAACGCTTTTTTTTATGTCAAACTTTGGGATAAAAACTAGTCGAATCCACCATTCCGTTTGAAATACCTGTATCAAGTCAAGACCATTCGAATCTTCAATTTCTCCGGTATGTCTTTACCTTTATCCCTCTTTACCTTTATCGCTCTTTACCTTTAACCCTCTTTGGTAACTTTGTTATTATCTTTATATACTCACCCCTAGTAAGGTGAGTTCACGTAAAAATGGTTGTGGTAAATATTTGTGCTTTGATACGATAATTTAAATCACAACAATAGAAAGCCGATACAAAACAGAATCCCAACTTGTTTACTTTTTTCTCCACTGGACGAAACATATCCCATTTAAATGCCTTACCAAAACCAAATCTACGTGAATCTTGGTAAGTTTTGCTCATCTCTACTACAGGTGAGATTAAAAATTGTCTTTCAATTTGTGGAGACTGCGTCATATTCCTCCCCTTTTCACGCTAAAGCAAGGGACAGACCATTCAACTTGAAAAGCGGCGTTGGTGGTTTCCTCCAAAATTATTTAAATCTATTTGTTTATGGCAGATGTGGTAAAGAGGAAAGCTCATTGCGTTCTTGCTATATAGATATTGAAAAAAAATGTTTCTGCCCCCCTTTTCAAATCAAATGGCCTGTTCCTAATTGTACTATGGTACCTTTATTTTTTATATACATGTACTCATACTTGTGTGGAACTTTATCCGTCAATTCTTCGTCGAATTTTTTCTATATATTGATACTTGCGATTTGCTTACATTCCAGGAGTTTTATGTAATTACTATTTCTGTGATATTGTCTGTGTCGCTTAGCAACTCAACGAATTATTCTCGTAGCAAAACTTCGAACAGTGAATGTGATCAATTTGATGTATAAGCAAGAATTTGTGCCAAAAATATACAATTTGTAAAATATGATAATAATTTATTTATAAAAATTGTAAGCATGATGAAATATTTACAATGAAACACCCACAACCATCTTACTTAACTCGAAACTACTCTCTCATTCGCTCTCTGAGTCTAACTATTAATGGTAGAATCAATGAAATTAAATGAAGAATACTAGAAAAAAACAGATAAAAAGGTGCAGTGTTTTAGGAATTTGTAACCACTGATGTTAAAGGTTGTCATTTCTAAAAAAGATCGGTAAAACATGAATATTTTTTTTGCACACAATCTTCCAATGTCAGTACATATTGGTAAAATCGAAGAAATATTCGGACTTGAATTAGCATTAGTTTCAAAGATAACCAAAAATACCTTATTGACCCAAATTGAATGAAACATTTTTTAGCCTTATAAACTATTTATTTTTTCTTCTATTGTGATACTAGTAGGAAGTATTTCAAAAGAAACTCATCTCACACATGATCATTTTTTACAATTTTCTGAACACAATATCAGTCTATCGTTTCATAATTTGGAATTACCCGTCTTTATCTAATAAAACAATATTGAAAGTACTTCATAAAAAAATGTCCGATAAAAAATCTTGCAAACAATTTAGTTTTTTTCTCTCGTCTTTTTTTACATTTCATTTAATCACTAAAATATGTTACGTAAGAGTTATAAGCATACCTAAATAGAAGTTAGTAAAATTTAGTTATTCTAAATTCTGAAGCAATTATTGTTATTGTTTCTTAGATAATTTTCTCTAGTAATCTGAGTAGCCATTTTCTCCGGGATAATATTCTTCAGCTAAATCACCGGCTCCACTTATGATTTGTCTTCCTGCTCCAAAACTCATCCCAGTTTGGCTGGCGCCTTGGTTGCTTCCATATTGCAATTAAATTGATATAACCTTGACCTTCTTGGGCCATATCGTCTGCTCTTATATCGGAAATATGTCGTGGTGTGCCAATGCGCATGCCTGATTGGCTAGCAAATTTGTTGCTTCCGGACTGGAGACCAATGGTACCTTGACCTTCTTGTAGAATGTCGTCAGCTCTAATATCAGCAATATGTCTCGGTGCTCCCATGCGCATGCCAGCTTGACTTGCGCCTTTGTTGCTTCCTGATTGGAGGCCAATGTAGCCTTGACCTTCCTGGGATAACTCGTCAGCACGAATATCAGCAATATGTCGCGTAGCTCCGAAAGACATGCCCTTTTGACTTGCAAATTTGTTGCTTCCTGATTGCAATCCTATAACACCTTGCCCTTCTTGTGACATATCGTCAGCACGAATATCGGCAATGTGTCTTGTCGCTCCGAAACTCATTCCAGCTTGGCTAGCCCCCTTATTGCTTCCATACTGAAGACCTATTACGCCTTGTCCATCTTGAACAGCATCGTCGACTCTTATATCAGAAACATGTCGCGTAGCTCCGAAAGACATGCCCTTTTGACTTGCAAATTTGTTGCTTCCTGATTGCAATCCTATAACACCTTGGCCTTCTTGTGACATATCGTCAGCACGAATATCGGCAATGTGTCTTGTTGCTCCAATTCGCATACCAGCCTGACTTGCCCCTTTATTGCTTCCGGATTGTAACCCAATTATTCCTTGGCCTTCTTGACTCATATCCTCTGCACGTATATCAGAAATGTGTCTCGAAGCTCCCATGCGCATGCCAGCTTGACTCGCGCATTTGTTTGTTCCTGCTTGAAGTCCAATAATGCCTTGTCCTTCCATTGACATGTCATCTGTCTTTATGTCAGAGATATGTCTACTGGCTCCAATGCGCATGCCAGCTTGGCTTGCGCACTTATTGGTTCCGGCCTGTAGTCCAATGATTCCCTGACCAGCTTTGAGTTGTTCGTCTGTAAAGTGTACAATATGTTTTTCTGTAGGCTTTTTCCCGATTGTCATTCCATTAAACCTGTGACGTTGTGCCTAAAACGACAAAAATAATATGATAATAGGTTCAACCTAAAATGGGGCGAAGCTTAATTTAATCTAAAAAATAAAATGCTAAAATCGAAGGACTAAGCAATAACTAATGGTTTCCGTAAAAAACGTCAAAATTATTATGTTCCGTGACCGGGACGATTATCCACAACTTAAACAGAATATCCATCGTATCTATGACGTCATATCCAGAGTATTTCGCGCACTTGTTGAACAGCAGAAGTGTAAACAAGAGTTACAACCATGAAAATGTCAAAGTTCAGTCAGGTTTTGTGAGGTTTTATGTATGCCCGTATCTATTTCTGAAGTATACTGGCTACAGTACAGATTTTAAAAACCTGGCGGAAATTAACAGGACGACTGATCCCAGGGTAGGAAATTCACTGAAAAAGTTACCAGCCCTGAATTGAAATTCTACATGTTTTTACTATATATCCAGTCAAATTTTCATGAATTTTAGCCAGCCCTGTCCAAAAGTTACCAGTCTCAGGCTGGCGGGCAGGCTGTTATTTCCAACTCTGCTGATCCCAGGATTTAGCAGTGATTTTTATAAGAGACCACATCACCATCAGCAAATCAACATGACATGGGCTTGGACCTTGGTGAGGATCAGGGAGGGATCAATGACGATGCTCAGGTAGGACCAAAATAGATCATAAAATTAGTTGTTATGTTATTTACTAGAAAAACAAACTACAATATTTTGTAATGCCGGTGATATGAATGTTTCAGGATTGGTTACCAGTTCTAAACATTCTCCGGGAACATTCACGAGAGAGCTTCTCACAGACTTTGACTTTGAGCGAGAATTTCATAAAAATAAATTTGTTTTTGACTATCTCTTCAATTTTTTCATATATTTAAAAAAAGAAATTGAACTACGGGCCTTACAACGTTTTATTTTAAAATTTTTCAAACAAAAAAGACCGAATTTCTGGCCCCATGAAAAAATTGGCCAAGTGCGCTTGCGCGCACCATCCAACTTCCGTTAGAAAAAAATACAATCGATCAACATATTATGTTTTTTTGAACTTTCTACATATTTGGGGCTTCGCCCCATAATAATGGTTTTAAAAGTATGGAGCAAAAAAAAAATCCACTTTTTGTTGTGTTTTTCAATCATACCATGAAAAAAGATTCAATAGTCACCTCTTATTGGTAAAATTGTCACCATAATTACTGGTATGATGTTCTACCCTTATACATGTATCAAATAATTTCCATTACAAACGAAACATGCGGATAGACTAGCATATGAACGGATTCAAATCAGCGAAAAGAATAAAAGCGCTACGCTTGATTTCCGAAAAAAAATATATTCATTCATGATTCAGCCGATAAGCTTTTTGCCAGTTTTCCCCGGATTCGTAATTATATTTTAGTAAATCATAGTGGGTTGTCAGGACTATTCTATAAGGCGACCTGAAGCCATTCACTAATTACGCCATCGTCCTTATTTTACTCCAGACCATACCAATTTGTCGGATTAAGTTGCTTGTAAGTCTAAATTTTGTCCTCAATTTATAAAAAGCGTCTTATTGCAATTGTTGTATTTTTTTAGATCTCTTGCTTGAAGCCCAGGTTGCGAATAGACCCACAGCAGAGCCTAGCTTGCTGCAAGAGGCGACTATAGGGTCTTAAGATTCTGGCATCGGGTAAGTGTTCAGCCAACAGAACGACCAAGTGTGTACCCTAGGTAGCTGTATTGTTTTCCCACCACTCCCAAATATTTTTCATAATTATTTCATATTCATTTTATCATTCTTTCATGTTCATTGCCTTTATATAACCTATATATATAGTGTTGCATTGGGTTAAACACCAACTTACTCACTCACTAACTCGCTGACTTATTCACTCCTTCACTCACTCACTATTTTTGAAAGATTAGGTGAAAATTTAAGTTAGATCCAACAACTTGATGCTATTATGGTAGTATGTACATAAATTGAGCTTCTAACAATTCGCAACAAAATATAACACAGACAATTGCTGGGATACTGATCATGAACTAAAAAAAGACGTTTTGATTAAATAGTTGGTCGAACCACGTTTTAAAGAACAAACCTTACTTAACGTGCATGGGTATTGCTCTCCACATACACGGAACAACATTTTTTCGTCCCTTTCGAAGGACTAGCATCGTTCCTTGAGACCATCCTCGCAAATGGTGTCAAGAGAGAGTCGGGAAATTGATTCATGAAATTTTCACCCCTTACGATAGAAAATAATGAGATGTGGAATAAGTGTACACGACACAACCCACAATTAAACGGCAATTTAGAAAAACCACAATGGACAACCGCTCGTGGTTCTGCAATTGGCCCATGGTCTAAATAAAATGTATATAATACAAATCCAGCCCTGAAATAGTCACAGATAGACCCCCTTCTTAAACAAGGAACAGAAAACATCAAAAAGACAAGTACAAACGAAAGCTTTGTCAAAGATTCCTGGCTTAGGACAGGCACATTTAATATGTGGCGGGGCTAAACTAGTTTTTTGGGCCCAACCTTCCCCCTATCAATATTCCAAGACAAAGCACAAAAACTAAACACACAATAAAAATCAAATCGATCAAAGTCCAATTCCACTAGAGAGAACCTAAGACAAAAAACAAGAACAAACAAAAGGACGGTAAAGGAACTCTCTATAGAACACTCGCTGTTACTGACAGCTAGCTGAGAATCATCAATCGACTGATGTAAAAAAAATCAAACGTTTTTGAGACTATCCTCGCAAATGGTGTCAAGAGAGAGTTGGAAAATCGAAAAAAAAAGCAATATTTGGTGCGTTAGGGTTTAACGCCGTATAAGGAAGGTCAGCTTTAATGATGGGACAAACCGACCATGGGCAGGTAACTGGTAACACTTGTTACTTACAGGTAAAACCATGCCGATTAAAGCTTGATTTAACCAGAGGGAACTTTAGACAAGTCGACAACAAAAACAACGAAACGAAGAAGAACTCTCTCTAGAACGTTCGCTGATACTGACAGCTTGAGAGATTAGAATCATGCATCTATCTGTGTCGCGTACACTTATTCCACATCTCATTATTTTCTATTTATGGAATCGTTTTGTAAAGATTGTGGAAATATCGTTATCAAAAGAATAAATAATCAGATATTCAAAAATATTCTATGGTGTGTTTTGTGTGCATCTCTTCACATGATAGTAAATCTACATTTCTTACGCTCGGAATCAACTCTTAGATAAAAATCTCAAAACCTTCAACCCTTTTCACAGTCTTATATTTCTTGAAAATCAAAATGCAAGTGAAACTCGGACTACTAATTGAATGAACAAGTGGAACTCAAGTGTACATTTTACGATTCAATTTCCCGTTTAAATCAATGCAAAATGTTCCGTGAAAAACATTAGTCGTGTTCTACTCACAATGTCTTAAAAACCATTGAAGTTAGGATTTTGGTCTAAATTAATCAAAAAATCTTCATTTTGTTTTCTTTTTTCTGGATTTTATTTCGTGAAAATCGGTTGCAGAACAGCTCGGCAATAATGTTTTGAAATTGTTTCGATTTGCATTAAACCTACGGGGAATTTTCTATCTATGCGTAACTTTTTTTGCAGAGTATACTTTTTCAAAGAATGATCAGGCAGATACCATTAATAGGATTGCACATCGATAATATATACACCCACAAAAATTTCAATAGAATTTGGTAAACTGATTTTATTATATAGATATAGGTGAAATATCGTGATTTCCGAGTTAAATAAATTTCTAGATTTTCACGGAGTTCATCAGTATAATTACTGTATTTATCTAACTCGCGTGCGAATTTATCTAACCCTCGTGAAGTTTCCCGCGAAAAATACGTAACATAGATTAGAGCGCAACACACATTTCATCAATCAATAACTTCTTTCGTTTTCATTATTTTGATGATCTATTAGTCACGTTTTTTTTTAAATTATCTATATAATAAATAGTATAACTAATTTGGGGTGACGAATATCAATTTTGATGTCACTCGTGTCGAATAACGCTAGAGGATTCAACTCGTGCGCGGAACAGTTCCGCGCACTTGTTGAATCGTGGCGTTATTCGAGACTTGTTCGCCACCCCTCATTAGTTATACTATAATTACAGTTTTTCAGTCGATCTTGTATTGGGTTTACGAGATATTACCAGTCAACATTTACTTACATTGTTCAGTGAAAAGTACGAGCAAATTTCCCGTCGTAATTTTTTCCAATATAACCAGATAAAAATATCAAGGCACAAACTATATTTTAAATTGTAAAAACTGTGTTATCCATGTGACACCCCCTGTCTGATCCTTGTGTGAAATATAGTGCTTACATATAAAAAATGTGTTGTCCTTTCCATGAAATTGTTTGGTTTTAAATTATGCGTTGGCGTAAACTGCTTACTTTGTAGTTTCAAATATGTTGTCAGTTATTTTTCTTTGGGCATGTATCAGTATGACATGTGTTTATAGCTTTGGATATCTATTTGTGTTGCTATAATGACTTGATTGAGTATTTGTGTTTGTGTGTGCCTATCACGGAGTACTCGACTTTTTTTTCAGGCTTAATGTACTAATGAGTTAACCTGTTCAAAACCAAGTCTTGTCACAGACATTCTGCGGTCCAATTTGGTTTCATTATCATGATTAGGGAAAACAATTTTGAAAACAACTTTACAATTGATGAGAAGAGCTTTTCAGTCACATATTCTTGACAGATGATAACATAATGACTCGGTACATGCAAAAAATTCATGGAAACTTTCTGTTGCCGTTCAAATTACATTGTACCAATTAAAATCCAAGATAGGTATACATGAAACTGATGTCCGACCAATCAACTGATTCCAATCAATTCAAATTTCAAGACAAATCGATAACAATCTGTATTTTTATTTCAACCATACATTCTGCTCTCGAAACAGATAAATACATAAAGATGTCAATTTTTAGGATCATTTTTTTTCCAAACAAAGGTAACACAATTTTACATGTCCATACTATTTGAAAATGAAAAAAATGGTTTAACGCGTAGGTTTTAAGCAAGCGTCTAAATCCTCTAAATTCAGTGTGTTTTTTTTCGAAAATAAGAAATTATTTTTTTGCCCCTCCCCTATAACAAAATAATTTATTTGATCAACATATATACATCAGTTTTTTTAATGTTATTAATTCGATTTAATGTTGCTATCTATTCGTCTGTTGTTTCTTCTTCTTGTACTTGTTGAACAGGCTCCTCCCTTTGCTGCGGTGGTGGTGCTGGCTTGCCGTGCTCTGCAGCCCATTCTTCAGCCAAATCAGTGACCTTGACATTGGTGATGTGACGTTGAGCACCGAAACTCGTCATACCTTTCTGGCTGTCACCTCCCGTGAAGCCCATTTCCGGTCTCAAAATGGAACTACCTTCACGGTCGAGTTCGTTGACCTTGACATCAGAAATATGGCGGATAGCTCCAAACCCTCTCATTCCAGCTTGACTGTCGAATTTGTTCGTTCCGCTCTGAAGATTAATCTCTTTGTTGCTTTCTGGGTCATACTGATCGGCACGGATGTCGCAAATATGACGTACAGCTCCCATGGACGTCATGCCTTTCTGACTTGCAAATTGATTTGTTCCCGATTGAAGGTTGATGGAACCTTCGGACTCACGGCAAAATTTGTCGGCCCTTATATCTGAGATGTGACGAACAGCACCCATGGAAGTCATGCCTTTTTGGGATGCGAACTTGTTTGTACCGCTCTGCAGACCGATAAGACCACAACTTTGTTTGAGTTGCTCATACGAGAATTTGACTTGGCGTTTTTCTGTTGGCTTGGCACCGATAGTTTGGCCATTAAAATTCAGTCTTTGCGCCTACAAAGACAAAATGAATTCCGATTTACTCTTATAGTTAAGACTTTTATAGTTAGTTTTGTGGAACCAAAACACAAAGACAACAGAAATAAGATATTGAGAAAAAACGTTTTGAACAAGCAAAAAGGCAAACCAAAATTAAAAGCGTAGGACTTTCGTGCCTCAGGCGGTACATACAAAGTTCACTTTACATCAATATAACATCATTTTTTTTTGTGTAAAACGATTTGAGATTTTTCTTCAGTCAAAATTGCATAAATCTGTATTAATTACACATTGTACTAATATATAAGATTTGTTAAATTTTATGTTAGATTCAAAAGTCACAATGGAAAGCCATGCAAAGGAAAAGACAGTCTGGTTTAAAAATTAGAAGTTGGATGCTCATTTTGGGGTTATATTTAGGGTCGTTGAAATAATACCTTCTCCATTCAATTTTGTTACAATCGAAAGTTTAACCAATGACAAACTTTTAAATACCTAAGCACGTGAGAATTTACTAGGACTTTTTTTAATGTCACGTCATAACACAACCACACCTGGTAAGCCTCACCTGTAGGAGTTCACGAGAGATGAGCAAAACGTACCAAGATTCACGTAGATTTGGTTTTGGTAAGGCATTTAAATGGGATATGTTTTGTTCAGTGAAGAAAAAAGAAAACAAGTTGAGATTCTGTTTTGTATAGGTTTTCTATTTTTGTGATTTAAATTATCGTATCGAAACACAAATATTTACCAAAACCACTTTTACTGTTTCTAGCTACGATCCAAAAAGAAATCAGAAAGTACCTACTATTGGATGATATCGTAGTTCATTCAAAGGTAGCGTGTGTAAAAAAAATATTTTGAATATGATTTGTTCGTAGTGAGCGACTCGGCTTACACGGGAAGGACTCTTATTTGCTCGCTACCTTTATTTGTTCGTTCGTTTGTTTTTTGTTTTTTTGTCATTTTTGTTTGTCATTTTTTTTTTTTTTGGGGGGGGGGGGGTTCTGTTAAGTTGATTTGTTTGTTTTTGTGCTGCACTTATTATCATTGGTTTAATTGGTTAAATGCTCACTTGTAAACAAAATGATTGTTCTCCAGCTGTCTTTTCAAATCTTTAGCATAATTCCATAATCCTTTTTATCATACTAAAATCTAAAATGAGGTTTGGTTAAAAACTATACTATTTTTGCTGCGTCGATCCTTTGTTGATGTCAAGAAGAACTGTGGAATCTCTTTAAACACGACTAGATTGAACTATAATAAAACTTTAATCAAAATAGGTGGATATCACTCTTATGGTAAGAAAGTGTACATGTCTTTGCAAATTCGGCTGCCAGTACCAAAATTCCCTTTTCACATTTAATCTTATGACGACCATTAAACATGAGGGGTTTTGATTGGTTTTATTTTGTTCTGGTCAGAATGTTTTTAATGCGTCTGGACAGAATTTTTATATCATTATAAGCATTATTTTATAAAGCATAAATCCTTCTTCAGAATATTTTTTTTCATCACTTCTGCTACGAAAATATTTTTTTCATCAAAATCCAATTCAAAATATTTTTTAGGAAAAAAGCAAGCCCCCTTCAAGTGAATTGGACAATTCCTTACTTCAATTTTTGATTTGGATTGTACAATCAAAGATCATTATGAAGAAAAAAGACATGTCTATTTAAATTTCAGTTTTTAGGATATTCAAATCCGAAAAGTATATAAAACAACCTTAAAATCGAAATTTGGACTTAAGACATATAGTGTAAATTGTTACGTTCATTCACATGATAATGGTGTTTACATTTTGCACTGTAAGATTTGTTATATCATTGGTTTTTCAAAATTGACGATTTAAGTGTACTCTTGCAAATTCCATTGACATCTCTAGGGTCTTATTTCAAAATAAACTTATTGTTAAGTATTGAAATAACATTGTACATTTAATTGTAACTAATAGATGTATCAAGAATTTCATAAAATCGTTGATCATGATTTGTGATATTCCTTAAGAAAAAAAAATCGCACACTTTGTTATTTCAAATATGATAACATAATTAATGGTTTTGTTGAAAATTCTAAGCGCGCAGTGTTTCTTTGTTTCTTTTCAATTTGTATTTTTATAAGAATAATATCTGCATTCTTTTTTAGTTTCCCTTTTGCTATCATTTCTGGCACCAGCTGCAATAGTTTCCATATGTAATATATTGTATGTAGCGGAGAAGACATCCTTGTGTCTTATCCTTTTGTCTTGATTTTTGGACAATAAAATATGTTTAAATAAAAATAGTTTCCTTTTACTTGGACTTGGGCGTGCTCAGGAAAATCAGGGGCGGTAACACACGTTTACAAGATTGTGAAACTCCCTCGAAATGAAGTAGGGAAGATAAACGATTATTATTTTCATGATTTTGGGGCAAATTGATAGAAAGTGGGTGGTGAGGAAACTAAAGATGTGTTTTTAAACCTAGTAAGACGAGTTCACGTTAAAATGGTTTGGACAAGATTTCTGTATATGATATCTAAAATATCAATCTTTAAAACGTTTTATGCAGACGTTTATTATTACGACATCAAGCTTCAAAGTGATCAGAATGGGAAATCAAAACTCTTTATGGTCGATATTTTTTTTTTGAATTTTAGCAGTTCATTATTTTAACTTAATTACATATTTCAGTATTTAACGACAATTTTGTTGTGGCCCCAGTGTTGGAAACCCCCTAAATTGTCAACCAAAATTAACGCGAACTCTCTCAGTTGCTTAACATTCGTGAACTCTTTCAGGTGAACCTACATGGAGTGATATTGATTTTGGTGCAAGGAAAAAAAGTTCAAACCAGCTTACCATATTTCATATTCTCGTTAAAAGTCGATTCTTCCTTTACATTTTCATAAAAAGAAGAGAGATACTGGTCGTTGTTGGACATCGACAAAATGATTATGACAAAGTCAATGCAAAAACAAAGCTCTGAAAGCTGAAATCGAGTTGTTGTCTTTCTTAGTTTGTAGAGTAAGTAAACTGATTTAAATGGAGTATGACTAATTCTAACAAAAGTCGGGTGATTGCAGTAAGATGCTCGCAAACTTAACTTCAGTTTACTCTCAGAAAGAATTCAAAACAAACAAACAAAAACTAAACAACGTCCACAAGTAGCAATTAAGGAGCCCTCCGATGTATGTCTGGCCAAGGAAACTCATTTTGATTCAAAACCCCTTCCCTCTGAAGTTGAGAAAAAACAAAAAAACATCACCAGAGAAATTCAGAACACTATATATGTCAAAAACTAGTGCATTATAGCAATATAACCACCTCTTGTCGATAAAACATGAATCTTTTGGCAGCTTGTAAAAGAAGTAAAGAAATGGATGCGAGTTCTGCTCTCGGTATTTGCCAATCAAATTTAAACGAATCATTGCTAAGTCAAGTCAATAATCAATATAAAATTTTATTTTCGATCACAACATAGCAAAATTCACTTGTTACCATGTACGTACAGAGTAATAAATAATTTGTTAAGAGTTTGTTCTATATATTACAAGTTCTTTGAGAGAATTTACACATCTTATAAATAGAAACATGAAAGACGGAGCGGCTCCGGATATCCGCATCTGCAGGCCTGCCGAGGAAGCACAACAATCCATGGGGAAATGCAAGCGAAAGAAAAAGCGACAGTAGAATAAAGAAAGATTTGTAAAATATTTGGTAAAAAATATAAAAATAAATATTCATATTTTCTCATGATATGATATTATTTTTTTACCATGGACATGGTAATTCTTAAAGGTCATTCATTTTTTATTTCCGGTTTGTTTTCATAACTTAAACGACGTCGTTTAAATGTTTTTTTTTTCTTAATGTCACTGAGCGATGAGCCGGATGGGATTGTCTATTCGTATTGTGGTTCTTCAGCACCTTCTTGACCAGCTGTTTGTTTGGTAGCTTCCTCTAATTCTCTACGGTATTGCTGATATTCTTTAGGTGTCATATCTAAGTCCTGGCGTTTCATATCTTCTGCTAAATCTGATACTTTAATGTCAGCTATGTGTCGCTGGCTTCCGAAAGATGTCATACCCTTCTGACTTGCACCTCTGTTGGTGCCATATTGGAGAGGGATTTCAGATTGGCCTTCTCTGTCGAGGTCATCTGCTCTGATGTCACAAATATGGCGGACAGCACCAAATCCCGTCATGCCTTTCTGTGAAGCAAATTGATTAGAGCCAGCTTGAAGACCAATGTGTGACTGTGTGTTAGGATCGCAGTCGTCGGATCTGATGTCAGAAACGTGGCGAATAGCTCCAAAGCCTGTCATACCCTTTTGACTGGCAAATTTGTTTGTTCCGGCCTGCAGTGTAATAATGTTGCTTCCTTCTTTGTCTGCGTCGTCTGCTCTGATATCGGCTATGTGTCTTACAGCTCCAAAACCTGTCATACCTTTTTGGCTAGCGAATCTGTTTGTACCTGCTTGGAGTGTCAACACGGTGTTTCCATCCTTGTTCAAATCGTCGGCTCTAATATCGGAAATGTGACGGATAGCTCCCATACCAGTCATGCCCTTTTGAGAAGCGAACTTGTTTGTACCGCTTTGAAGACCAATTGTGCCGTGGCTATTTTTAAGTTGCTCGTAGGTGAATTTTACTACGTGTTTTTCTGTTGGCTTAGACCCTATCGTCGGTCCCTGGTAGTTATGTCTTTGGGCCTACAAGAAACAAAAAGAGTTTCTTGTCAATTTAAACAATTTTAAACTTAAAACCAAACCTTGAAATTCTATGCTTGATGTTGCCGATTTGTAGACACCCAAAGACGAAAATTGATTCTTATGAATGTTTCTTTTAAAAAAGTTTTATCTTTATTGAATTGAATATAATTATTAGTTTTGTTGCAATGATTTTTTCTCTATTGAAGGCAACATCAAGCAAGTGAATTTCCTTTATGTTATTGGTTAGCAATGTGAAACACAGAGCACCACTTTTTACAACAAATAAAACATGATTTCATCGGGTAATGTGATTTGAAAGGTTTGAAATGGTCGCTACAAGGGAACCGACGATAGGAATTCCCCTTTATATAAGATATCGATAGGTTTTCACATTTAAAACTGTGTTCTCAGTGCGCTGTTGAATTTTGAAAATAAATCCATGTAATAAATCCTTTTGCTAACGATGATACAAAACGCTTTTATAGTCTATAAAAAGTATATACATTCTTATTGCATGTATAAGTCATAATTTTGATTATATTGTTTATTTGTGTAACTAGCTTTATACTATTTAGGATTCTATTAATGGTTGGTTAGATGCATTTGAATATAAAGTAATTTAGTATAAGAGTAACACTTACTCAAGTTCCCGATGAAATCGCACTAACGAGACTTTGTTACTATGGTTACAACAGCAAGCTAAAAGCAACAACACATAAAGCCAACGTTTCATTGCATGGTTTAGACATAGGTTAATAGTTCTTGAACATTCGCACTAATTCTTCTTACATTAGCTAAACACAAAGCACAACATTGCAAACATCAAAGTACTACATGTAATTCATCATTCTTTCAAGTCATCTATGGTTGCCTGTTACTGGAAGTCTGCTCTCATTAAATTGTAAATGCCAATATACCACAATCAAACAAAGCACAACTAAATAATAAGTAAAGCAACATACAAATATATTTTTGTTTTGTCATATTTGCCTCATAAAATAAGTTCGTCACCAGAATAAACGTTGCAGGTTGAAAAGTTTTACCAGTAAATAGAGTATCAATTCCAGATACACTTTGTTTCAGTTAAAACATATAAACATGTCCAAATTTAAAACGATATTGTTTTTTAAACTAATATATATACATATATATTTATCAAATGGCAAGTAAAACTCAAAAGGCGATCAGCCAAGGATGTCCTACTTCCATCAATTATTATCGAGACATGAACCATATAGTTTCTGATTTTAAATTTATTCACATCTTCCGTTTATGAATTGACCACCATTGGTCACAGAGTACATTTCGCCATTAAGTAATTCTCGCCATTCGACTTTCAAACCTTAATTGTGAAATAACTGCTTTTAAGAAAAAAGTGGCGAGAACTACTCTGTGACCAGTAGTACTAGTAAATCCAGAAAAGAAAACAAGATCACAAATAAATGTTTTTGACACAGTTGGAATATACTGTACCACAAAAACTTTTGAAATTGTCAAATTTTGTTATGTAATTATTTTCACAGGCTTCATCATTAGATTTTTCATGCAACATATACAATTTTAAACAAGCCTTTAAATATTTGAAGCAAACATACATGCTACAAATTCAGCTTTAAATATATTCCGAATTAAAACATCAAAGACCGTTTGACATAGTAGAACTATTACAAATAATATTGGTTAAACTTTAGTAGTGTTTGTTTAAACGGATATTTTAATATAATTTCTAAACTGAGAAAAAATAAATGGCCAACAAAACTATTCAATATGTCTTTTTTCACCATTTTAAAAAATAGAATCAGCTTTCAATTCTAAACAAAACTATGTCAAACCTTCTTTTCTGAAAATAACTGAATATCTATATGTCAACATTTTTAATACGCATGTGTCATAACCTACCTCAGTTCCAACGTGTGAAATTGTTGCTAAAACCATGGGTAAGTTTCTGGCCTCGTACAATTCGACTGTCTGGAATAAACTTGTATTTGGTACACCGTAAGCACGGGCTGCCTTTAAGAATTTCTCAATATTTTCCATCTAAAATGATAAAACACAGATCGAGTACAGATAAAGAAAAAGCTTTGTATTAATAATCTGCGTGAAACTAGATGTATACTATACTGTCTTTGTGATTCGAAAATGGTTTGCCATAAAGAGTTATCCCTCTTCTTTGCATTTAATTATCTCCCAGAAAAAATACAGATATTGTCGTATAAAGGAATAATTCACCTGTCAGTATCCAAAGTATTTTGTATAAACCGCTGGTAAAAATACAGAATTTAGTTTTGCACCTTAACTGTCTCTTAGGTAAAGTTTCACAATATAATACCATGCCAACTAGTGCATTTTGCAACATGGGTCGATTTTCAAACCTTAGTTGGTAACAGAAAACCAACTTTTAGGACTTCAAGGATATCAATTTCGTTAGAACGGCCCCTTGTAAATTCAAATTATCAAAATAACAACAAAGTTCCTGGGAATGAACTTTGCTGTACGCCTTTCGCGCTTTTCGTCTATTTAAGACTCACCAGAGGAGCCCTAGCCAAAAGGTTGAATTTTTCATAATATAAAGAGCAATTAAGGAATGCCGAATTGAAAACTTAATTATGTAACATGAATATCCCGAATGCCTGGGATATGAGACCCTAGGAGTTTAAACGATTTAGCATACCCTTTAGTGGCGACTAGCGCACATTAAACACTTTTATATGCAAGTCATTATTTTTTTTAAGTTAAACCTTAAACCTGTCAGATTAATAACAAGATGTGGATGCACCTATCAACAGCGGCAAATCTTTTTATCTTTGTAGATAATTCTAGTAAATAGAAATTAATGTTTATGTTCACGTCACAGAATTTTAATTCTTAATCTCCAGAAGCGGATCCAGAAATTTACGAAAAGGGGGGTCTCAAATACTGATCACTGCATCAGTCGAATGGGGGAAGAAACAATCTGAATGAAAATTACAAAGTTTTCGAAGAAGACGCAGAGAAGGTCCAATCCCAGCCAACTGATCCGCCACTGGTCTTACTAAAAGCCTTCCTCCAACGTATATATTTCCACTTTAACAATGCATTCAATACTACTAATGATACAAAGGTTTTTATATTAATAATCATAAATGTAAACCAAGAATTTTGGGGCCGTCTTAATTTCGCGGTAGGACGGCTGAATTTTAGTTTTAAATTCCCGTCTGCAATGTACTTATCAAAAGTCTTAAGCCTACAATTATGACAGTGGAAGATTAATATTATTTGGGGGCCGTTTAAACGCGCTTAAAATGTCAACGCTTCCTTGGTTTACAGTGTTCGAAATAGTACAGAAAAAGTCCAAGGCCAGGGCACAGAGAAATTAGGAAATAAGACCGATTGTGGAAGAATATAGTGATGCTGTAAGAGACCAGAGAGAGACTTGAGGACCAATAAATGGAAGTCTTTTGAAACAATAAAGTCATAAGACAATTTACCTGTTTGAAAGGCAATTCACTTGGTGATGGGGTCAGGTTGACCTTGTTGCAAGCTTCGGGGAGACTCTCAGATGGGGTGCCTTCGATTATCTTCTTCATGAGGCTAAAATAGAAAAATATTGAAAATCAGAAAAAAATTATCACAGACCCATATAATCTTTATTGGATACTAAGATAAAAGAATAAGATACAAATGACAAGTTGCACCTATATAACAATAAATGGGGCAGTTTATTTGCGTTGGAAATATTCTATTTGCAAAATATAAGTTATAACCTTGGGGGTAATAACAAAATTCCGCAATTTAGATTATCAGCTATCCTCCAATGTCCAAGAGTAAAAAAAAGGCAAAGACGACCAGATAATAAGAAAACATTAATGGCGCTGACTTAGTACGGTACAGCCACTTAAAAAGATATAGGTTCTATGAAGCCAAACCACTTCTTTAGGTCCGGTAGTTAAAGAAAGACACGATAGATGGTCCAAAGTAAAATAAACTAAGAAGGTATGTCCCTACACAATAATTGTTCCATTTTGAGTTTCCTATTCTAAGTCCTTACGTATTCGTTTTTTACAATCATTATACAAATTATAAAGTCAAATATTTTTGTGTAAAATAAAATAGTATGAGGAGGGATATATCGGAAAGTTTTAATTTAAAAACTTTTTTGTGCTCTTAAAAATCCGCTATACTCATGGCATTTACTGAGACATATATAATATAGATTTTCATCATAACTATGAGTCAAAAATAAAAATACATTGTCATGCAGATTGTCATTTAGACGCACAGTGAATAAGTGTAACTAAACCGACAATAAAATACAAATGGCATGTACCATCAAGATAAAGCAATGAAACAAGAACGGTGCAAAGACTTGAAATATAGTTCGATTAGGTAAGTTTTGTAATATGAGTTATGTTAAAGTACCATTTTGAAACCCACATTTATGATCATTTCTTTATCGAAGCCAAGATTTGCTTAGATCTGTTTTGCCCCAGTGAATAACAATGATAAGTCAGGATAACATCTCCAACTTCAGTTATTACATGTATAAGAATAACCTTGAAATAACTTATGTTAACGTACTTGCAAAGAATGACTCCGTCTCTAAGTCCTTTCTCTAAATTTGATGGGCCTTCCCCAATATCTTCTCCGAGTAACTGATTGATCCATTGTCTGACCTCGTACTCTACTGCTGGGTCGTACTTGGCACCCATCTGAAATTCATAGAGATACACATGTTAAACGAGCAAATACTTGTTTTACGTTGTAACGTACGTTACTGTTGTTACATCCGTTACTGTTGTAACATCCGTTACTTTTGTAACATTCGTTACTTTTGTAACATCCGTTACTAACGTTCATTTCATTGCCACACAACATTTAGAGTTTAAGAAATAAAATGTTAAAGTTCAAAACGAAAACAACATGATTATATAAAGAAAACAAAACAATTGTATTTACACTTTTGCAATTAACAACATAAACATGCGAAACAACATTTACATTACGATGTTGATGAAAAGAATTTAAGCATCTGATTTGTAGCATTATTTTCTTTCTTAAAAGCATGATGTATACACTTTAGAATGATGCAAATGTCGTTAATATGTAATCTGAAGCAAACATAAAGCATACAATATTGCAAGATATCATTTCATGAAAGAATGAAGATAACTTATCAAATATACAGGCGTTTCTTGAAACGATTGTATATCAAGATTGGAAAATGTATTTTTTCATGTTGTGTTTTTTTTTTTAACTAATATGCATAGATTGCAGTTTTGCATAAGATATAAATTAAGGAAAAATGTACAACAATTTTTGAATGATTCAAATAATTAAAACTTATAAAGCATTAAAAATGATTGACAACTTTTATTTGTTAAATATGCTTTTATCTCAACATGCTATGAATAGACCACATTTTTGCTTTAAAGTTTATATATTGACAACACATCATCTTTTAAAAATGGAAATTTCATAGCAAGCAGTTAACATGTATATTGTACAAGTTGCAGGGGTGCGAAGCGGTGTTTCAATTGATTTAAAGCTTGAATTTTGAAAAAAGGAGGTTCCATTCCATGAACTGGGTATAGCTTTGAAAGGAAACGCCAATTTTTTATTTGTAAGACAAAAACTAAGTAAGAACAATGCTTATGTGAGATAAGTATTAAGCTTCTGTATAGTCTAAAAAATTAAAGTTTCCCTTTTTAAATGGTTTCACAATCGCAATTCCTGTGCATAGTCAAGAATGCCCTATCATTTTTAGCTGCAATTGTTTTACATACAAAGAAGATTGTTAATGTTATGTTGTGTTGTAGTACAAGAAGATATTACTATTATAACATGTATAATGTATTTTTTGTCTATTCTAACTTGTTAAATGTAGCTAACGGCAGATAATTAAAATCATTCACCAAACAAAGATAAAGTTTTTTGTGTTCTTTTGCCTATACGATGTCTGAAAGATGTGGTGTGATGTCTCTTATACCTTATGTGTAGCATGTATGAGAGCTTTAAGTTCTTTGTACTCAACAATTTAAAGGAGCAACTAAGAAACAAGAAGAATGTTTATGCTATTTTTGATCTACATGTAAATTGTTTGTACATTATCTATGTTTTTTTTCTCCTATAGTTAACCATACGTTTAATTGTCAATCAATGTTTGCCAGAAAACAAATGATGATTACAAAGGTATATGCAGACACAATCAGTACATCAAATGCAACACTAACGTGCACTGTGTTGTGAGGCGGAAGCTTTATTAGGTTGATTGGAAAAATTTGGCAATCGATCAAAACATCGGAGGGATATCGTTACAGCACTTTCTTATATCTTGGTAAGAGGAGAATCGTGGTCAAAGCTAAATGTGTTGATGGCTTAGATAGACAGCATAGTGTGAAAATATTTTGATGCTTAGACTTGTAATATTAAGCGTGCATCTGCTCTTATGTTTGTTTTATTGCCTACTGTTGCATTCTGTTATGTCATGAATGCAATTTTCAGATCTGTACTCGAATTGATTATTTATTTTGATAAAAATTCAAATCGATGTTTTACCAATTTTGTATTTAGCTCTGTCAAAACATTATTCACTTTTAACTATATGAATTAATATCCCAGAAAGAAAGAAATGCATACATGTATATGTAATATAAGCAATAAATAATGTACATCCTAATCTACGATGTTCTATGATTGTTTATATAGATTCCATGGTACCATGGTGCATGCTATTCATTCTCTGTTTACTTCAAAATTGCTATCAAAAACATCTAAAGATCTTTATAGATTTAAGAACCATCTGCTTATGAGTCATGGTGTTGGTATTTGGCTGTATACCTATGCAATGCACTCTTTTAATTGGAGATAAATTTATACCTTTCACAAACAATTAAGTTATTGTGCAGTTGCTATGCTTCTTGTGCTTTTTTGAATATTTCTTTCGTCTGAAGTTTTAAAAGATATGAATATCCCATGTATTAAATATAGTTTCTTAAAAGTTCTAGATTGAAAAAATAAGATGTTATAGAAATGTTAGGTTTTTTACCAAGATTGATACAAACAAACATTTTCACATTAACTTTCCTTTTCATTTGTCAAACTATTAAACTGTTTCAAAAATAAAATACTACATTGCTAATTCATGAGCAACAAAAGTACTTTTTTTCACCTATGTATTTTCATATTGTTCGACCTGGGCGTTTTGTCAATGCGTGCTCTGCTAAATACATGAAGTGATTGTCTATTGTCAGCATATTTTTGACAGGTAGTTGGTTATGTCGCACTAGTTCTAGTTGCGCATGCGTTATATACCCGTTTCAGGTAAGGGTTGTCAGCAGATGGCTGTCGTCTAAGTGGGGCGCTCCGAAAACTGTTGATCTTTGATGTTGATGATGTTGACGAGGCACCCTGTCACACAAAGGGTTAAGTTAATATCAAACATGCAAAAACACCCGTATTAGTTTCACACGCAACCATAAAAAATAATAAAAATTAAAAATATTGAAAGGGTTGATTATCTGCGAGTGCTGGTGTGTGAAATGTAGATAATCCAGTCTTTTCTGGTATTTTCTGGTAAACCTAGATTTGGGCATGTGCAATGTTGAAGGAGATAACTTTCATATGGGTTTGAACTTCAATAAAAAATAAATGTAATCGATAAATCAAATTGACAAGTTGGGATGTGGGAAGATGTGTGTGTTTCAAAGGACACGCATCTGTAATCGATAAAACAAAATGGCAAGTTGGAATATGGGAAGATGTGTGTGATTCAAAGGACACGCATCTTTTTACCTCCTGCATTTCCAGTTTTGCTAAAGAAAGCCTCCATTTTACCCCATTTATTACCTCTTCTTTAGTCTTGCCTGACTGACAAAATAACATAGTAGTAAACCACAAAAATCAATGAAGCATAAAGCCATGCAAGCTTTTGAAGTTCATAAGATAAATATTTCAGAGGCATGTATATCATGATATAAACTTTTTCGAAGATTTGTCTCTCTTTTTTATTTTCAATTATTAAATGTTTCAAAAATGCAGTGTGTCAAAGATTTATCGTGTTTGCCTTCCAAAATCTCAATCTTATGACTTATGACCTTCTGTGAGCAGTAAAACACATGACACTTTTCATTGCAGAGATTAGAGATGTAAATGATATGGGTAATTATTCTTTTGTCGTGTGGAGTGCACGTGCCTCTTCTGTCAAATTGCACGTGTCGTCTGTCAAATGAGATACGACTAACTACCTCAACTTCCGTTTCACATTTTTGAACAGGTGCAATAAGTAGAACGTAATATCTTGATGAAAAAACTAGACATGAAAAATATATCTAAGACAATTAGATGAATGTGTAAGATAAGGCTGCGTAGGATTATGTTGCTATCACGGAATGTGAACTATGGCAGTTCGTTGTGCTAAAAAGTCTCATTAGAAAGTGTTCTATTTTTAGAACTATCTGTAAGGAAGCAACCTTGAGGTAGAAATAACGCATTAGTATCATGTTGCCTCGCTGTCCTGATAATAGATTCTCTTAATCATCATTTTTGTAGTTTTCTTAATCAATAATATAATTTATAAAGTTTGAAAACATTTTGAAATATATCAAGGAAGTTCCAATCAATTTCTGGCTTTATGATAATCGCAAGATATATTATAAGAATAATATTCCGAATAAAATTTGCTAAAACATTTCCTGTGATTAAATCCACAATGAAATATCAGTCCTATAGTTTAATCCATTTCTATTGAAACGAAATATCCATGCACTTTATAATAGTCCCACAATGATGAATTATTTTAGCATTAGATTTGATTCTTGCATGTTAAAATCGCTTCTAAATTCTAAGCCATTCAAATTGCAGTTTTCACAATTCAATCGAAAATTCATGATAGTTAACAAGAAAACATTACATTTTCATCACATCTATATAAAAAATTAAGAATACATGTGTGGCTTACCTTACTGATCAATGCACGATCCATTCCCATAGGTTTCACTCTATCAGCCATTTTGCTTTAAACTTGTGTTAAAAACTAAAATCTACACAGAAAATATGGAGAAGATAAGTTCACTTTGTTCCCGTTCACCAAACAAAACGGTACACCAACTTAAGGAACAATTTGCAAAGTGAGCTGAGAGCCCCCGAATCTTGCTTCCGTTGCCGTTCAAATACGAGTGGTGAAAGACTCACGAGAAATAATACAAATTACTAACAACGGGCATGTATGGGCTATGTACATGAAAAAACCCTACACTCTTCGCGATCGTATTTCAATACGCGCATGCCTTTGCCAAATAAGTGCAGAGAATAATCATATGTTGGATAATTCTACCATAGCAACCGAAAGCATTTTCAATAACCAATCAAATCATTCCTATCATCTAATCAAAGAAAAGAACAACATCTTCACTTCTAACGATATCTTTGCTTTTTAGAAATGAAAAACACCGGGGAATACTGAAAATGCTTATAAAATTGTGCAATGTGTGTATACACCTTATTGTAATGTATGGAACCACGTCTGCTTTTGTTTTGTTTCCTTGAACAGGTGTACAACAGAATACACAAGATATTTTCTGCTTGATTGGAATATAATAGCGATAACCGCTATCTATATCTCGAGAAAATCTGTATTTATGTAAACTTTTGTTTTTTGCCAAGATATCATTAAATCACAACTAAAGAATTTCTTAAGAAGTTGGAATTTTGTATAGGGTGTGTCGAACTTTGATGTCTTCGCTGTTAAAGAATTGTACTTTAGGAATTTCATGCTTTGTGCCAAACACGGAAAATACTTACTCTCCAGTTGTCAAAATTTGAACATAGTCAAATGGGAATGAAACCCCCTTTCCCATAACCCTAACCCTTTACCATTATATCTTTTCTTACATAACCATTTTCAAGGATTTCATATGATTAAGGTTTTATCATTCTTTTTTATTTTCATTATTGTTTAAACTCCATACTATGTAAAGTTATAATCGAGGCAACTTTGGTTTAAGTATATCTCTAGTACCCGAGGTGTTGATGTCATGCTTGCATTAGAAACAGCGAAGCGGATATAGAAATTTTTGAAAGGGCGGTCCATATACAGTCTGTTATAGACCAAACAGGTCAATTTTGCCGAAAATCTACATGAAAATTACGAATTTTAAATGGAAAGGGGGTTCGGACTTCCACCCCGGAACACACCCCTTAGCTCTTCCAATGTATAGGACGTCAATTTGGGTTTTTGTTTTTCTTTGTTTCAAGTTAAATCTACTTTGTATCTTGATGAAGTTTTTATTTAAATTGAACAAATCCATGCCAAAAAATTGTTCCAGACAATATGACTGCTTTGATGCATTTGGAATAATTAGGTTGACGGGATATTAAACTTTTTCTTACCTAGTTCAATGTCTTTCAATGTTTAATTTTCATTTTTTTTTATACCAAAATCTTTTTTAAATGGCGTTAAATGGAATTTCAAAGCTTAATTATCCATTTTGGTCATATTTTTTTGCCTTATATTTCGATAAAATTATATTCAGTAAAAAGCGAAATGTCTTTTTTAATATTTTCTTTTAAAAACATAGCCCTTTAAAGTGAAGAAGTGAGTTTGTTTAAAATATTTTATTTAATTCATAAAAATACTTTTTTGTTTGATACTGTATTTTCAAATATCCGGTCTTTTTGAAATCTGACTGCAAACCATAACTATGGTGCACCGTGTTGGGAAAAATGTCACGTTCAGCGCACGTTTAAGAACCCTGCTGCAGGTCTAGGTAAGCAGAGGACCAATAAGATCCCCATTCAGGAGGCTAAATTGCCGGTCCTTACCCATCACTTCTTTTTTCAGTGACAGTTTCCGATTTGCCTTGAGTCCCCCTTCCTCATCACCCCTTTCATGTTCATCTCAAGAATATAGCCGAAATCTGCATGGGAGAAAAGCAATAACTATCTAACTAAATTTTTGTTTTTCGAATTTGAACAAAAATTTATTCTTAAAAGGGGATTTTTTTTATCAGACAATGACATTAAATTTTGCAAGCTAACAGCTGAGACTTGCAAGGCATGCACGTTTTTTAAAGAGACAATAATAGTCAAAACGATATACTCTTTACAGTACGAAATTTACATTTCTACAAATATTTAATTGATTTCTTTGATTTTCGATTACGTTCATAATGCACTTGCCCTCGAAGGTGTTTAACTAATAAGTGACTAGGAGTCGAGGAATTCCGAAAATTGTAAACAGATGAAGAGATGTTACGTCACAAATCTACAAATGTAATTATTTCTAGCATGTGGAATGTATTGGACGATTAAGGGGGCCATTAATGAATTCTGATAGATTTTGATAATCCCATAAACTATTATTGGCTTAGCATCTGAACC
Organism: Arcuatula senhousia; assembly: GCA_963971305.1. NCBI lineage: Eukaryota > Metazoa > Mollusca > Bivalvia > Mytilida > Mytilidae > Arcuatula > Arcuatula senhousia. The sequence continues at coordinate 43,288,465 of OZ020306.1, forward strand.
GGATACGGCTACAGAATGATAAAATCAGTAAAATTCTGGTTCTTTCAAGATTGGTTGTTTGATGATGCGTTGAGATCAAACACGAGAATTACGTTAATCGCATCAGAGGCGAAGAGGTCAACATTTTGACAAGAAAGGGGGTGTGTTGATGGATTGATGTAAACCATAAGATTGATATTTACTTATGAATTAATGTTATCAGTTTTTAAGAACTAGCTAGATTTCATGTTACATGTACATGTATTTTATCATTTATATACGCGTTCAAAATTTTAACAGTATATACCAAAATATATAGATTTGCGGAAATAATCTTTACATTTTTTTCATTGAAAGGGAGTGCGATAAGGGGCGATTTTGTTCGTTTGGTTTTTTTTTGTGTAACGTTTTAAAAGTCAAAGTAATCAATATACTCCTTTTGCGTTTTATAATTTGTTATTTGCCTTTATTATACTTATACAATATATAGCATATTATATCATGTTCTTGTATAGTCATCTTATATTTGCTCTCTTATTTGTATATGTATGTCTTTGTCACAAACTGTACATATGTTTAATGACAAATAAAAGTTTGTAATAATTGTATAATTCAATTAATCATAAAACAACCATCCTTTTCTTAGTTTCCCTATTTCTTTTATGTACTTTAATTTATTGTGTTTTTAGCTCACCTGGCCAAAGGCCATGTGAGCTATTGCCATCACTTGGCGTCCGTCGTCGTCGTCCGTCGTCGTCGTTAACTTTTCTTCAAACTTCTTCTCCTCTGAAACCGCTGCACAGATTCAAACCAAATTTGGTCTGGTGGTACTTTAGGGTATCCCCCACAGAACTGATGTGGGGATTTTTGATTCGTCGAAAAACATGGCCGCCGTTGCTAAAAATAGACCAGGGGGGTCAGACTACTGTTTTTGGCTTGTAAATCAAGAAGTATAAGAGATAGATGAAATCTGATGCCACGCTACTGCTTCAGCATCAAAAGCTCTACAAAAGTCTTCATTGAGTCGAAGTTGTCAGATGACCCCTTATGGGAGTTACGGCCCCTTAAAGGTGAAAAATAGCATTTTTTCATGTTTTTGGCCTATGGAATGAAAACTATTGCAGATAGAGAGAAGCTGTTGCTTGCTTAAATGTTCAGCTCATTTAGCTCTACAAAAGTCTCCATAAGGTCAAAGTTGTCAGATGACCCCTTATAGGGGTTACGGCCCCTTAAAGGCAAAAAATAGTGTTTTTGGCCTATAGAATGAAAACTATTGCAGATAGAGAAAAGCTGTTGCTTGCTTAAATGTTCAGCTCATTTAGCTCTACACAAGTCTCCATATGGTCGAAGTTGTCAGATGACCCCCTATAGGGGTTACAGCCCCTTAAAGGTAAAAAATAGTGTTTTTGGCCTATGCAATGAAAACTATTGCAGATAGAGAAAAGTTGTTGCTTGCTTAAATGTTCAGCCCATTTAGCTCTACAAAAGTTTCCATAGGGTCAAAGTTGCCAGATGACCCCTTATAGTGGTTACGGCCCCTTAAAGGCAAAAAATAGTGTTTTTGGCCTAAAGAAAGAAAACTTTTGCAGATAGAGAAAAGATGTTGCTTGCTTAAATGTTCAGCTTAATTAGCTCTACAAAAGTCTTTTTATGGTCGAAGTTGTCAGATGACCCCTTTAAGAGGTTATGGCCCTTTAAAGGTGAAAAATAGTGTTTTTTGCTTTGGAATGAAAACTATTGCAGATAGAGAGAAGCTTTTTATTGCTTAAACATTCAGCTCATTTAGCTATACAAAAGTCTTCAAAGGGTTGACATTAAGACCAGGTGAGCGATTCAGGCTCCTGGGAGCCTCTTGTTTTATGTTTTGGGGCTATTTTATACAACGTTCCCTAAATCAATTAATTTCAATATAATTAAGAATTAACTGTGATATTTTTTGGTTTATTGAACCATAAACTCGATTATTCATGCATGGTGCAAATTGAATTATCCACGAATCGGATTATGTAAAATGTGCACCATTAAAAATTTAGTTTATTGCTTCTATTAACCCAAAACATTATTACAGTTAATACTTATAATTAAATTTATTAATATATTCGGCGCGAAAATTTAGAAAATTAATATTTTTTCCATGAAAATATAAAAAAATCGGTAAATTGAATCGGCGTATTAATATTTACACCTGTCAATCACTGTGCACGTGGGGTCCGTGCAACTGCAAAGTGTATATAAACTTCATTAGGGACGGACCATTTAACTTGAAAGGGGGGCCGTGGTTTTTTGTTTTGGCCAGAAAATTTTTTTCCGCGCAAAGCGCGGAAAAAAAAAAATTATTTTGTGAATGCGTCATGACAGAATTTTTATTTTTTGAAAGCGTCGCGACAGAATATTTTTTTTATTATGAGCATTATTTTATATGGCAGAAATTCTTCTTCAGAATATTTTGTTTTCTTACCCTCTGCTGCCAAAATATTTTTTTCATCAAAAATCATTTTCAAAATATTTTTTTTCAGCAAAAATCATTTTCAAAATGTTTTTTTAGGAAAAAACCAAGCCCCCCCCCCCTTCAAGTTAAATGGTCGGTCCCTTATTGTATTCCGGTTTAAACTAAATTCGATAATACTTTCTTTACGATTTTAGGCGTGGTTTAAATTATCGTTAATCCAATCACATTCTTTTGACTTTTAAAACGTTTACAAGAAAATAACCCAATTTTTTTCAATGCAAATGCAACTAATAATGTTCTAAAATTTAATTATCATAATTTGAAAATGGTCAAAACGTGGGTTGTTTTTTTTTGGGTTCATTTTATAAATCACTCGTATCATTTTAACTTCTTCATCCGTACCATGTTCATTTTTCACCACTTCTGGTTGAACTAGCTCGCGGTGAACTTACATCTGACTAACATTCTTTTAAAACTAATTTTATTGGAAAAATAATGACCAAAAAGAACTCTAACAGTGGAAAGAAACTGATAGTTTTTCATTTTCTATTCAGCTTTACTCTTTTAAAGCCTTTTTCAACATCAATCTAACATGTGTTACAGCAAGGATTGTGGGGTTATTCTCCTTTGTATATAATTTCTTCGAAAAAAAGAGACAACAAACACAAATATGCAAGGATGAGTCAAATAATTAGTTGAATGTGATCTTTTGTGTGCATATATTAAGCTTTGTACTCCAATTCTGTGGTCAGGTCTTCACACGACAAACCCATTACTCATGAGTGATCATAAAACAAAACCACAACTAATGTTAGACAATTATTCTTCGTAAATAAAACGTTCAGTTGCCAAAAGAAGTAATCTCAAAGTAAATTTTAACATGAAGAAAATCATTACATCATTCAAATGAAAGAACCTTAGTGAGCACACTCACATACCCCACGCGTTCCGCTATTGGACTATCAATGTTATCCTTGAGGAATTAGTATTGAGCTACAGGAATCAATAATATTGAATGATTGTAAAAGTGAATTTGCAAGTATTTGAATATCATAACATTTTAGTTATATCAAATTTCTAAGTCCAAAGGGCCATAACTCCCACAAAAATTTGCGGATCATAAATTCCTAGTAAAATGCACAACTACATATGGTGTACTTCTCGCATACCAAGTTCGTTAAATTCTGTTTAGTAGTTAAAGAGGAGTTGCGATCACAAACTGTAATCATGATTTTCTGCAAATTTCTAAGTCCAAAGGGCTATTACTCCCACAAAAAAGCATGCACAACTACATATGGTGTACTTCTTGCAAACCAAGTTTCGTTAAATAATGTTCAGTAGTTTAAGATGAGTTGCGATCACAAACTTTGATCACAAACGGACGGACCAGTCAAAAACATTATACCCTTCGCAAATCCAAGAAGATATGAAAGAAGACCAGCTCAACTCAAGGACAAAATCTCCAACATTATCCAAAAGAATGAGACTCAGCATGTAAAAACTAGGTATAGAATCATCCATTAGAATTTTCAACTGAAAAAATCTAATATTGACATTGTTGACTACCCCCAACACAAAAGATCATGAAACTGCCTTAACATAAAAGCATAGGCACGAGGTAAATCAAACCGACAATGAAATTTATACCTGGGAAGCAGTTTCTGCTATAGGTTAAACCAGTTCTACACCAGCTTTACCTGCACAGCATCATTCTAATTATATTTTACATAATCATCCAGAGGCGCGCGTGCATATTTTTAGCCTCACATCGTAAAGCATCATATCTTATGCATGTTACAAGAGCAAACACGGAGAAGATGAGCCAAAAAATCAATTAATTGTATTCTCTGACGATTAGTGTTAATTAACTAATACCGATTTCATCACATTCTGCGCAATAACAATTCTTTAACACAATGCAGAGCTGAAATATGCAAAAGTGCTGGTGATTGAAGAATCTTCGCCAAGTTTCGACTGCATTTGAAAAGTGTCCAAGCTTAATTATGTTTCATGTTTATAAAAATTTAATCTGTTCTGGTATTGTAAAATTAAATTGACTGCAAAGAATGTTAAGAAAGTACTATATTAAACCTTAAAAAAAATAAATAAACTTGAATATACTTCTGCTAGTCATATAGTGCTTTCAATGACATGTATAAAATGTATGTCATAATTAGTGTCAATACTCAGTACAGACATCTGATTATCGTCTATTTGTATGAACATCACCTCCTTTGAGCATGTATGATTGCACTATTTGATAGTTTCCAAATTTTACCATTGATTCTTGAATCGGGGTTATTTAAGAAAGTTAGGAAGATAGATTTTTTCTACTGAACCAGGGTTTGGGTTAAACCAAGAGGCTCACAGGAGCCCGAATCCCTCACCTGGTATGGTGTTGACCCTATAAAGACTTTTGTAGAGCTAAATGAGCTGAACATTAAAGCAAAGAACAGCTTTAGTTTTCATTCTGTTGGCCCAAAACATGAAAACCGTTATTTAGGGAAAAAACCCTATAAGGGGTCATCCAACAACTTCAATCCTATGAAGACCTTTGTAGAGCTTAATGAGCTGAACATTTAAGCAAGCAACATCTTCTCTCTATCTGCTATAGTTTTCATTCCATAGGCAAAAAACATGAAAAAACCTTATTTTAAGGGCCGAAACCCCAATAAGGGGTCATGAGACAACTTCAACCCCATGGAGACTTTTGTAGAGCTTAATGGACTAACCATTTAAGCAAGCAACAGTTTTTCTCTATCTGCTATAGTTTTCATTCCATAGGCAAAAAAAAACCCATAAAAAAACACATTAGTTTTGGGGCCGTAGCCCATATAAGGGACCATCTGACAACTTCGACCCTTTGGAGACTTTTGTAAAGCTAAATGAGCTGAACATTTAAGCAAGCAACAATTTTCTCTATATGTAAAAGTTGTCATTCTATAAGCCAAAAACATGAAAAAATGCTATTTTTCACCTATAAGTAGCCGTTACTCCTATAAGGGTCATCTGACAACTTCGACTCAATGAATACTTTTGTAAAGCTTTTGATGCTGAAGCAGTAGTGTGGCATCAGATTTCATCTATCTCTTATACTTTTTGATTTACAAGCCAAAAACAATAGTCTGACCTCCTGGTCTATTTTTAGAAACGGCGGCCATGTTGTTTGGACGGTGATCACCATCTGTGCAATCTTGGTAGAGGACATTACACAGATGAAGTGTGCAAAGTTTCAAAGCAATCCTTTCAGTCGTTTCGGAGGAGAAGATTTTCAAAGAAAAGTTAACGACGACGACGACGGACGCCAAGTGATGGCAATAGCTCACATTCGGTCCAGGTGAGCTAAAAGGGGGGTTTCAATGAAAATAAATGAAACTTTGGGCAAAAAATAATAATTTTACGCAAAATGATAAGTTCCCATTCTTCGTCGGGCATATGCCACCCTCAAGTATTATTTTATTCTTCAGACCATGAGTTGAAGTTATTGGTGACATTCGAATCTTAAAATATCACAGTTATCATGGTTGTCTTCTGTCTACTAGAGAGTAATAACTTTTCCCATACCTTTTGGTGCAGAAATGCATTTTATTTTTAGAGTAGAGGCTATAAGTATTTTTTAGTCCTGACTTGTTGATTTATTTATTTTTAGAAGAAAAAAAATCGAATCCGTCACCCATAATGCGCGCAACATATTTTTATTTTTAAAAATCTAAAAATTTACAACCACTTTCTTTTTTAAGTCAATGCCCTATTCTGCCTTTTTCGTGGTCTTTGGTACAAAATGCACCCTGCCTTTTAATTTAAAATTTCGCTGTAGCCATAAATATCAAATGATTTCTCTCTAGAAAAGCTATTTCAAAAGGATAAGTGGACGTGCAATTACTTTAAATACTGTTCCACCATAATATGTACATTCTAGTGTTCATTTCGAGAAAAAAGAAGAAGGGATATACTGGTAAATGTTCGTTTATGATGTATGCATGATCTCATTACATAAGAAAATGTTTAGCATGCGGCGAAAATTTGACTTAATCGTCAAAGTGAGATCCTCAACTTTATTAAGATTAAACACTAATCTTTTATATCAAACAAATGTAGAGAACTGGTATATATGGTGGCATATTTCTGCCAACACATAATCATATACATAACTAGTTAATTAAGTAGATATCTAGTTATCTAACTAGATAAATATCTAGTTATTTAACTAGATAAATTATCTAGATATTTAACTAGATAATTAAGTGGTTATCTAGTTATTTAACTAGTACGGAAGCGTATAGTGGACTCGTATTGTCTTAATAAAACCCGTTATAACGCACTATTTCTCTTAAATAAAACAACTTTATCTCCTTATAAGACAATAAATCGCGTTATTTAGTGTGATATATTGTATTATAAAGATATTTGTTGCATTAACTTAAGTCGTTTTATTCTTAATAATTTTTATTTTGTCTTAAATTACTGCAAGATACAATAATAAGAGTTAAGAGCGTATTAATTTAACACGTGTTGTGCTATAAAAGGCAACATTTTTTTTTAGTTTAAAGTAATGTTTTGTGTTTTAAAGCAATAAGTCGTCTTAGTTTACTCGTTTTACTTCAGTAACAAAAAAGCCCAGTGACACTAAAATGCACCCGGTACGTTCCCGGGAAGGAAAATGCATCCGAGAGGTTTTTAAATGGTTTCCGAGCTACATGTAAAATAGGTGTAACATGAACAGAGTAAATGTATTTTTAATTGAACAGAGTAAATGTATTTTATCACATCTTGGTTTTTTGTATTCATTAAAACTCGTTTAATAAAGGTAATAACAAAATCATTGAACTTTTCAAAGATCAATCTCAAATGTTTAAGAAAAAAGAACAAGAAATTGAAGAGCTCGATGGTCTTGGCTTGGCTTGGTTTATTTAAAGAAGCAGAGGTACCAATGGGGCACCCGAAAGTCAAAAGTCCGCAGGGCAGAGAGTGAACTCATAATCAGGTGCTTCGGAAGAGAAAGCAGTTTCTGCTCGCTAACACATCCGCCGCGTAGCCAACTGTCAATTCAGCAGACTTGCTAGAATCCGTTTTGTCTTCTATCTTTACGTTTGTTCATTGATAATAAAGAAAGTATTATCGACTACGCTAAATCAGTTTCATCTTGCACAAGCATCAAAACTTTCGATTTCTTTCACTTCTATTCCACATAAACATCTCAAATCACGATTAGCACATCTGATAAAACACAGCTTTTAAAGAAATGAAAACCGACAGTATAAATTTCTGGTAGTCGATTATACTAACGCTTACTCTGTCATCAGTGAGTCTAGAAGAAAGGGAACACATTTACAGAAGAATAAATAACCGACACCCTCAATTTACTTACAGACAACATATATACAGTTTGGTAGAGGTGTTTTTCAGCAAACAATAGGGACTTCAATGTGCAATAATTGTGCACCTTTTTTGCCGATTTGTTGCTTCATTCATATAAAGCAGACTTCTTAAAATCACTTCTAGACAATATTCGTAGACCAGCTCTCTTTTTTAATTTCACTTTCTGTTATATTGATGATATCCTTTCGATTTGGTGACTGTAATCATCTTATATACTAAGTACATGTATTCTCGTGAACTTGCGATAAAAAACACAACGTATTCTATAAAGTCTGCTTCATATTGAGATCTACATCTCGAAATAGAATCTCAAGGAAAACTTTCAACACAGCTTTATAACAAGCGTGATGACTTCAACTTTTCAATTATCAACTTTCCTATCTTGTAAAGAAATTCATCATTCCGCTCGCTCCACATTATGGAGTCTGCATATCACAATTCATTCGTTACTATGTAGAGCTTGCAGGACTTACAACGATTTACCTGGCAGAACGTCACGTCTAACACAAAAACGGCTTGCACGGGGTTATAATGCTCCTCTTGCAATTTTATCGAAGACATCATTCGCTTATAGACAAATATGGGATTTCAATCTCTCAGATGAGTGCAGATGTTGGTCTGTCATAAGTTTTATTGTGCCTTCCTTTACCGGATTTGGCACACTTAATTGACAGTTGGCTTTGCAGCAGGTAAGCAATCATGAACTCCTTACTCTTCCGGAGCGTCCTCGTTGTTGATTGCTTTTCAGTTGATTATGTATTTTTTTGTTTTCTGTTTTCTGTTTTCCATCCTGTTCTCGTTGGTTGCTACTGGTTTTGTCTCTGCCCTTCGAATTTTGACATTCAGATGCCCCATTGGTACCTCTTCTTGTTTAAAGTGGGACATTACGTTAAAAAGACGTTACGGACAAAAAAGATGAGGATCATTAGGATCCATAAATGGCCAAAGAAAATGTTGTTGGTTCAAATATTATGATATTTATAAGTATTATCAACTTATGTGTATATATACAAAGAAAACACTCAAACAAGGCAAATTTCATTAATTGTGACGTAATTATGGCATCACATTAGACGGTCATATTTGTCAAATGGAGAAAATCTGCAACTTTGGATGTACATATTTTCCTTTTTTTAGAATCATTTGGTGCATGAAAACCTTCAATTTTGATTTCATCATTTTACGCATTTTTTGAAGCATGGAGTTGTTGTTTATGTGTGCATACATTCTTCCAGACTAAAAAATGTGCAAAAATCAGCAAAAATCGATGAAATTAGGACAATTTCCGAAATATGTAGCTTTTGGAGTGAACTGTCAAAGTAAAAAATGACCGGATTTCGTTTAACAGAAAGTAGGTGAGCGACAGACATGAAACATGTAGTTTTTGAGTGAACTGATTGGCATGACAACTTAAATGATCAGGAAGTAGGTGTGCGAAAGACCTGAAATAGAATCCCACGTAATGAGACCCCACCATGATGCTGTATACCAAATATCAAGTGGCTGTGATAAGTAGTTGCTGTGAAAATGTTCCGCAAATTTCTTCCCCGCCCGAGAGCCGGCTGACATTCACCATTTTATAATCCAGATTCTTAACCTCGTGAAATCTGGCCAATAAATTGTATTGAAGCTGCGTTTTTCCTTAACGCCTTTGTTAATTTGTTGAAAATTGAGTTTTCAAAATGCATTTAATTAAAAAACGAGGCATGTGAACCCCATTTTTATTTCATATATGGATGTATATTAATAAAAACTATATGTCTGCCAATATTCATTGAAATATGGATCTATGTCATTTGGTATGGTCCCGACCTAAGAAAAGACACACCCAATCAATAATGAAATTAATGCTTGTACCAAGTCAAACCATTGCAACCTTCAATTTCTATGGTATTTCTTCCTTTTTCTTTCTTCTTGAACATTTGAGATTGATCTTCGAAAAGTTCAATGATTTTATTATTTTAAGGAATACAAAAACCAAGATGCGATAAAATACATTTACTCTGTTCATGTTACGCCTATTTAACATGTAGCTCGGAAACCATTTAAAAACCTCTCGGGTGCATTTTCCTTCCCGGGCACGTCCCGGGTGCATTTAAGTGTCACTAAAGTTTTTTTTGTTACTGAAATAAAACGAGTAAACTAAGACGACTAATTGCTTTAAAACACAAAACATTACTTTAAACTAAAAAAAATGTTGCCTTTTATAGCACAACACGTGTTAAATTAATACGCTCTTCACTCTTATTATTGTATCTTGCAGTAATTTAAGACAAAATGAAAATTATTAAGAATATAACGACTTAAGTTAATGCAACAAATATCTTTATAATACAATATATCACACTAGATAACGCGATTTATTGTCTTATAAGGATTTAAAGTTGTTTTATTTAAGAGAAATAGTGCGTTATATCGGGTTTTATTAAGACAATACGAGTCCACTATACGCTTCCGTAAACTAGATATTTAACTAGTTAATTAAGTAGTTATCTAGTTATTTAACTAGATATTTAACTAGTTAATTTTAATATCATAACGTGAAAAAATGCATGTTAGCGCTTGTAACTGCCATTATTATATTATTATTCACCTCTATTTTAAGAGGTTATCTAGATATTTAACTAGATAACTACTTATTATCTAGATATTTAACTAGATATTTAACTAGATAAATATCTAGATAACTACTTATTATCTAGATATTTAACTAGATAAATTATCTAGATATTTAACTAGATAAATATCTAGATAACTACTTATTATCTAGATAAATTATCTAGATATTTAACTAGATAAATTATCTAGATATTTATCTAGTTAAATATCTAGATAATAAGTAGTTATCTAGATATTTATCTAGATAAATTATCTAGATGTTTATCTAGTTAAATATCTAAATAATTTATCTAGATAATAAGTAGTTATCTAGATATTTATCTAGTTAAATATCTAGATAATTTATCTAGTTAAATATCTAGATAATTTATCTAGTTAAATATCTAGATAATAAGTAGTTATCTAGATATTTATCTAGTTAAATATCTAGTTAAATATCTAGATAATAAGTAGTTATCTAGTTAAATATCTAGATAACCTCTTAAAATAGAGGTGAATAATAATATAATAATGGCAGTTACAAGCGCTAACATGCATTTTTTCACGTTATGATATTAAAATTAACTAGTTAAATATCTAGTTAAATAACTAGATAACTACTTAATTAACTAGTTAAATATCTAGTTAAATAACTAGATAACCACTTAATTATCTAGTTAAATATCTAGATAATTTATCTAGTTAAATAACTAGATATTTATCTAGTTAGATAACTAGATATCTACTTAATTAACTAGTTATGTATATGATTATGTGTTGGCAGAAATATGCCACCATAGGTATATGGACCTTTATTCATTTATCTTATTTATTAGGCTGAGTTTATACCAATAAAAGAGACTAATAAAATACTAAAGTGACACGCTGATATAACCTTTAACCTGGTAAAAGGTACAAATTAAACGAAATTTGTCCAAAATTTGTAAAACAATGTCTTCTCTTCGTGGTATGTTGAAGGACATAGGCCGCAAGGGAATTAAAAGTAAGTCGAGTAAACTTTATTGTCTTTTTTCACAACAACCAAGTCTGTTTAATATGTGTTTTATCTTTGTTACAAACTACTAAAGCAGTGTGGGTAATCTTAATAATGCCGGGTGTGCATATTTCGAAATATACATGCAGTCACTTGGTAACCTCTCGTCGGCCATTGAAGTGTTTTTTGCATAGATAAATTGTACGATTACCTTAAATATTGTACATGTGTAAAAAAAATGGGAGGTAAATGATTAGCCTTTATCATAATATTGCTTACGAATCGCAGTTTTTGTGTGTGAATATGTGCATGAGTTTTCTATTGGGTTCTTGGCTTTTTTTCTACTTGACTTCCGATGTTGTCTGCCTTTTTTTTAAATTTAGACACGTATCACATTTGATTCGTTATTCCAGAGCTTTCAGGCCTTACATCGATTTCATTGGCAGAGCGTCATGTCTGGCACCAAAATTGCTTACACCGTGTTATGTTGCTCCTCGGTTGCTGTCCTCAATGAAGAAATTTTACGGAATTTCGAAGACATCAAGACAAATATGGGATTTCAAGCTCACAGATGATCACAGTAGTATTTTAGTATCTTTACCGGATTTGACACACTGAATTGCAATCTCCGTAACAAAGTCTAACAGCACTCCTTATGTCTAACGTAGGACTGACTGTACTCTGTTTCGGAGATTGACTTAATTAACGGTTGGCAGCGCTACGGGTGGGAACTGCTTAATCTTCTTGAGCACCTGAATTCACTCTCGTAACGACTTAAGTTCGCGTTGTTGATTGCTGTTTATGCAGTTGTTTTTGTATTTATGTGTTTTATGTTGTCGGTTTTTTTTCGTCCTGTTCTTGTTTGTGTTGACTGGTCTTGTCTCGTGTCTTTCAGACTTTTGACATTTGAATGCTCCATTAGTACATCTGTTTCTTTGTGTACTACTGAAAGTTTTTTTTTCTGTGACAGTTTTTATTCAAATATTGAGGCGAAATTGCTTGTACTTCTTTTGGAATGCCTTAATTTAGGATACAAATGGTGGTATAGCGCACTAGATTGCTTAATATCACAAACCCCCGGGCACTTGTTTCAATAAAAATAGGGGAAACAGCCAGCAATCTTCAACGTGACCAGAGGTTGCATTGGTCCTAGACTAAAATTACAATACATAAGATTGAATACCAATCCCCAATAAACCAATTCTGAACATAGAACAATAAACACAAAGATGACAGGGACAAATAAAAGCATTGACAATGATTCTTGGCTTAGGACAGGCACATGCATTTAAGATAAGTAAGAAATGTCGACTTGGAACTGAGAAATGTTAATGTCAATTCCAAGTTGACATTTCTCACTTCCAACCTTGAGCTAAGAAATGTCAAGTTGGAACTTGGGCATGAAAACTGGCAACATGGAAGTAGTGAGAAATTTGTAGCTACAATCGAGAAATTATGGCACTACCAGTCTTTCGTAAACAAGCTATGAATTGTAAGCTGCGAATCGTTCTCCATCCTGGTTCATGCGAGTACAAGTGGCCTTTGAAGCGGCATTTATTAATCTTCTTTATCGAAAATGATCTTAAAAGTGTATTGATTATTTTAGCCATGTAAAGGACAACAAAGGTGGTCTCTATCGTATCATTGAGATCATACACATACCTCGCATAAATTCAGTTTGTTTCTTATTGCCTTACTCCCGGGCATATAGTATATGAAAGGGTGATGAAATGAACATGCCGATATGATGATGAAGTTGAAGAAATGGGAACACAAGGCAAATCGATGATGAGTGTTTTTACTGCCCCTGGAAAAGGAAGGGCTTGATAGGATCGAACAATGAGCCTCCTGCATGGGACTCTAAGGGCAATTTTCTAAACGTGACATTTATGCAGCCGAGTTTTAAAGCCTGCAAGGGACGTAACATTTTATTTCCAACACGGCGCGCAGCTATATATGGTTTGCGGCAAGATTTTCCGCATTATTGCAAGACTACCCCAGCATTCAATGTGACAGGGCTATCCCCATTCAACCGCCCAGGACACACATCCCAATCGTTTTATGGGCAAGTGGCCTGAACCGTTGACAAGTTTCTTAGCGCTCTTTAGTGGACTTTCACAGACAAGTTAGCGCTGCTGCGGCCAGGCCTATCAACCCACACAGGTATCAAGCAATCCAAATTATAAGTCGAAAAGTGTTCTAAGACATTTTCAGCCTTGACGAGTATACAAAATTGTCAAGTTTAACCAACTTAAATCCTTAGGCTAGTACACATGTACATATAAAATACCAACGTCCTTTCTGGTTCAGATTTTGGCATATCTGTTTTATGTTGTATATATAGTGATTATAAGCCGTTTGAAGAGGTCCTTGATAACCCGTTCGATTTACTTTAACCATGTTTTCTTCAATTGTGTTTTCTATTTTGACCTTTGGCAAAAACGTTGTACATAACATGTGGAAAAATGTGAACTGCCAAGGTAAGTTTATGTATTTTAAAATTTTTTAGCTTCTTTCTTAATTTTTGTTACGAGTTTTCCATTTTATGGTACATTCGCTCATACATTTACAAAGTATAAATAAGTTATGAAAGTCTCTGTGATAGAATTATATATGCAAATTGCAAATCCACACTTTAAGATGGTTTAAAAATAAAGTATAAATTTGATAGCTATTTGCATATTTAAGGGGTTACCTCTTGTCCTTAGCATTTCATCTACCACGATTGGGCTATATAAAATTGAAATATGAATGAAAAGCATTGCAAATACAGGGCTTAGCTTGTCTGTATATCAGTAAGGGACTCCGTTTTATATCAATAGTCGAGCAGCCCATTGACAGAAAGAGCCTGTGAAGCAGAGGATAGTAAGATACTATTTTTTTCAGTATCATCAAAGAAAGGCAATGAAGTAAAAATCCGTACAGTTTAATTGTTGTCGACAAAAAAATTATACATAAATGTTTCAATCAGTGGTGTGAATATTTGTATAAGTGCACCAAATCACATATGTGGTTTAATATTTTGCTTGGTTACAGAAGGACTTGCTGAAGAATCTATAGGTTTATCCCCAAAATAGTTTGAATATTGATATTGATACCGTTGTGAATAACTATGCAGAAATACAAATTGCATGTTGTCAAATACAGCATTTCGGTTTGTTAATTTGTTTTTGTACGGGGGTGCATTTAAATGTGGCTGTCGTGCCGTCAGGGTTCTGTCAGGCGACGCTGGGCATGCAACTTCTTATCTTCATATATTTTATATTTTATATTTCGATCTGTCGCTGGCCTACTTTGTTGTCATTTGTATTTTGATTCATTTTTATTGTCCCCTAACACAACGCGGAGCGGAGACATAGAAATGCCTGTGTCCGTCCGTCCGTCACACTTTTTTCGAAACAGTTTTCTCAGCAACTATTTATGATAGGCTTTCGATATTTGGTATGCAGCTTCAGGTAAGGGTTCCATATGGTGGGATGCGTTTTCAGATATGTCGCTCATCTACTTCCTGTTTATCAAACCGACTTAGATTTTTTCCCACTCAACGAGCGGGGGACCTAGAATCTGTTCTTGTGTTGTTGTTGTTGTTGCATGTTTTTACATGCTCTTTCTGAATTTAATACTTTGACGGATGTGGTACAGCAAGCAGAAACTGCTTATACCTTTAGAGCACCTGAGTTCACTCTCGTTACGACTTGAGTTTGCGTTGTAGATTGCTATTTAGTTGTTATCGTAATTTTGTGTTGTCTGTTTCTTCGTGCCAATCTCGTTCTTGTTTACTGGTTTTGTCTTTGCCCTTTCGGAATTTTGACATTCGGATTCACCATAGGTTCTTCTACTTCTCTGAGTGACTGACATCAGAGACTTCTTCACAACAAAATAATGGAAAGCCCAAGGTTTTAATGAATTTGTTTGACGTCATTTGCTTTGTCTCCATGCATATCCGTCTCTTCTAAAGATGTTATAGGGGTGTGCATCATACTGGAAAATTAATCTGTCATTTTATCATTCAAACAATCAAAAAAACGGACGCTCCACTTTAATTCAAGTGGTCACTTTCAGCTTTAAACCTATAACCCAAATTAATACAATAATCCCTATCCCATCTTTTCTTAGACACGGAAGATGAAGCCGACCTTCCCATCTAAAAACTTGGAGGCTGGGAAGTTTCACCGGTCATTTTTATCCTTGGTGATTATACTGAGCTGACTTCCTCGTTATCCGCACAAGTACTCTGGTTTCCGGTTTTAACAGATGTGTAACATCCAATTATAAAATCGGTAAGTAAAGTGAACGATCAGACAGGTTGGCTAAAACCACTTACATGCACGCTATTAAAAAGTTTATATTATAATTGAGATAGGCCTTCGGATTATAGAGGATTATTTTTAACTAAGGTGAGAAAGATTAATTGATATTAATGTGCAAGCTTTTAATTGATTTGCAAGTTTAATTTCATTTTTCTTCAATACATTTATTTGCATATATGTATTTTGCAGGTTATGTTCATGTTTTATGTTTTTTTAAGTTATGTTTTGCAGCAACTTCATTGAAAGCCAATAAAAAGTTCTTAAAAGTCACTTAAACATTGGATAATTAAATATGGTCTAAAAATTAATGTGCTGATATTTTTCGTAAACAAATTTTGCAACTTTAATACTTTATGATTATAGAGTTTGTATTGTGGTCTTCTTTTGTGTTTGGTCAAAAGAATTTAACAACCCGTGTGCATCAAGCAAATAATTTGACACGCGATTAAATCTTCTAATATACATTGCTTTCTTCTTAAGTCAACGGTCAGTGTAGTACTCTTTTCAGAATTTAAAAGCTATTCAAATACGTTAGACCGAGGGGAGGGGCCAACGTATACCTCTTCAGGAGGAAATATTAAAAATTTCCTGGAAATAGAAAAATGTTTCCTGCAGTCCCCATTCGCATTCCTATTTTGTTTACACCACTATTTCACCTCCTTTCAAAAACCTATACGTCTGAACCTGGTTAAACAAAAACTTTTTTATCTTAAAAGCTGAAACTTCGTTTTTAAAATTTAAACCATTATACATGTATACCTTAAGAAAACTGATTCATCGCCAGATGCTCTGTTCGATACATTTTGTTCTTGTAATCTTCACATTTATTTACAAATTAGCTACTTTGTTATTTTAACACGCCAATTGAAATATTTTGTTTGGTCTGTACATCTGTTGTAAACTTTTGTAGATATTGAAGCGATCGATTAGATAGATAAAACGAACCTATCATTTTATATGGTTTTGTTCTCATGTTTTAAAATGTTCATTGAAGACCCTACTAGTACACCATTTTTATTTTTACTCGTTATAAATATGTTTTATTTATGTTATATCATAAAAATTAGCTACGAGATCAAAATCACAACCCCTTAAGCTAAAGGCAAAACTGACACCGACTCGCTATGAAGCTTTAAATATATACTATAAAACTTTTTTTGCCAACTATCTACGAATTTGTCATCTTACAATAATATGTTTTTACCCACTTGAAGGTTATCTTTTGCAAGATCTTGTATTTTAATTGTCATAATTTCACGCCGCGATGGCTGTCTTTATATTACAAATTGATCCTTTGTTTTCGTTCTACATCCATATCTGACACTTGACCTACTTCTTAAATATCACATCTTTATAATATGATACATTTTACGTTTTTATGAGTTTATATTTGTATATGAATCTCACAGACGAGAGCTTAATATTATTGTCACGAGAGCGTCCAAATGGGTTGCGTTGACCTGCGATCGCAACTCCCTTTTGCAAAAAAATACTTTGAAACTATCTAGGAATGCACAAAAACCCACCAAAAATGGGTTCAATTTTATAAAGCTTTCTCCAGCTGGGAGGCCTCCTTTCACCCCCGCACCCACTTGCCAGAAACCTGGCGACGGCCCTGCGCGGTCACTTGTTGATTGTGAACTAATCTTCATATTTATTTCATTTCATTTTCTAGTCCTAAATGTTGATTTGTGAAAACAAATTATGTCGCTGTTAATGTAGAATATAAAGTTGATGACATGCGGTTCAGATATTAAAACAGATAATAAAAACAAAACATGGAAATTATGCTTTCCATAATCAAAAGCATCAAAATCTCAATTGAATCATTACAGGGGTTTAAGCCCCCAAAAGGCGAAAATGGTTTTTTTTGTGTGTGTGCATGTTATCTTAGGGAATGGCAAGTATATAGAGGATTACTTGATTGTTCAAATGAACTTCTCCTAAATAAAGTGATTGAGTATACCGAAGTATTAGGGTTTTTTTTGCTTTGTTTTCGTTTTGTTTTTGTAAATTTCAAGCGGGACCTTCCCATTCAAATGACAAATGGCAAGTGGATAAAAGCTAATTTTAGGTCAACAGTTTATGCGGTGTCAGATTAATCCTTAATATCATTTTCAAGGTCAAAGTATACTTACTTGTATCAAGTTTAACGAAAATGGCAAAATGAGGAATAAGTACATGAACGCGAAAATGCAACGCTTAATAAAAATCAGTCAGCAGCCTTCAGTATTGCTATAGTGGTCATTACATTCTCGCTGTCTAGCTATTGACTATGGATTTAAGATATATAATGCATATATTTAAAATAAATTCTAATAGAAAACCCCATAAGGCATAACACAGCTATCACAAAGACTAATGATACAAACATACTCTGATTTAGATTCGTGTTTGACTAATTGCTGATATGTTATATACATTTTAAAGTTCTACCAAATTGGTAAAAATATTTACATACTAGTATATAATGAATATTAGAACATCATAGAGAACTGTAGTTAGTTAGTCAATTAGTTAGTTAGTCAAATTGCTTTACTCCAATGCTGCGCGAGTTTCAGTTATATCCGGCAGATGAATACGAAAGGGATGATAAAATGAACATGAAATGATGATGAAGTGGAAGAAAGGGGGCACATGGTCAATCGAGTAGGAGAGTTTTGACTGCCACGCCGGAAAAAGAAGTGATGGGTAGGGGCGAGCAATTTCGCGTCCTACATGGGAATTGTCAACCGAGACCTGCAGCAGGATTTTTTAACGTGCGAAAAAAGAACACGGTGCACCACTAATGTTTGCAGTCAGGTTTTCCATATTTTAGGATGACGACCCTGTCAATTATTAATAGGATGCCCCATTTATCCACCTGAGGAACAAATCCCAGTCGCATTGTGGGCAAAGTGGCCCAACCCGATTTCAGGTGTTTGAGCGCTCTTAAGGGACTTTTATCAACTAGCTTAGCACTACTTTGGGCACCTGCACGGATTGGAATGACCTGAATGATGGACGATTAAGAATTATGTGAACCTCTATAGTTAATATTTTAAACAGACACCTTTTCAGTCTATTTGCAAATAATGCAATACCCCTATATTATATACGCATTTGACTGCTTTGAAACCATGGTATCCCGTTATTATACACATTTGACAACTATACGATCAGCATTATCTTGACAACTTATACTCTTTTACTTTGGCTTTATTTTGTTCTTTAGTTTCTTCTAGATAACATTTTTTGTGCGACCTTTTGTTGAGCGACATTTCACTTTGGTTTGATTCTAGAAAACAAATTGCAGGTCATTTGTAGCAAATACTTTGTACATGTAGACCCACAGCAGCGCAAAGCTGTTCCGAAAAAGGAAAGCAAAAAACAGATCCCAATACTCTGATGACGCTTTGGGGCGTTTCTCAAAATGAGCTATGTATATGGTTTAATGAAGTTAAATGGCGTATCCTTGTGATTTTGCCTGCTTTTTGATCAGGTCCTTATACAGGAACGCTGAACGGAAACCATGTAGCTGTGTACTCCTTATATCTCGCATGTTTAAGACAATTGCTTCATATTTTGGTAAGACTAGCACCCGCTGGATCCCCTACAGTAAACTAACCTGTACCAATAAACTTTTCACTTCATCATCATTTCATGTTCATCTCTATAACAAACCTGATATCGCGATTTCTCTTCGGAGAAAACCAATTAATCACATAACGGAACATTTTTGTTGTAGTTGCAATTAAACGCTCAAAAATAGTATTCTTTTGTAATCGAAATGCTGATTTATGCTTATACGCATAAAATATGTACAAGGGTTATAGTTACACGCATTATTCAAAAAGATACACACAAGAAAATACCAAAATAAGTAAACAATCTAAGAATTCAGATGCGATGACAGGAAACAAGGAAATATTTAGTATCAACATATTTGTTATTGATTATTAGTAGGGGAAGGTTGGTGCCAAGAAACTAGTTTAACTCCGCCACATTTTAAATGTGCCTACTATCAGAGGGACTTGCACCTCTCTATCAATATTTTGCTTTAGTCAACATGCAGCATGTCCTAAGCCAGAAATATTTATCAAAGCTTATGTTTGTACATACCCGTAGCCAGAAGTTTTGTAGGGGGGGGGGGGGGTTCGATTTAGGGTTTGATTTTCAAAATATTCCATTTTTTAATAGTGCTTAACCAATTTTCAGCTTGTTTTTACTTATATATACCCCTCAAACCTCCCTGGCTACGGGTATGCATTGTATACCGTCAAATTTACGTTTATTGTTTTTTTTTTGTCAAGAAGAGGGTCTTTCATTGCACTTTTGATTTGGCTTGAATCATATATAGTTTATTTTCAATCCAGGGCCAAATAAAAAACAGCGAGCAGCGACCACTGAAGGCTGTTGGCTGTTTTCCATTGTGCATTCTTTTAAATGTCGTTTGTATTGTAGGTTGCGTCGCGTACACTTATTGCACATCTCATTATCTTCTAATGACCTGTACAATCACGCTATCTCCTTTTCCGGAAATGTTATAACGAATTGTCCTTGCCCAATGTCAATTGACGTTTCCGATCTTCAGTCAAAATTAAAAAGGAAGGTTTTTACTTCTTGAGGAAGTTTTTCATTATCCTGTAGTTTCATTTTCGGCTGCTTTTCGCAGGAAGTCGTATCTATGACGTTTTTCCTGCTCTTTAAAATACATTTTTATCCTTTCATTTAATATACTGACCTAAATTAAAAACCACAAATCCGATTGACTGAATATAGATATCGATATGTAAGTAATTCTTGGAAAAAAATATATGCAAATTCGGTGATTTAAAAAAAGATGCTTATGAAGATGTGATGATGTGATTCGGAATTGGGGCCGGTGCACAAGGCAAATATAGAAAAAAAGATTTCGACTGTCAACCCACTGAAAACGTTAGCGATAGGTTAGATCGGGAAACTTAGTCCAGTGAAGGAGACCCTTTACGGGTCCTTCTCTTTTCCAAACCTGTTGTATTGTTCTTTAATATGCTAATACCTGTCAGGTATATGACAGGAACAGTACATAACGATAGACAAAGCTCAAGCTTTTCCCTTATAGAAAATGTTTGTCCTCGTCACGGAAAACTTTTTTTTACCATTTTAAGCTACGTGGTATTCCAGTATCAATTTTTGTTTTTTAGAAAATGATTGTGGAAATACTGCTTGGAATCTTAGCTGTGCTGGTACTGCTCTACGTTTTTCGGACAAAAGAGAATCTTAAAAATTTACCACCAGGCCCAAAAGGAACTCTTTGGTTCGGTCTAAAAGTTGATATTGCAAATATGCATTTAGACTTTTTCAAATGGTGGAAAGAGTTTGGGGATGTTTTTGAAGTCAAAATATTTGGAAGAAGAATTCTTGTTTTGAATAGTCCAGAGACAATCCGAAAAGCTTTCGCCTCGGAACAGTATACAGAATCCATGAACCATAGACCTCCAAATTTCATTGGATATAAAATTTGCAACCAATATAAATGTGTGCTGTTACGAAAATATGACAAAATGTTTCAAAATATGAAAAAGATTATGATTGAATCAATGGATGCACATGGCTTTAGGTCAAAGCACTTCCGTTCAGTTGTAGCGGACATATTGGAAAAAGAGGTCATGAAAGATTTAACGGATCTAAACGGCCGACCTATTGACCCAATGAACGTTCTGCGGCCTTCATTCTGCAAGCTTATTGGAACATTGGTTAGTATTTTGTATATTTGAGAAGTTTTTTGTATTAAAAGTAACTTCTTATATTGACCAAACGTGAAAGTTATTCTGAAAATACCGAGTCGACTATTGCAAATATATCTATATCAAATACTGATAAAAACAAATAAAATACACCAATTAAGAAAACAACAAAAATCATTGATCATTCAGTTATACATGTCGTCAACTTCGAGTGCAATAATGTTGAAATATTTATTTAAAAGCAAAAATCACTGCTGAGGGTAGATAGTCACTAAATCTTTAGGCATAAAAAGAACCAAACATTACAACAAAGGCAAACAAAAACGGCAAGTGAAAAATTTTAAACTCATGGAACAGACGCCACTATACAGGATAAACAAGCGAGTTATTATAATGATGGCAGAAGCTAATGTATTCTGTTTTAGTTTGCAGGCGAGTGTTCTCCAACATTGCTCAAATACCTCGACGAGTTCGATAGTCATGGAGACCAGATGATTCAGCCTCATATACATGGTGTTTACAAGAAGTTTCCATGGATACGATGGATTCCATATCAGTTTTATCAACGGCTTTACAGTATGATAAAACGTCTAAAAAAGAAATTGGAAAAAGAACTACTGTTTGATCTCAGAGTAGGTGTTTCGACTGGTATTTTCTGTTTTATTTCGCTGTCACTTCTGTTGGTCCTACACATATCTCTCTTTTCGGTTCAACATTTGGAAATCGAGCTTTAAACAAAAGTATTTAGAATTGCGGTTGACACGTGCGTTTTATAAATAAGACTCTTTATAAAGAAGTTGGGAAGCTAAACTTATTGAGGACTTACAGAGAATAGTTCTAAAAATAAACGTATGGAACAGGGCGGCAAATTAAAACTTAAACATGACTAACAGTGACTAAAATCTCAGTATAAGTAACTGTAAATTCAATGACTGATAGTTCTCTAGTACAAAAGTATATATAGGCTTGGGAATGGGTTGGTCACGACAAAGACTCTATCGATACAGCCAACCAACTATCTCTGACATGCTATAGACACATCTGTTAAAACTGTCTTTGAAGTACGTCATCGATTAAAAACTCATCAGAGACGCTTCAGTCAAAAATGAGAGATAAAAGTAAACTAGAATACCTAGAGTAGGATATCTACACCAAATATTTGCCTTGTTAAATCGACAGAGGAGAACAAAGTATGCAAAACATTTGACTGGAAAATTTAAAAGGAAAGGAATTCTGCCAAATTTATTAGAAAAAATGGTCTGAGTTTTTGTCGTCCATCTTATAACCTATTATTCTACTTTCGATCCACCAATTTGTATTTTGCAGGCAACTTACGATAAACAGAACATAAATTGCATGGTCCATCATTTATTCCGAGCGCAAGAACTTCAAATTTTGGAGCATGGCAAACCTTGGCTAACGGATGAACATATCAAAGGGATACTAATGGATCTTATAAATACATGTACGTTCGTAAAAAATCTAGGCAGTTTACTTGTTTAACATTTCTGTTACCATAGGGTTATTGAGTTTACGCCCAAGCTATTGGGTAATATAGAGCAATGCACACGAAGAGGTGATAAAATGAACATGATATGATGATGAGAAATATGCCGGGCGGCGGGAAACAAAGGATGGTAAATTTAAAGACCTTTGGAAAAAGGTTGAGGTAGGTAAAGTTTAGTCTATGTTGTGTACTACTTGGCGGTCCAACGAAGGATCTTTAATTTTATGTACACGAAGCGCGGTATTCTCCATACATGGTGGCCCACTATGGTTAACCATCGGGGTTTCCATATTATAGATCTCACGCCCGCAGACGAGGGCCAATCTATTCAGCCACATAGGGCACACACTTGGTCGCTCTGTCGGCTAAGCACTAACCCGATGACAGAATCCCATGACCTTTAGTCGCCTCTTACGCAAGCTAGATTCTGGTGTGGGTCTACCTGTTAATAATGGACTATCTCTAAGAATATCAATGGTTTATAAACGAGTGTAAATTAAGCACAGTAAAGATTTCTAACAGAAATTTTATATCAGAAACTAACTTAAATCTTTTTAAAATTGAACGTTTTGTTTATATTTGTGTTTACAGCTGTTTTGACCACAAAGGCAGTGATGTCTGGTTTGATTTTTCTGCTTCTTCACTTTCCTGAAGTCCAGCAGAGAATTCAAGAAGAAATCGATAACGTAATTGGACAGGATCGCAGACCGGATGTGACAGACAGACCAAAAATGCCATATATCCAAGCCTGTATCTTTGAAGGTCTTAGGTACCAGTCACATCTTCCGCTTACGGCTGCGCACTACAACAGAGAAAAGATCGATTTTGAAGGATACACCATACCGCCAAAATCAATCGTAAGTAAACATTTACTTATCAACACATATATATTTGATTTTTTAAATAATGTGTTGACTGCTTTGGCTTGGCGACTGACTAACAAAGGGTATCAAATAAGAAATTATTGTAGATTCAAACGTCTCAAAAGGTTCTATTTTTAATACGGATTAAGCATCTTGCGGTTTAGCCTTAAGCTTCCTTTAAGGCAACACAGCGCATTTAAGGCAGAACATGTCTGTATTTGACCATAAACTCTTTTCCGTCAACCAGATGTGAAATAAGACCCATCAAGATCAATTAAATAATATATGTGTAATTTATAGATATATATTTGTGTTATATTTATATGGGCCGAAATATCTTAGGGACGAAAGGGACGAAATCCTGGGCCGAAAGTTTCGACTCAAAAGTTCTGGGGCAAGCCGGGGTCACAGTTTCAGATTTGTTTATCTAAAAACGATTGCCATATTACATTCTAACGTAATATTGCCGTGCAAACAGTGTGTTTGGTATACAAATAATATGATTAGCATAAATTGTCACCAGGTAGGCTCGGACTCGCTAATTTGAACAATAAATTCTCATTTTTTTCCAAAAGTGTATGTGAAAGAGATCAAGGCACGGCAATGATTCGTTACAATATAATATGACAATCGTTTTAAGATAAAGATTTTGAGGCTGTGACCCCGGCTTGCCCCAGAACTTTTGAGTCGAAACTTTCGTCCCAGGATTTCGCCCCTTTCGTCCCTAAATCATTTCGGCCCATGTCAATATAACTCAAATACCTAAAACTTTCACATATAATATGGAGTAGGCATTGCCTATATGCGAGCATAGCTACTGAAGGGACTACGTTTTTTGTTCTAAATGTCGACATTCAGGGCTATCGCTATCATTAAATTTCCAATATTTCCATTTGCTTATTTTGGGGCGAGATGGTATGGGGCGATTAAGCTTCGAGACACGTTAGTTTCGTACGTGCATATAACCAAGACGAAACGAGCAGCTTATGTGTATTTATTATTTAAAGAATATTATTTTCTTGTAAAAAGCGCAATTTATTATTTTTTTAAGCATTATTTTTTTTCTTATAAATTATTTTAACATTCACTCCGGCCCTGTAAAAATAATAACCCTTTCCGGACCATAAAAAATCTAAATCAGCATTAGCAAATTTCTCGCGGAAACAAATACCGTAGAGCTCTCCGCTCGAGCGGGCACTTCGTGCCCGCTTGCGAGCTATGCTCGCTATTACTTCATTGATTTTGATGAGTTATTTTTTACATCTGGTTGCCGGAAAGAGCTTTATGGCCGAATACAGTCATATTTTACCTTAAATGCGCTGTGAAAGAATATATCTAACTAGAGGCTCCAAGGAGCCTAAATTGCTTACCTGATCCTTAAGCTATAATGGTCTTTTCTATAAGCTATTACTTCTAAATGGAGTCATCTAAAAACATTGATCATGATTTAATGGAGAATTTTGTAGAGCTTAATGAGCCGAAGGTTTAAGCAAGCAACATATTGTCTCTATCTGCAATACCTATCATTTTATAGAACAAAAACATGAAAAAAGCTATCTTTTACCTTTAAAAAGCCATCCCCTAAAAAGGAGTTATCTGACATTTTAGAACCAATGGAGACTTTTGTAGAGCACAATCAGCTGAAGGTTTAAGCTTTTCTCTATATCTGCCGTAATATGAAACATGAAAAGCTATTTTTGACCTTTAAAGACCCATAACTCCTATAAGGAGTCATCTGACAACTTCGACCCAATGGCAACATTTGTCGAGCTTTAATGAATGCTCAAGAAGGAGGGTTGCATCAGATTATCTCTATCTATAAGTTTTTTTATTTAAAAGCCAAAACAGAAGTTTGACCCCCTTGTCTTCTTTAAGCAACTGACAGATCAACAACCGAAACACAACTGTTTGATACACTTTGGATCAATCATACCAAGTTTCATTAAAGTCTGTTTAGTATTTTTAGAGGGGATTTCTTTTTAAAGTTGTTAATCTAAGTTGTTAATTCTGTTGAATCAGAAAATACATGTATATCTGCCATGGGTCGAAGAAGTTTTACATGTAACATGTGTAACCTTGATTTCGAAAGTAAAAGTGTTAAATCTTTAATCTTGAAGTGCACAAAATTGCATCCTTCCATTTCGTTAAGTTGATATCTTAAGTGCATCTTATTAAGAACATGTATCCAATGATACATCTAATTGACCTTTAAAAATATTTGTCACGCGTAAGTGTCTCTGCATGAAACTTATTCGATGAGAAAGAGTTATCTTCACAAAAAGTTAGTATAATGAATTCAAGTTTAGTCTTATATAATAATTGTAATGTGCTGCTGCACTCTTAACATTAAATAAAATTGTACATGAATAACAATTATAATTTTAAGTTTTTCGGCAAAATTGACAACATTTTAGTGGAACAAACCTTTGTTCATTGAACTTGTTAAAAAATGGCGTTATTTTACTAACAACAAATGTGGTTAAGTAACCAAAAGCTACCGAGAATAAGCTACAAATGAAAAAAAAAAGAAAAGTAAAGTGTTAAAGGTTATGTAACATCTAAAGTACTTCCTGTCTGGTTGCTTTGATATTATGTATATATCAATTGCTTATGAATACGGTACATATAAGGGTTTGTTTTGTTACATTAAATTATGTTTGGATGACCAATCAATCAATAGTTTTATAGTCGTTGAAGCCTATTCAGCTACTTTGAAACAGATTCGCTGTGTGCCATGGGTCCTCTAGCCCACGACACACCACAGCCAGAGTTAGCTGATCCATTTACAGTTGACCCGGAAACAGGGTCCGTCTCCCATACAAAGCTTGGAGGTTCTGGTCGGAATTCGGGAGATGTTTGGATGACCCCTCTCTCTTGACACCATTTGCGAGGATGGTCTCAAGGAACGATGCTAGTCCTTCGGAAGGGACGAG
The DNA here is from genome assembly GCA_963971305.1 of Arcuatula senhousia. Taxonomy (NCBI): domain Eukaryota; kingdom Metazoa; phylum Mollusca; class Bivalvia; order Mytilida; family Mytilidae; genus Arcuatula; species Arcuatula senhousia. Next base: position 43,315,185 of record OZ020306.1, read on the forward strand.
AAAATGTTTTCCCTTGTATGTGGAGACCAACACCCCATGCACGTTAAAGACCCCTTTGTAGAGTTCGATAAGAGTAGGCTCAATAGGGGCCGCTACACAGTTCAGACTCGCAAACTGCTAGCTATAGAGGGGTTCACATAAGCATTAAGCTTGTTTCCCAATCCAAAATAAATTAATATGTTTAAACTTACGTTCCCCTTTATACGTCTGCGGACAAAATTGTGATATATAGGTATCTTCAGACAGCCATGGACATTTATGATTTAATAGTAAGACATGGAATGTTTAGTTCCGTTACATTATTGGCCTTTGCTGAAAATTATTTTCGTAACAGTTTTCTTAGGAACTACTTATCACAGCCACTTGATATTTGCAACTTCAGCATGGGATCCCGTTTCATAGGATCCGATTTTTGTCCTGTCACTCTCCTACTTCCTGTGTAACGAAATCCGTCCATTTTTGACTTTGACAGATTTGTAAAAATCATGTTCATGAAGGTTTTTACTGAGATGGAAGTACCTGTTTGCTGAAAGAGACTAAAGACATTAACGCTTCAGAACCCCTACAGCATCAACAGAACCAATACAACAAGAAGGAAGTTATATTTTACTTTATAGTCCTTGAAGTATGTTTGTTTTTATATGTACTTCGGAGAACATTAAATTCAGAATTTCAATTGTTTTATACTTAAATTTTGCAGATATTTGGTAACCTGTTTGCTTGTCACCACGATGAACGACTTTGGGATGAGCCGTGGGAATTCAGACCTGAGAGATTTCTCACAGAGGAAGGAAAACTCATAGATCCTAATCATGAAAATATGAGGAAGTAAGTTAAATTAATAATTACATACTTTTACAAAAAATCTTTTACTTTGGTCTTGGCCATTGCATGCATTGTAATAACCGTTTACATGGGTGCTGTGTCACGTGACAGTGCCATGGACATTTATTGCGAACCTCGTTTAACAATTGGTAATATTAAAGTAAATCTTTGCAATCACCAAAACACTGTTCAATGTTACAAAAATTGGGATACTACATGTACATGTTCAATCATCGCTGAAAAGGAAGTTTAAAGTCTAAGAATTTGATTTGGTTTGTTGACAAAGCTGTGTGTATCCAAACAATTCGAACAATTTATGAATTCAGCAAACTGGTTTGGTAGCGATATATATTTAAAATACAGAATTAATAACATACACTTTTGTCATCAATTTTGTTGAATAGCTTGAATTTGTTTTCGCAATGCTGCTTGCAGCCTTTTGAAATACCTTCAAGTGTAACTATACATCCCATAAAATGCGTCAGTATATTGAGAAATTTCTTTTATTTTACAGTCTTATACCGTTTGGTGTAGGGGCGAGAAAATGCGTAGGAATAGAAATGGCATACGACAGGGTGTTTCTTTTCGGAACATACATACTTCAGAAGTTTTCATTTGTTGTTCCTAATGGAACAGAACTGAAGTCACATGATCCACGAGAAATGATGGCGTCATCACCAGTTATATTACCACATGACTACATGTGTCGTTTGGTTAAAAGAAAATTCGACACAAAGACAGAAACAGACTAAAGGACAGGGCTATGTTGAGATTATATTTTCAAACAGAAAATATTGTGCTAAGCGTTTGAAATGTTGAGCACATGCGCATGAATATTATCAACATTAGATTAGAAGTTAGCAGACCAGTTCGTTGCGTTGAAAATGCATGGATGGGAAAGGAAATGGGCGCTTCAAAACAGAGAAAACGCATATACTTATCGACAGAACTCAAACATCATTGCATTGTACATTGCTTTTAACCGTAACAAGTTATTGGTGCTTTTTGTATGTAAAACATATTTATTATTTCCAAAAGTTTTAAAGATGAAGTGTAAGTCGTGTTGAAGCAATTGAAATGTATAAAGTTGCAAATATTTATGATTAAATAAATGTTCAAAGTAGTTACATGTCTTATATTGACAACTAACTTAAGGGGTCAACTACAAGTTATATTACAAAAGACTTCAAGTGATAAAGACTTCCAAATCATATTGGCGTCCAATGTAATATATCGATTATGCCGCTAATTTGGATTATGAGATCGAGTTTATCATAGGTTTATAGTGAACCCGAAAGGTGAACCATAAACCATTGATAAACCCCATTTCCAGATTTAAAAAGTCCTGTATTCTCTTTATCGGTAATAATCGAGCGACAAAGTGCGATATTTTCGTTCTAAAAGGTTTTTTAAATGTTTTTGATAGGAACTGTTTTTTGTGCGGACTGATAATATAAGTGCTACATTATCGTGCTGACCCGATAAATTGGGTGAGTATTTTGTGTTTCCATGTTTTACATGTTGTCTGTTTTTGTCCCGTTCCTGTTGGTGCTTACTGGTTTTGTCTCTGCCCTTTCGGACTTTTGATATTCGGATACCCCATTGGTACCTCTGCTTCTTACACGCCTCGTGACCTGTTCATGATACAGGGGTTATCAGGGGCATATATCAACGGAAAAATGTAATGATTACTGATATTTTTTTATTATGTTAAGAAAATGTAATGGTTACTAATTAATTATTTTATTATGTAATTTTGAAGCCTTGGTTTTAACTTCGTCTATCCTAGAACAAAGGACAAGAATTGAATCTAATTTACAAGTAGCAATGGGATTGAGATGTTATATTAGGCTTAAAGTGGATGGTTTTCTCTATAACTTACGTTTTGTTTTTAATTAAGGTGGTTTTTTAGTCGTGCATTTTGCATATATTGCATACTGAATTGTAGTTAACTTTAAACATTCGGTATCAATCTAGACATTTCTGTGGTGTTGTTTTTAATCTTGATGTAAGCAAACACAACCGATAAAGTAGTAATATCACGCATATACACTTTAAATGATTAGTCTTCTACAGAACAGATCCATACACAAAAAAGATAGATAAAAGGATTTCAATTTTGAGAAAACCCCAGGGAGTCAGATACAGTATCCTGATATGGTGAATTAACTCAATGTTATAAACCACGTAAGCAATTGTCGAATGATTTTTTGCAATTGTCACTTGAACTCGACACTAATAGTTTGTGATATTTTATTAAGCATCTTTGGAAATTCACAAGTTTTTTTTACATATATACAGACATACATTCCATAGCATATACAACTTCATAGTTACACTTTGAACAAAATGGCTGATTTTTTACCCTGTACCGTATATTATTGGCATACAAATCACTGAACACTGAATTGTAGCAGCGCCTTGTGAAATTGTTATTCTTTCAGACATTTTCGTTTAAACATTATTAAATACTTATATATAGTCGAAATTTTAAGAGTATCCTATCATTTGGTCTCCGCGTGCAGAAAAATTGTATTCTCGTGTAGGTAAATTCTAAAGATTGAGAAATGGGAGGCTCCTCAGGTGTAAGTCTTGCTTAACTTTGAATATTATGAGCTGGACAGAAGCATAGAGGTACCAATTGGGTAAACAGGAAAGATACAAACTACATTGCTAAAACTAAAAGTGTGTAATCATGTGAGAGACTTTGCCGTGCAGAATCTGAAAAGGGTACAGTTTTTGCCATTTTTTTCAGAAGTTCAACGAACACATTTATATTATGACGTATTCACGATTATGCTCTATGTACAATGCAAAATATTTACAAAAAATATATACACAACAAACGATGTATTTTGCATCGTTTATACACATACAAAATACACATATAAAAGAGTTAAATCAGCACCTATTACGTCCTACTTCTCGATAAGTTAAAACGTCGAAAATGTCTTAAAATTCTTTGTTCAACTAAGTACTAAATCAAACTAAAAAGTTTGAAAATATCTCCTCTGGTCACCATGGTAACGTCGATGAACAAAAAATATAAACTCATTGTTTCAACTTTTATCTGAGAGTTCTCTGTCTTCTTTTCTGATGTTGGATACCAAGATGAAGGAAGCAATGACAGCAATTACCTAGAGGAAATAAAAAAAAAAAAACATTTTAATTTGTTTAACTGTATAGTTATTGAGATCTAGTTGGAAGAAAATTATTTCCGTAAAACTAAACCCCAAAAAGCATCTAATCAAGAAAACAAAGACAAGTTAACCGAAAGATAACACACACAATTATATACACACACAATTATATATAATTGTGTGTGTTAACCCACACAATTATATATACAATGTAATGATAATGGAGATGGTCCTAATTTTGGTATAAAGCTTTTTCAATTAAATTGTAGTATTTTGTTGGTAAGGGTTTAATGTTTTGGGTTATATTCTTAAAAGAGGACTATTGTCATGAAATAAAATAAAAATAAAAAAAAATCCTACCTGGACTATGAGAATCAACACACAGATAGCAATAAATGCATTTGTATATTCATTCAGTAGTTGATTCAAAATATCATAACATCCCTGTAAAAAGAAATATCATGTACGTGAATAAAAGATAATGTGGAATAGATGTACGATCAGAACCACTTTATAAGTTCAAGATGTAAAATCAATGTGACTTGTAATCGCTAGTCATGATCTTGAAATAGGCTGGCAGCACACATGTCATACAAATCTTATCCTTAAATTATCAAAGAAAGGCCTCCCTGCATTAGGGCTGGACCATTTAACCTGGAAGTGAGGGTCCTTGATTTTTTGTTTAGTCCAGATTTTTTTTAAAGGCGTCATGACAGATTTTATTGGTCATTACTAGCATTATTTTCTATAACAGAAACCTCTCTTCAGAATATTTGTTTCTTAACTTCTGCTGCTAAAAAATATTTTTGAAAAAAAACAAGCCCCCCTTCACGTTAAATGGTCGTTCCCTTAAATTAGAAAAAAATGACATTAAGTCACCAGGTACAAATGTAAAAACAGAATCTTTGACAGCGATTCCTGCCTTAAGACATGCACATATAAATAAGGCTTTACTCATACGTACCCTGTCAACATAGCTGGTTGCTGGATTTACAGCCAAAGTACAAGGTTGAACGAAGGGTGATGATGCGCTATCAGGTGTGGCTCCTTTACAACAGAAGGTGGGTACGACCCTTGGTCCTCTGGTTGGCGTTTGATACCACAAGGTTGTGATAAAATCATTAACCTGTATTTGCTGGTTGACACCACAACATTGGAACTAGAATATAAATTGATAGATATATTACAAGTTTAAAAAATGCCGTAGGTTGTTTTTTTATGTTCTTTTACTAATATTTATTTTAAAAATGGTAAGCAATCAGTTTTTTTTTCTTTTGGAATAATAACTAGCATATTTATTAAATCAAACTGAAAATAGGAATTTCTCCCACATTGATCTAAAAGTTATTTGTCTTATTCACATGTATAAAACAATTCATACATTGGCATGAAGAAAAATCCTTTTGTTTAAAATTAACGTTCTGTTATTATATTTTGAAAATCCTTACTGTCAAAAACAAAAAGTTCCATGCTGTTGTGAGAATACTTCCAAAGTCTCCTTCATAGCCCTGAAGGAGCTGCAACATCTTCTGTCTGAGATTTCCCTGAAACTGTTAAAAACATTTTCAATAGTAAGTTATTAACAAAATATAATTATTCACCCATTAAGCATAAGCATAAGCATAAGATTCAAACTGCAAACTACGTGTTTGTTCATTATTTACTTTCTAAAACATTTTTCAGATCTTCCTTTTCATTTCTTATATTATTTATATTTAAAAAAACTCTACTTACCTCTCCCTTTATCTGGAAGGACACACCGAGAACAGCTATTTCCAACACCAGCAATACTATTACTATAACGCCATACTACAATTTATTAAACATATTTTTGTTATAGAACATATATTTTAAAATTTACTAAATTATTCTTTAAGTTTATGGTCTGTGAATGATAATTTTCATGTATGAATTTAAAAGATATGGTTTTAAATATCTTCTTTTTATTTTCTTTCTTGATTTTTATCATTTGACATCTTTTAAAAATACATAACTTCATCAAGACGTTATTATATATTATTGTAATCTTTAATTATCAGCATACGAAAAAAAAATAACTTACGATTATTAACATTACAGCAATACGTCTACAGGCTCCAACGATTCCAAGCAAAGACACAACAATTGAGAATATTCCAGCTGTAATTACAATGCCTGCAACAGCTCGAAGTAAAAATCCCATTCTTGTACTTCCAATTTCAATATTGTCCAAGAGTGGCATATACGATTCCATATATTGTCCACCTTTCACTTGAATAGCGATCCCGGCTGCCATTAAGGCTATGCCAAAAATCTGATGAAAAAAAGTATATATTTTTTAAGATTATAAAATAATATAATCTGTTAATTATAATTGGTATCATTTTTTAAACGAAATGGTAATTTTAATCGCTATTAGGTGTGAGACAAGGATATCGTGTTTGACTTGATCTAAACTTAAGCACATTACGGAATCAGATGGGAAATCTATATCAAATTATTTCATCTAATATAAATTAATTAAAACTAAAATAATATTTGTTTTTTTTTTTTAGCCATTATAATAAAGACACAAAAATATTCAAAAGCAAAAAACGCAAACTATGAAAAATTATTCCTACAAATGATAAGAATATATATAAATTTCTTACCACAAACACTATATTGATGGTTATCAGAAAAACCATTCCGAATTTTCCAAGTAAATTCATGCTGCTTGGTTTAGTCCTTAACAGTATTTTTTTCGAAAATAAAAACTTATAGAACCTTCTTTCTAAAACGCAGTATCGGAAGTGAAGAAAAATTAATATACCCATCGAATTTAATTGAAGGATTCTTAATCATATATTTTGGAATGTTAATTAGTCATTGAAATGTTACATTTTAGTGATTTCATTTTTGGTCATCCATTCTGCCCAATGACAGCTGACACATTTATATTTTATCAATTTGAGTAATGCAATTGCAATACATGTAATTTACATGATTTTGATAAAGTTTTGTTGAGAAAAATAATTCTTATACTATAACTTGATGAGTTTTGAAATTTGAATATTAATTTGAAATTATTATATTTTATATCAAATTTATTGGTGTGTTTGTTAATAATAAACAAATTATCAAAATTACTACATGCATTTTTGTTTTGCATCTGACAAAACTTTGTGTGCAGAAAACAATATTTGAATAATGTCAGTATCTAAATAAACCCAATTAAAATAAATTTATAACAACAAAAAATAGTCCTTAAAAATATAATTATTGTATTGCTTTATAATTTCTCTCGATTGACAAGGGCCAAATCATCAATTTGAAACAGTGTAAATATTTGCCCTGGGTAAAATCACAACACCTTAGAACATACATTTCTACATTATGTATCATAGTAATTTTCGCCCTTGGAGCTACATCAAAATTTTAATGAATGAAACATGTTTGCAAATTAGAAAATGTTGCGTTTACTTGTTTTTATTTGTTATTGTTTGTGTTTTAACTTGTATAAATTTGTATTTTATTTGTTTATTTGATTTTTTCATTAGATTTTACCTATAGTAGTCTTTATTTTTTTAATTATTTTTACTTATTTAATCGTTCATTAATTCATTTTGGCTTGTGTTGGTTTTTAATGTAAATATATAAATCTAATTAATTTTTTAGAGTCTTTTAAAAGCATAAAACTTTACATATGAAAAAGTGCGTACTTATTACCAATTACAACGAGAACGATATTGCCATATCTAGATGATTTGTGCAGTATCCATTTATCTTTTAGATGAATTGAACAATGCTTTATGTATTTTAGTGATTTTTAGAACTGCAACTTTAACGTGTAAATTATACAATAATTGTTTTTTGTAGTGATTTTTACAAAGATCACTTTATTGGGGTGATATTTACGATGATCAGTTTATTGGGCTGATATTTACAATGTTGATCTTTTTAATGATCACTTTATTTTGGTAATTTTTCAACAATGACCACTTTATTCTGTTGATATTTCAAATGACCACTTTATTTTTGGTGATTTTTACAATGATCATTAATACCTTTAGTTGACAATTTGTACAATTAAAATTTAATTTGGAGCAAATTCCTATTTTCAGTCAATATGGTTTATGGTCTATTTAAAGACTAATGGTACCTCTGAGGTGTTATGGTACGAGCACACAATTCATGTCTTTGGTGTTCCATTGTATATTAATTAATTTATTTATTCATACTTCAATTCCTCTTTTTTTGAGTCACTTTGTGGAACATATGCTGCAACGTTTGCTCGTTGAGAATTCTTCGTCGATACCAATCCCTTGTTGAAACTTCAATTTCATATGATGCATAAAACGAATAATGACTTACATTCTATATGTCCCTGTCCTACACCAGGAATCCTTACAAAAGCTTTAGTTTGTACCTGTCATCTATCTGTTTATTGAAGTATGTCCAGAAATAGGTCTTTCATTGATAATCGAGGGATTGGTTTTCAATGTTTAGTCTATGGTCAATGCAAGACGATGAGCAGAGACCTCTGGTCGTGTTGAAGACTGCTGGCTGTTTTCCATTGGGATTTTTTTAAAAATTGCTGTTTCTTTATGTTGGTTGTGTCGTGTGCACTTATTTCACACTTCTATATCGTCTATTACATACGGCTATGATGGAACTGCTGCTACACCTCAGCCTAGGCCATCCCTCATTGTGTGTTTCGATCCCTAGCTCGGAAAACTCTCAAGAAGAGGAGTCTACAGTGGTTATCAGTCACTTCGCGTTGGTGGTGGTATCCAGCTACTAATGTCCCTTTTCATGTCGATCTTTCTGCTGCTCGGCCAATCTTCTAGACTGCTGCTCGTCTAATTTTTCCTGTGACTCCTAACCCACATAACATTCTCCAATCTGATTGAGCTGGAAAGCCTCTACATCTAACCTCTAATAGATAATTAAAGGTATGCCATTCTTTCTCTCTATACTCTATCAGCAATGTATCGTTCTTTATTTTCTTCCTTTTATTGGCTTCAGAACATCTTTCTACTATTAAACTGTCAGTTCTATTAAAATGTTCTTGTTTGTTTTTTGTCCCTGGTGACCACAATGCCATATCAAGCCTAAGAATAATTGAAATCATCTCAGGAGATGTCTGGTTCTGGTCAAGATCTACAATCATCTTGCAGTCATTTGCCTGGTTCAATATTCCGGACGTCTCATCTGCTCTTCTATTCACTGTTTCATCTTCCTTTTGTGTTTAATCTTCGTGATTTCCCTGTTTTTTTTTTGTTCTTTCTCTACTGTGTCTCTCTCGTAAAACCTTGCTATGTATTCCCTATGATAACGCCACCTGACAGGAGGACAGCATATGTTGTAGTGTTCTTCTTCAAACCACAGAGGGGACAATCTGATGTTTCTGTAAGATCCCATCCCTGGTAAAAAATCGTACACTGAACGAAATAGAAATTGTAGTTAGAACTGTGGATAGTTCCAGATGTCTGTCCAGGATAGTGTTCATTGGTCTGTATCCCATCTTGTCCAAGCTCTGTGAATTTCCACCTCTACTGCCTTAGCTTGTCAGTTTTCTTTTCTCACTTGGTCGGATTTCTTTTTTTGAATCATACTGCGTTTATTTTCTGTTGTGTTAGCCTTGAAGTTCCTAAGCCCTGCCTCCCTACAGTCTTAACCTGCTCTTCGTCTGTTCTACTGTGTTGCCGACCACTTTCTCCTTGTCCATATTTCTACTCCAGATGCTCTCACCTTATCATTTCATGAACCCTTTAAATCCATTGTCACATTTTTCTGAAATTGTGAATCCATTTCAACGAGTATTGTGAGAAATGACATAGAGATGGAAAAAAGCTGAAAAAAAGTTCACTTCAGTTTTGCACTGACGGCAGAATAACGGTTTTGTACATTAAAGATATTAACAAAACTACCGAATTTGAAGAATCAATTTCAATGTTCAAGAAAAAGACAAAACATGAAAGACATATACATAGATCGCAATAATCCTGACTTGGTACAACCATTTTATATAAATGAAATGCTGGGTTAAACCAGGTTTTATGGCGTGCCAAACCTCCCTTTTCCATTGTGATTAAGAGCAGACTTGAAACTGGATAAATGTCTCTCTGAAAGCTGCATATACAAAATATACTATCAAGAGAGTTCGCCTTCATTTTTCACATGAACCAACAACACAATGTAGATCACAATGTTTAATTGGTTGTTTGTCCATCGATAGAAGAAATAATATTATATCACAGGGTGGGAACGGAAATTGTACAGTTTCCGGAAGCGCCGTTCGCGAAGCGAGGATATTTTTTGATACAGTTAGCGACAAATTCAAAAATGCCAAAACACGAAATTTAGAAGGCATTTGCAAGTTCAATATGAAGAGAGAAAGACAAAAAATATAACGAAAATATTTGAAGGTAAGTTATTTGAGCAGTAAGGTTCATAATAGTGCAATCAGCCATGTTTTTGACTATCTAATTCATCACGAACACTGAGAAGTAGACGAAAAATTTGACATGCCGTGTCTTTTTCGGGGTCTGATGTGAAATCGGTTTCAATGTAGACCTAGTTTAAAGCACCAATCCACAGATCAAACAAACAAGAATCAAAACATTGTAAAAGTATTGTGCTATCTTTACGTTTAAATTGTATTATTGCATTTTCTATATCACCCCTAAATTTTAACACTTGAACGGGAAGCGTCCGGTGTATTGAACAGTAAGCTCCAAAATTCTTTTTTTTTTTTGAACGGGTAGCTCACACTATAAAAACCAATATAATTCATTTGATAAGCGCATTAAAACACTACAAATGCTAATAATGAACAAATGAAACATAAAAATGAACTCACTGCACCAAATTGATAATCACAAATTTGAATGCTCTTTATGAAGTCATTTGTGCGTTAAAAATGCTAAACCGACCTTTAGGAATTGCTGAAATTACCTTAGGAACATCATATAGCTTTAGCAACATCTGCATTGATATCGATACACTACAATAATTATCTCTATATTAATATTTAATCGTTACAAAAATTGTCCTGTGGTCGCGTATCATTGTAAAAAGTGTTTTTATGCAGCACCTTAAAACAATAAAAACGTAATATGCACTGAACAGGTTTCCGGATACTCCGGTATCCTTCGGAATCATAAATGACCGCCCTGTGTGATTTATGTGCAAAACACTTTGTTTTTAGTGCTTCTCTAATGAGTCTTAAATATACGAAACGCGCGTCAATTATAAAATCAAGTGCAGCACTCTCTTACGATTTCATGGTGCGACGAAAGATGCCCCCTGTAATTCCACCTTCTGTCGAACCCTCTATTACATGTATTGCACATGAAGCGGAACTCAAAAGAGTGCTTCTCTCTATAGTGCGATCCAAATCCAGAACGGCTGTCAAACCAGCTGACGCACTGGTCACACAATATACTCTTAGGTTGTGTGACCTCTCCTTCAATTTTCCTGTGAATATTCCTGGCGTGCCGGTCGACGCTATTTTTGTAGTTTGAAGAAAAACTGCATTGTTCGCAGCTATAAGTGGTGCGGGCCTCTGTCTCAAGAACTTGGTCAATAGAGGCAATCGTTAACACGTCACTCATCTACCAAAACAAACAAAAACAAACAAACAAACAAAAAATAAAAACAAAAAAACAAAATAAAAATAACCAAAAAAAACGAAGAAAAGAAAGAAAAACTTTTAAAACTATAAGTGCCAATATTAATGTGCCTGTCCTATGCCAGGAATCTTCATTAAAGCTAATGTTTGTGTTTGTCAATTTTTTATGTTAATTGTTTTTTTGTCAAGAAGGGGGTCTTTCATTGACAGTTTAGGATTTGGCTTGAATCATATGTATTTTCAATCCAGGGCCAATTGAAAAACAGCGAGCAGCGACCGTTAGTCACATCAAAGGCTGCTGGCCGTTTTACGTTGTGGATTTTTAAAACTGTTATCTATGTTGTATGTTGTGTCGCGTAAACTTATTCAATATCTCATTATCTTGTATTTAGTGTAAGAGCACTGCTGTACAAGGTGACAAGGCTGTCCCTTTGTATTATATTTTAACCAATAAGGGACCGACCATTTAACTTGAAGGGGGCTCGAAAATTGTTGTTTGCCAGAATTAAGACATTACGACAGGTTTTTTTTTTAATTATTAGCATTATTCTACTGCCTAAATATTTCTTCCCATAATATCATTTTCAAAGAAAAAACAAACCCTCCCTTCGGCCCCTAACGGTTATATTTTGAATTTAGATTCTACGTCGAAAGGGGGAATAACAGTCAACGCTATTTAAAAATTCAAGAAAAAAAAAAAAAAATAAAAACAAAAAAAAAAAAAAAAAATAAAAATAACAAAAAAAAACCGAAGAAAAGAAAGAAAAACTTTTAAAACTATAAGTGCCAATATTAATGTGCCTGTCCTATGCCAGGAATCTTCATTAAAGCTAATGTTTGTGTTTGTCAAATTTTTATGTTAATTGTTTTTTTGTCAAGAAGGGGGTCTTTCATGAAATTTAAATAAAAACTATACAATAAACTTCAAAACACGGATGCATACTAGGTATTAGTTCATAAACATAAATATATCTATAAATAGACATGCTTTGAAAAGATTTAGTGCATATTTAAATAATCTCTTTTGTAAGATATAACTTCTGTGAATTACTTGCGCAAATTATCTAATGAAAAACAAATTCTACACATTTTAATATATACATACCTTCTTTGACTATTTCATTCGAACAGACCACAACCTTGACACGACCTAGAAAACAACTAACTACCGTTTTGAATTTAACCTCCCCCTTTTCTGTATCACTGTATAATGTAATCTAATGTTAAATGATAGCTTGATTTCATCGGAACACAGCTATAATTTGCATATTGCCATTTCAACTTGTCTGACTCATGCACGTAAATGTGTTTATAATGATAAATCTTTTGTTAGATATTATTCCTGTATTAATTTACTTTTAGATAACATTGTATTAGGTGCAGGGGAAAAAATGGGGGGAGGTGTTAATCTCACAAGGCTAAAAAAAATATGGACGAGGACTTTACATGTAATACCCGGAAAATAGTTATACTACTTAATGCCACAAAGTCATGAACAGTGTTACCAAAAACTCAGTTACATCGGGGGAATTTTAGTTATATTCCTAAATCGACTTGTAATGAGAAATTACCCAAAAGATACCCCAAAAGAAAACTCTAAATTTCGGCGCTAACTATTCATACATTTTTTACTGCCTTGGCGCTTCCCGTTCACTTTTAATTTCAGAATTTTGAGACAAAATTGGAAGTTATCACTAAATAGTTAATATCTGCTTTACAAATGCATTTGATTTTAAATGTTCAATATAAAGAGGCTTCAAAAAGTACAAATCGACGTTCGTTCAATGCGTGTTTATTTTTAAAACGATCGAAAAAAGAAGATGGTCTTGTCTTTTTGAGATGTTCGAGCTACCATTTTTGTTAAAAAATCCATGCTTAAACGCGAACATACAGATAAAACGCATTTAATGCAGATACTTGTCATTACATAAAGCATATATATGCACTTTATTGGTAGATATGGTTGAACGTTTTTGTGTATTTAACGTAATTAGAAGTACTTTTATTAACGAATCCGTGGGATTTGAACTTAGCGCTAACTTTTGCTTGTCATAAGAACGGCGCTTCCGGAAACTGTACAATTTCCGTTCCCACCCTGTGTATATACTCATATAAAAATCTTTATTTTGATTCGCTTAGATGTTGTCACGTGGCATGTGATATTTCGCTGGGTCAACCGGTAATCGTTGGGTCGCATGGTAAGGTCACCCTCTCGTGAGAATTAGCACGTGAGCCCATGATTTTTCTTCAACATTGTATTGACTGTAGTTTCTCAATGGAAAAGGGGTTTTAAAAAATGTCCGAAATATGTTTGAAATTCCATATTAAATTGTTTCATTTCAATATTCGATATAATATAACAGTTATCACCCTAGATGATGTGTGACCCGGCATTTCTTTCCCCTCGAAAAGTAAGTACTTTCTCGGGGAAAGAAAACACCGGGTCACACACCAACTAGGGTGATAATTGTATAATATCCCATTTAAAACCTTTGGGGATATTATTTCGGGAAAAAAAATCGTATTTTTGTTGAAGATCTGCATGGAAAAATGTTTTCAGTGCTTTTTTTATGTTATTTAGTGCAAAAAAAACATATTTTATGCCAGTTATAGGGGGAGGGTAAGCCCGGTACGCCTATTCTTAGTTCCACGCCTGTTATCTCAGGACAAACCTTATATGAATAAGTTCTATATCAAACTGGCACTGGAGTTTCCTCAGCTAGTTATTTTTTCTTCGGAAAAAGTCTTTCGGTTAAAATATCATCGTTAAGGACTGGTATTAAATCCTGGTTTGGGTCCAAATGAAAAAAAAAGATAAAGCAGTTCAAACACTTCCGTCATTTTACAATCCTGTTTATAGCCAATCTATTATCAAACTTTATCGACCTCTTGACAGCCGTTTGAATGCCACTTGTAGTTGGTTCTAGATAACAGCAAAGAATTTATGCAAGAGATTATTTTGTTGCCAGTCCAATTTTAAGATTGTACAAGGAAAACTTCGGTAGAATTGAATGATAATCATTTGTTACATTGTAAATTTGATAAATAGCCGTAATTGTTAGAAATTGGCTAAATTTCGGAGTGACGGTGCTTTTGGTTTTAGAGTCTTTTATTGATTCGTGAGACAAAATGGTGGAATATAGCTGCGGACAGAATTTGGCTCGTATATTTCTTGTGATTTTTAATCTGCTGTTTGTGGTAAGAATTCTTTAAAATAATTATGCTAAAAGATCAATAAAATATTTTTTAATACCAAAGTACAACCAGTCTCCTATATATGGTCATCTTTCATTAACTAAATAGAGGTTCGATGGGTCTGTCCTGTTTAGTCCAAAGTGGAAATTATTATAGAGATCATTCTGATACCCAAGTGTGATCAGGTCACGAAAAGAGCTGTTATAGTGTGTTTTTTTATGTGTTCTTTTGACTTCCCAAATATTTATTTTATATCAAATTAATAAAAGAACTGCGGATCCGAAAGTGCTAAATCATTTAAAACTGGAAGTGCGTGTTTTGGCTTTACAGCACAGATTCGTTAAACGTTTCTAAACATTTTTTTTTTCATTTTCCAAAAAAATAATTAAAAAGTCTTAACCATATAAATTGATATACAAGTAAAAAAAAAAACGTGAAATGTCAATTCAAAGTTACCTTCCCTAAATAGGGCAAGGTACGAATTTTGTACCGTTTGTAAATTTTAAAATGTTTTCAGCGTTAATTGAAAAAAGTAATGCAAGAAGCAAATGACTGCAAGTACGAATAATACGAATAATACGAAGACGAAAAACAGTAGACATAAAAAAAAACTGAACACGAAAAAAGGAGAAAAGATCTCATCAACATATACATGTATCAAAACAATTACTTGATCTGCAATGGAAATTAAGATGGGATTAAAAAGAAAACAAAATGTTGTGATTTTTTTTTTACACGGGTAACATAAGAGATAAGGGATGCAGAATTTTCTGTTGCTAAAAAGGTATATTCAAAAGTTACTGTGTTGGATTATATAGAAGCAATAATCTATTCCTTGTACATTTTCATTTACTTTTTTTTCTCATGTGCTTGAGTATCTTATAAGGAAGTACTAAAACTTAAAACCAGGAGACAATGTTTGTCTGTAGAAACACTAAACAAACATTGTTAACTAGTATATGACAATCTTAGAACAGTAAAAGTACATGTCATAAAATTTGGACCATTTTTGGAACGGATAAGCAACTTTTTCTATTTGTTTTCCACATTTATGACTTTAATATGAAAGTTTTACAAGTCAGTAATATAATATCATAAGATTTTGATAGGACAATAAGTTGCATGTTAAACTTTTTGATATTTTGATTAGATTATTTCCAAAAACTCGGGTCAGAGGTCATTTCTGACACATTGCTTTATCATTTTAACTTGTATTTAGTATCAAATTAAAAAGACAAAATTTCAATTTTAGTTATTCTTATCTTCGCAAACTGGGGAGGGGTTCATATAAGCACCTAGCGTGTTTCCAAATACAATATAAATAAATGTATTAAAACCAAATTAATACGAACTTTGCCAAATTATAAAGATGTTGTTTTTTTAAGGTTTTCAGATTACCTTAAAAATCAAGGTTGTTTTTCATGTTTTTTAAATTGTGATATCTTCAGTTTCCTTAATTTTCGGACTGTTTCAGTTGTGATTACAGCTTTTTTTATTGGTTATTATATGACATCATATTATATCATTTTATTTTTATTTTCATGCTGCTACATGATGAGAAGTTACCCTTCCGAAATATCCATATCCAATACAATTTATGTTGCCGTTTTAATGGCCATTCACCGTATTTTTGAGAAAACTATCTCTTTCCGTAATGTTTGTCACATATCGTTTCATTCTTATTAAAAATAAATTTTAGTATGTTATTGCTTAACCCACAAGCGGTGAAAATTTGGCTATACCCGTCTGGTATATCAGGGATATGAACATTAAAGGATGATAAAATGAACATGAAATGATAATGTACCAGGTAGCATTGGGGCACACGACAACCAACTATCTCCGGAAAAAATATAGATGTGTAAGGTCATGAACTTAAGCCTATAGTACAAAACCTTAAATAAAGGAAAATATAACAAAACTACCGGACTTGGAGGAGCAGTCCCAATGTCCAAGAGAAAAGACAAAACATGAAAGACAGACTGAAAAAAAAAATGAAAATCGCAATGGTTCTGACTTGGTACAGGCATTTCAAATGAAATGGTAGATTAAACCAGGTTTTATGGCACGACAAACTTCCCTCTTTTAAAGCATTGCTCTTTACTTTGCAATTAGCATGATTTTTCCCTTAGGTGGTGCATCCTTATGCTTAAACCACTCGTGACTTCCATATATAGCAAAAAGGATGATTAAGTTTTTCTCTTGTCTGTCCGTTCGTCTGTACACCGGTCAAAACTTCTTGTTAAGATACCGTACACGGAATGATCTGTTTGACAGGGCGGTTTGGTATGACAAACTGTATGTCCAATGCCGACTTCAGCCCTAACAGTCTAATACGTCTGTTTCCAGTTTGACATGCAAGGGCATTATTGTCCTATGCCGTATGCACACATTCTTTTTATTGCTGTTTTGCTTGCTGGATACTGATATTTTTTTTGTCTTACAAGGAGATCAAAGCACATGTTTTTCCTTTCATCTATTGTAACATGTTCACTCAAGAAATTTTACGAAAGACATCATACACGCATAGACAAATATGTGATTTCTATCTCTCAATTGAATGCAGGTGATGGTTTGTCATAGAGTTGTGTTTTGTCTTCCTTTAAACTGGAAATCGGCAGCGTGCGTATAGCAAGTAGGAACTGCTTACTCTTCTGAAGCACCCGAATGTACTATCTTTACGACTTGATTTCGCGTTGTTGATTTCTATTCGGTTAATTTTGTGTGTTTTATGATTTGTGTATCTTCGTAGTGCTTTCGTTCGTGTTTACTGGTTTTGTCGCCGCTGCCCTTTAGGACTTTTGACACTCGAATGCCCCACTGGTGCCTCTTCGCTTCTTTGAAGTAAAAATGAAAGACTAACTAGTATAAATATTGGTATGCATTGGTCTGTTAAAAGTCATATATCCTTTTCGCCGAATAACTATAATATATAATTGTAAATTTTCCGAGAAGGAAATGAGGATACTTAGAAACCCATACATAACCGTCTAAACCTCTTGATAAGGGATATGTCTAGTAGCATTATACAAAGATTTACAGGCCGTGCTACCGACATTTCACAAACATACAATGTCAAATCGTGTTTGGTTAAAGATAGCCAATATCAACAATCTTCAATCGTAAATATCCAGCTTTTATTCGTAAATACCCGATAACAACTTCAGCAAAGCTCACTGGTCTTTGAAAAAGTAAATATTTGCACGTACAACTCATTTTATACTTTTTGGAAAATCGTATTGTATGCAATTTATTTTTTCTGTAAGCCAAGGTATAATGTACTTCAAACAAAAATAACATGTAGCGAAACAACAACAAATCCCGTTGAAATATCTCAATAGATAAACTTTAATTATTGTACAACCAACCCCGTTGAAATATCTCAATAGATAAATCTTTAATTATTGTACAACCAGGAAGGCTTTGGCTAATGCTATCTTTAATTTAGCACTCTGATAATTTATGTTTTAGAAGTAAAGCAACTATGTTCTTCAGGTTGTAATTTATTATGATCTTTTAGCTTTTTGATTGGGAAGCATCAATCAGGAGACTTTCATGCGAAAAACGATCATAATGTAAATCAAAGTACCGTTGGTACTAATAACTCGGAAGTCAGAATGTTTCCTAAATGTTAGCGTATGCTGATTTACAAATGTTCAGTTGAGTTCTGAAACTAGTGTTTTCTATAAAAATATCACCTTCTATGTTCTTCTGAGCAATCCCCCGGCCACTCAAAGACTGTATACTGTTTACACTGTAAATTCGTTCGTCCGTCCGTCCAAAATAATACCGGTATACTGTAAAAATATAAAGTACATCACGGTTTTCTAACATGCAACTACATAAGATAGTGGTCTTATATTTTGTATGATTAGCTTTATCCTATATTATACTTAACGTAGACTTTTGTGGAAAAATTAATAACATGAAAAGTATAATATACATGCCTCAACATTGGTATACTGACAGTTGGGGGTGTGGTCTACGCAATGTGACTCTATGCCATGTGACCATGGTCCATTTTTACGCTTCAACGACTCTTATATGAAATAAGGTCTTTTTTAGACATATCAAAACATCTTTGTTCAATTACATGAAAAGTATAAAACCTAGGCATCTGATAATTCTTAGACGGTTGGGGTTGTGGTTTACACTAATCACGCCATGCTGTGTAACCCTGAACTCATTTTTACGCTTCAACAACTGTTTTTTTTTTTCTTAGCCGTAAACTTTTTGTAGGACTTTGTGGAAAATGAAAAACAGGAAATTTTGTTCTACAGTGTTTTTTATCATAAAAAATATGGTCTGTATCTGATTTTTTATGAAAAAAATATTTTGGCATATTTTTTTTGCTATCAACAGAAATTTGATATCTGTAAAATTTCTTAGTTATTTGCGAATAAAAAGCTTCGCCGAGTGCAGCATGATATGACCGCAACATGTTTCATGAACGTTGTATGTTTGAGGCAAATTATGCCCATGGTAGACTGATAAAGTTGTTTTAACACATGTCACCTTTGGTGAACTTTCCATCCACTTTTTACAAGGAATTCAACACTTTTTTGCAAAAGCAGACCCCAAAAAATTGCTGCTTCAAAAATACTTGCTGCTTTCACTTTTCCCCTTTGTGGTCCCTAATTTACCATTTAATGGCCATTAATTTCTTATTGAAAATAGGGGGGACCCCATAATCAATCCCATCTATGGTTTAATGGTAAGACATATCATAACAATTGACCAACCAGAACCAAAGTTATTGTGGGACCAAATATAATACTTTACCCATACTCATAAGAGAGGGAGCTGTATTGCAATCACATTATCCATCTGTTTGCCCGTCCGTAACAAACTTTCGTCACAGATTTCTCGGCTTCAACAGAAGGGATTGATTTCAAATTCAGTAAACAGCTTTAGCATGATGCGTTGTACGTGTCTTCCCTTTCTAGGTAAGTTACGCATCTACATCTTGTTTTTTAGCGCCGAGTTTAGACTTTTTAAGTACCAAAAATAGACAATGTTCCCTAACAGATTTCTCGGCTTCTACTAAAAGTGATTTATTTTCAATTTGGTATATAGCTTAACTGGCTTAAGCATGATGAGTTGTACAGTGCCTCCCCTTTCCAGGTCATGTCGGTCATCCACTATACCTGCTTTCTGAATGGTCGAGCGGGTGTAAGACTTAATGCAACCCCTTGTTTGAATTTTTTGCCCTTATAGGGCCCCTAGTTTATAAACAAATAAAAGGGGGACCCCAACATATAAAATTTCACAGCATTTGGTTAACCAGAATAAAAAATCATTGTGGGAACAAACAAGAATGTAACATTATTGGCCCCTTAAAAAAGGGGGACCCATTAAATCAATGTACACGAAATGTTAATAACACTGAAACAAGTAAATGTGTACAAATGTATTCTGATATCATAAAAATGACATGCATATGATAATGGTATACACACAACCTGTTTATAACAAATTTAGTGTAGGAAAATACATTTCATCAATTGAGTAAGCTGATCATTGTACATGCTGTACATTTTTTACTTCGACAGATTTTCATTTTTATTTAATACACATAATAATAAAGGCCCGATTACACATATTAATAAAGGCCCGAAGTTTTATTACACTTTCGGAACAGCCAATACGTTGTTTTGAGTGGTGCTTTCATTTAAATGATGCCAGTCCAAGCATCCGACACCACACGTCTGGCACAGCCATTTTGCTACATCTTTTGTTTTCTGCCACTCTTTACATTTATGTTAAGACGTGATCCTCTAGCCTTGGACGAAAAATGCATTCCCCCATTAATGCAAGTATATCTTTAAGTTGTTGTATATTATCTAGAAAAGTGGATGGGTGAGTCAGTGATTACTTAATTTGAGTCAGAGCCCTCGATAGAATATATACCTTATGTATAACCTACGGGAAGAATTGAAATGCACAAGGCATGCCTGATATACATTAACTAAAAATTTCGGATTTTATACAACAATTTCTTTGTATATGCATGTACATGCACTTGGTTAAAATACATCTTATGCCTGATCTTACACTACATTTAAAGCGGCTGATCCATTACGTTCAAAGGGACCCCATTAAACCCCTCGCGAGTAAGCGAGTCTTGTACATATATGTATATCAACAATTTGTAATTATGCTTTTATTTTTGTAACATTTTATTTCTTTCAGTTTTTGAGTAACAGTACAATATACATGTAAATCCGGAGTAACCTTTTTTAATTCTTTTTTTGATACCCAAGATTCGGGAAACCATTCCCGTACCCAATACGTATTAAACAGGCATTCTGAATTATTTTGCATGTCCGGCAGCTTAGGCCAACAGTTGATACAATATGCTTGTACTCTAGTAAATGTTACATATCTAATTAAACAAATATTATAATATATTATAAAACAACCTATTATTAAAAAAACTATTATAAAACAAATGCAGGATATATCAGTGTTCTTCCTCTGGAACAGAGAGCTTTGTATCCTGTCACGTCAACATTCAGGACTCTGTCCATCGTAAATGCAAACATCAAACATATCAAATGGATATTTTCCAACGCTTCAAACAAGCACATCGTCGGAAACCCACGGATAATTCCTATCTTCTCCATCCTCATCTGCCTTCCCTATGTATGTTCCTTTAAACCACACGTAGAAAAGAACTCTTACATATGGAAATCAACAGGGTAATCACCGGGGACATTGCATAATTTTTTTCTGATGCCTCCCTGTCCAAAACACTTGAAAAGCTAATTGGTAGCACATACTTTTCTCACCACCTGTATCATGTATGTATCGAAAGATAATCATCCTTTCCGTTCATCAAATTGAACGTGCCAAATTGTCAATCGTGTTTCGCGAAAACGTTTCATTTCTTTCACGCCTAACAAATTCGAAGTCGTTACACTCCATTTTGATTGTTTACATTTATAACGATAAAACTTTAAAAAAGCGATGACTTGATTGGCCCGATTGGCCTAAGGCATTAAATATTCATGACGAAGTTTATTATCTTCGTTGCCGATTGGTTGATATCATCATCGTATCGGAAACATGAATATGTAAATACACAGTAAAACTAGTCCGACACACAATTATTTATAAATACGCAATATTCCGCACACGCGGAAATTATTTTACCCACCCACATTTAATTAATATTACGATATGTTAGTGCTCAATTATCAGATATTGAATGCAAAGGTATGTTAATATGTTATAGAAACGTACATTATGAAAGAAGGGCATAACTATCCATCGGAAAATTTCTTATCGCGGAAGGTTAATTGAATATCATTAATTTGTAGTAATGAGGCCATCGCTTTTTCTAATCTGGTCCTATTTTGACCTATATTCCATTTCTACGAGAGTTAGCGAGTTAGCGAGGTGACAACGAGTTGTAACAGTTTGGCACGCCTTCTTCCATTCATCTTTTCTCTGACAAGACTTCCGGGTAAAAATTAGACCTTGTATTTTCTTGCAAGTTTGTTTAATGTTCGTTTTCCACAACATTCGAAGACAAAACAGTTTTATGATTAGAAATTATTACCATTGTCTATAACATTTCTAGATGTTGCCAGGGCTTGGTTTAGATTTGTTTCAAGTATTTGAAATGCTCGGTTGTTCTAGTGTGCAAGTTACATGTTGTTTGTTTTTTTGTGTTGTTCACTGTTGTGTTGTCAGATTTTGTCTTTCACTTGCGGACATTCGATGTCACTTCTCTGCTTCTAGTTAAGTGTCTTTGTATAATGTTATTCAGGAAAGCATGCATTGGCATATTTTGGACAGTTATTTGTTGTATGTTTTATAATCTTTTCGTTATCAGGCAATCACTAAAGCTATATAGGTATGCAGCTCAAGTACATTGTTAACTTAACGTTAAACTGCAATGATGGGAACTCAGAGACATATTGGGTGTTTTTGAACTGCCATACTAGGGACTCTGAGACACAGTATGCCATATGCATAAATTCTTTTGCGCTTTATTTTTTGCTTGCTCGGTACATCTAAGGCTTTATTTAAATTCCTTGTCTTACAAGGAGATCAAAGCACATATTTCACCTTTAATCTATAATAGTAACATATATTTGAAATGAAAATGGAGGACACATTTTTAATGCTTGAAACTCTGAGACAAATCGGGTGTTTTAAACTGCGACGCAGGGGGTTTGGGCTCTTTGATGTGATGGAAGTTTAACACTTGTAAAAATAAAGTATGAACAAGAATTGTTAAAAGTTAATGTATGTTTTTAGATTATAGGGTTAGGCCTTATTGCCGCTGGTGCTTTGTTAAAAGGAGGTGCAGAGTTCCTTGATGTCCTAGGGGATTTTGTGCAGCATGTTCCGGAGGTGGGAAATATTGCAATCGGAATTATTGTGTTGGGAGCAGTTATTTTCCTGATCGGAATTTTCGGCTGTTGCGGATCATGCTGCAGCGTAAAATGCATGCTGATTTTGGTATGTTTTGAATTTATATTTTGACAGCATAAACATGAACAACCAAGGAAAATATCGATAGGAGTCCAACTCATGCTAGTGCTTATTAATACTTCTAAAAACGCGAGCATGATTGCATGTTCATGGTGCACATAATTTAAATAGAAAATTAATACTTGGTGTAAAATGTCATCCTCTTCTATAAAAACAAAACAAACTACAGAAACAACAAATACATGTTTTTTTATGATAACATCTTAAACTCTAATGTTACAACTGAATACCAATTACCAATTTAAAAACAATAAAAACAAAACATTTTCCACACTAAATTTTCGGTATCATTCCGTAAAAATCATTCTTTTCCATATAAAATATTTGTTGTGTATCTGAACAAAAAATGCTGCTAAGAACCTAATTGTTTGTGTAATCATTGTTACGTTATTGGTTTCTTTTAGTAAAAGCTTATTTTTTTCAGTTTGTACAGAACACAAACTATATTTCAATTTTTTCTCTTTTCCTATTTTTTAATTTTAGTATGCAGTGTTTGTGATCATCATAACAATTGCAGAAATTGTGACAGTCGCTCTCCTTTTCTCTGGAAAGGTCGGTATCGTGATTTGAAATAAATATTCATGTGCTATAGTATAAAGGTCACAACTTTATACAAGGACTCACATTGTGTCCCATAAGACATTTTTGTTCTAAGTTACATTTAACGTGTAGACCTAACTATTGCAATAGAAGAGCATAAAACCGGTTCAAACCATCATTTCTCTTGAAATAGCTGTACACGGGTCAGCGCCATTGCAAGTTTGATTTTTTTTTCGGTTTGAAACTACTTGCTATGAATACACTATGGATAATAATAAGATGTTTCATACACATATAAGTTTAGTTTTTGAAACACAAACAGCAATTGAAAAGTGAAACAAATAAAAACAATAAGCAGTCTATCATGTACCAAATGACCGCTGCTCTCAATCTTGTATTTGGTCAAAGCTAAAAACTAAAATGCATACGAGTCAAAACCTTCCCTAGAACCCTCAGCACAAGACACAAGACCCTTTCTTGGCGTAGGACAGCATTGCTAAAGACAAGGAGAGTCCTGGATGTGATGAAAAAGTTTTTTGAAAATCAAGATATCAATTTTCAATCATTATTCAGCACTCGAAAGGTCATTCCATATTTTTCTATTTTCATTCTTTCCAGTCTCATTCCATTTTCTAAAATGAAGCATTGTGTTTTTCTTTAGCTGGACAAATCAGTTACCGATGGACTTTCAAAACTTACAGAGAAATACAAAATGCCTACATCTCTGGCCAGTATCGACACCAAAGACATCATAAGCAGACTAATTGATGCTCTCTTTATTCTGGTAAGTAGTATGGAGAGAAGCTGACCCTGACCATAAGGGAGCGAACAAAATAAAACAGAAAAAAATGTAGAGATAGCATCCCTATTGTTAACCACACACATACGTTTCTCGATTTTAAATATATTTCTCCAGCCTTTTCAAAGTATATAAACTTGCACAGATAACCGAAAAGAGGCCTATTGTAGTAGTTTTGCCATTCTCCACAAAGCATAAGTACAATGCTTTGGTCCGTTTTAATGTATTTTCAACATATAACTTTTGATAGAAGTTTTACATTCATTGGAAATATATCAGTTAGAAATATTTAGATCAAATTAAAACAAACACAACCGCCTTTGGATTGAAGGGGTTAATTTCAAAATTGTTATATAAAAATATACTTTTTTTTGGAAGCAAATTTTAAAATATCTTGAGTAAATAACACTATTTATTTTCTTTCTAAAAGTTACAATGCTGTGACTACAAAAGTATAGGACAGGTTCCGCCTTCATGTTGTCATGGACTGGATAGAGATATCCTTAACGCAGGAGATCTTTCTGTCGTGCAATCCTGCTTTTCTCTTCCTGATCCTACGAATTCTTACATGGACAAGGTAAACTTTGTGCTAAATCCCTGTTAATATGTATGAAAAGTACAACTTGTATTATAATTACCAACAGATGAAATATTTTAAGACTATAATCATGCTTATGTTTGGCATTAAAGCTTTTTTTCGAATAATAGAATTTATTATAGAATAGAAGCCAAGGAAAACTAAAGGGACAATGCATGGTATTCCACAGTAAAAATCAAATAACAATTACTTTGAATCTTACGAAAGACCGGTAATGCCATTAGTTCTGTCACATTCCTCGATTGGATCCACAAATATCATAGTTCCAAGTTGACATTTTTCACTTCCAAGTTGACATTTTTTTACTTCCAAGTTGACATTTCTGTCTTCCAAATTGACATTTCTGACTTCCAAGTTGACATTTCTGACTGAGAAATGTCAAGTTGGAACTGAGAAATGTCAACTTGGAAGTCAGAAATGTCAACTTTGAACAGAGAAATTTCAACATGAAACTACAATCGAAAATTGTGAAAGAACAAATGTTACTACCGGTCTTTCGTAGAATCTGATTAAAAAAAATACATGAAATTTTCTCGATGACCCCCATGTTTTCTCATTGATTTCAATTTGATTGATTTTATGACAATTTAAACAGAAAACACAATTACATGCGGGTAGGTAGTGGGTTGCGATATAAGGGCCGCGGCACCGCTTAGCATTTCGGTAAAAGTTAATCAAAGAAAGCTAAATACCTTATTTCGGTTATTTTTCTAATTGTTTGTAGGAATGTGGTCCTGCTATTACTGACATGATCAAGGCGAATAAGTCCTACGTCATCGGTGTTACAGCTGGAATAGTCGTCATACAGGTAAAAGACAAAACGAACACTCCATTGAACCGGAAGTTAGTTTGTTCACTTTGATATGAGATTACTTTCTTGCAAAAATGAATAGAGGTTTGAATTTCATAGAGATTTGTTGTCTTTCTATACCAGACACGATATATCAACCAGCATTAAATGCTCTTGAATGATAGTTTGCAGTAAATGTTTTTCGGGGCAACTGAAAAGTATAGCTAAGCAGTCAAACGCGTGTCATTTGTGAATAAACATTGGGGTGTTTACCGTGAGGGGAAATATATTTGTCTGCAATAGGTTGAAATGAGTAAAACATTTTTATCCTTAAAAACCCATTTTGATGAAATAAGTATACGCGACACAACCCAAATATACCCAATGGCAATTTACAAAAATCAACCAATGGCAATTTTAAACAAGAGTTTACACTAATATAAAGTATGTCTCGCCTGTTGGCACCATCGGAATATCTAGTTATGCAACTATTTATTCATAAATTCTCGACAATTTGTCCTGCGGACCAACTGAAATGATTCAAGATTTCATAGTCATTGAGAAACAGACAAAACATAAAAGACTGAACATAAAAAAAAAATATTTACAGTCATTTAGTGTAGAAATGAAGTCAAGGTCAGAAGACATGGTGACGGATCCAAAAATCCTAATGTAATTCATCGATATCCTATATAAAGCTATTATACTTTTTAAAGAAATTCATTTTCCACAAAAGTCTTACAAAGACGTTTGCAGCCTGAAAAAAAGACCAAAGTTCACAAAGTCTTTGAAGCGTAAAAATAGGGTCAGGGTCACACGATATAGCCACAGTTGTGTAGACGATACCCTCAACTGTCTGTATCCTAGATATCAGATGCCTAGCTATTATATTTTTCAAGAAATCCATTTTTCACAAAAGTCTTAAAAAAGTTTACGACGCCGCTGCAAAAAAGTAATACCTATGTCTCGCCTTTCGCGACTTTTGGTCGCAGGCGAGACATAATCGAACCATGGAAACACTGAATGGAATTAAAAAGGGAAAAATGAGTTGTCCTCTTTGATGATTTATATTTTTTTCGTATCATATCTTCTCTTAATATCGTTTATTTTCTTTTTTTCAGGTCTTGTGTGTTGTTTTTGCCATCTGGATTATTCTGCAAATCAACAAGAAAAACAAAGTGTCTACTTTCTAAGTAATATAACAATTCATATAACTGAAACTGAACAGATTAAAAAAGTCCACATAATATTATAGCTATTTTAGCATCCGTCCGTCTTTGTAAAATTCTTTAGTTGGTGTTTTTATTTGCTGTGTTATTTTCTGTCCTTTCTACATCTCTTTTTGCTACCCATTATAAATAGGCACCAGCCATTTTATTTCAGAGAGGGTCTACATACCTCAGATGCTTGGTGTAGTTCCTTAGTTTCAAAATATTATGTGGTGCTTCAAAAAAATATGCTTAGGAAGACTACTGATAGAGATAGAGAAATTTGCTGCTGAATTTTCATTTCATTTTTATTTTTAATAAGATGATAGGTAAAGGTAAAAAAAAAAGCTTATTTTGTTTTATCTTGCAGACCTTTTCTTCGAGATAGCTTTCTCGATCATTTTCAGAGTTTTTGCGTTAGCCTTCCTTGATTGTAAAAACCTTTGGAAAAGACACTTATCATGCTTATTAAACTTTGCTAATCAAATATACCCTATTATAAAAAGAAATTACGCGATTACTGGGGAAAAATCCGTACTTGAATAGTAAGGGACGGACCATTTAACTTGAAGTGGGGCCTTGGTTTTTTGTTTTGATCAGAAAAAAAATTTCCGTGCAGAGACAAAATATCTATTTTTCGAAGGTGTCGCAACAGAATATTTTTTTCATTATCAGCATTATTTTTTATAGCAGAAATCCTTCTTCAGAATATTTTTTATCTTACCCTCAGCTGCCAAAATATTTTTTTCATCAAAAATAATTTTCAGAATATTTTTTTAGGAAAAAACCAAGGCCCCCCTTCAAGTTAAATGGTCGGTCCCTAAAATCTCAATGATTCCAAACATGTGACAAAAGCATCTAAACTTGACGTAAATTTATAAAATTCATAGTCATGTACGGGCACTTTTTCCAGGAGTCATTTGTATAAACTTGTTCATATATTGATATCGAATAGAAACATCTATTAAAAGGCATTAAAGTAAATAAAATTATAGAGGGAAAACAATGTTTTATTAGGTAAGGAGCTTGAAAATCTGTAGGGTTAAAGCACATTTTGTATGGGAAGGGTTATAAACAAAGTATACCACCTAGATGCGTCCTACACATAAGGTGTTATAAAGGCTTGCTTTTATGATGATCTTAAGTGAGGTTTGTTAATTTTCATGACTTCTACTTTAAATTATGGGTTATGTATTCCAATCAATTTATTTCATGCTGTATGGACCTAATATCGGTACAAAATAAATGAAAATACACGATAAAATATATATATCCGTCCATATGGAATTGTTTGTGTGATAAAATTGTTGATTTATGTTTGCGTTTTCAATAAAAAGTTATACATTATTTCTATTTACTTGTTTGTTCGGACTTTGTTATCTTCTGATGGGTATAATAAAGGTAATAACAAAATTACAAGAATTAAGAAAAAAGAATCAATCTTACATGTCTATAATACAAGACAAAACAAGAAAGACATACCGAAAAAATTGAAGATTGCAATGGTCCTACACTAAAGCCCCATTTACATGCACAAGTTATACATACGTATGTAAATATACACATGTGCAAATTTACACACGTATGTATAAGCAAATTTGCTAACCATTTACATGAGTTTTATGTTTAGTGTGCATTTTTATAAATTAATTCATAAGTTGACTGGACTCAATTGAAACTATATACACAAACCAATATTAGATCTCACTCCAGTCATTTTCTATTACCTCAGGATGGGCTAATAGAAGGATATACAGCTTTTAAAAGAAAAACTGTAAGGGCTTACATGTAACAGCCCTTTCGTCGCAAATGTGCCATAAACGGTGCCTAGTTTTTTTAATAGAGGAAACGGTGGTACCCATAAGAAACCACCAGTCTTAGTAAGGAAACAGTGATTGTTTTTGTTAACTTAAAATTGAACTCGATCGAACTTTCATTCGAATAGCTGTACGTTTTATAAATAACATGGCAAAGGGTGGTGGTATTAAAAACAGTGCCATAGTCATCTTTGTCATCCAGGCATATCTCTGTGCAATAATAACAAAGGAGAACGATTTCATAAAATTATCTAGAAAGTAAATGACCCAACTCATCAGCGTTTTGTGTACTAGTATTTAACTCAAAACTTATTTGATATTCCAGGGTTTGTTCTAATTTTTTAGAGTTTTTACCTGAAACTGTTGTCTCTGTGATTGGCTTTTAGACCAAGGTAATAAGAAAATGCCTCAGATGAGTGCAGATGTTGGTTTGTCATAGAGTTTTGTTGTGTCTTCCTTTACAGGATTTGACACGCTGAATTGACTGTTGGCAATGCGACGGGTGTGCTATAGCAAGCAGGAACTGCTTACTCTTCCGGAGCACCTGGGTTCACTCTTGTTTCGACTGGAGTTTGCGTTGTTAATTGATACCGGTATTCAGTTATTTGTGTTTCCATGTTTTACATGTTGTCTGTTTTTGTCCCGTTCTTGTTGGTGTTTACTGGCTTTGTCTCTGCCCTTTCTGACTTTTGACATTCGGATACCCCATTGGTACCTCTGCTTCCCTCATACGGTCTCATATAAAGCTTTTCTTTTGTTATCATCATGGTAACAAAATTCAAAATTTGTCTATTAACATGCAAGCACTTAATTTTTACATTTTTATGGTATGTTTTTGCCTCGTTTTGTCTTTACTTCTTGGATTATATGAGATTGACCATCCCAGTTTGGTATTACCTTTAATTATTAATGGATGAAATTGAAACTGTAAGTCCTTGTAAACAGAGAGTTACACGGTCTTTGAGAGAACTTTAGTTTTGAATTCAGATTGATACATGTATATGTTATAAGGAATAATAAAAATCTAGCTAACTCTATTGCAGAAAACTTTGTGTAATTAGCACGATTTTCGTTCCTTTCGTCATTATGGGTTTCCGCTCATAAATGTTTACCCCTTTGCTAGATATTACATGTAACATGTTCAATACCTGATGCTTTATCCAATGCAGTAATAAAACAACTATTAATGCATCATGTTGTCAAGCGATTATAGGTCATAGGCATGTGAGCGACCATGCTCTAGCTCTTCTCAATGCCCATTTGTTTTATTATATAGACTATAGAATTTACATTTCCGTTCGTCCGACCATCATTCTATCAAGTTTGGTCTTCAAATCGTAGCTTTCGGACACCGCAAGCGTAGGAAATAAGGGAGAACCATATAGATTTGGGGTCAAAATGTCAAAGGTCAAGGTAGATAGTTATGAAAAACTTAGAAAAGGTGTTACTGTTAGTTCTCAAAGTATTTTTGACACTTAGAAATGTGCACCTTAAGCCTATGGGGTCAGAAAGATCTCGATTGTGTTAGGGAAATACAGTTGTGTAAGGGTCAAGGTCACAAGTTCAGAAAAACTTGGAAATTGTAGAGAGATATTGGTTTTAGAGGCATAACTTTTTAACGCCTTTATAAAATTTTATGAAATTTACAAGTCGAAGAGCTTATAATGCAAGGGTGATGCCTGTGGATGCTAGAAAACATAGCTTAAAGGTCAAGGTCACAAGTTCTCCAGGAAGAGAAAAATTGAGCTATTCATTTGTTTAAATTGCGTTTACATGCTCAAAATTTAATAAAACAGCCTATGTAAATTTACACATAAACATTTACATCTGGTCCTGAGGTGATGTAAATTTACACCATGTGTAAATGTACATACGTATGTATTTGCATTTACATGCAGTATTTGCACACATGTGTAAAATTACATACGTATGTAAAAATGCACACGTATGTAAAACTGTGCATGTAAATGGGGCTTATGTCTTGGTACAGGCATTTCAAAAGAAATGATGGGTTAAACCAGGTTTTAAGGCGCACAAAACCCCCCTCTTCCATTGCGATCTTTGGTTCCGATAGTTACACAAAACACAACAGGTTTGTGGAGAATGTTTGCTGAAAATGTATATTTAGTAATAGCCTAAAAAAATGAAGAATAAAAATAATACCCATAAATTATAAAAGAATAATGAGAAATAAAGGATAGAGAAAAAAGGCAAAACGAAATTCAAAGAATACAGAATTGATGATTTCATCCACATCCTTCAATATATGTTACAGTAATAATAATTATATTCCTTTTCTATAATCTTAATTAGACGTTTCATGATACAATGTATGTGATTTTTTTTTTCAAACCAAGAAAAAAATATATAAGAAAACTTGCACATGGTTGTCTTTCTTTGGTTAAATTACTCTTGTATTGCTATCACAATACAGACGTACAAAAGTAAGCAAGTTAGTTTTCTGTTTTGTAGCGAATATTGTCCCTATTTGTTATTATATTTTTATTAAGAATGAATCTGTTTTTCAATCAGATACCTATGCTACGTGTATTTTTTTTTTGCCGGCCAGTTCTACCATCTCTTAAGATCAGTTTGGAACTGTTAAAAAAAACGTTCACCGCTTAATAATGTATCAACTCATTATTACTCTGAAGGGTTGGTTGTCTAAAGTAAACTTCGCACAATGTCCATTCTCGAAACCATGTGACAAATGTGATGACTTAAACTTCTAATAATGTAACGACATTACGTCGTAAAAAGTTTAAATTTCACAACGGTTTACTTATTCAAGAGCCCCTGTGACATTATCATGATTTCTTATAACTGCAAAAACATGGTTATATTGTTACGAATCATTTGGGAACAACCGACCAATTAAACTTATAGACAGTTTACACAGAACGAGTTGATTTGTTTAAAATTGCAAGGAGTCCATATTCACGACTATTATAGAATTACATTCGATTATAACAAAAATAATCGAATGACGCTAAAAGATAATAGAGAAAAAAGGGCCGTTTACTTTCCAGATTAGAGGGAAAAGTCCCGGTATCTCATATCCGGAAGTTCTGCTAATTCTTTCATAGCGTTTGGATTCGAGTTGACGCGATTAATGGCCGTGAGTATAAACCACTTTTGTTTGTACCAACATCTATTCAGTTTAAAAATCAAAGCATGGCTAGTTCTTTATTGCTTTTTTATTTGTATTCAATTCACGACCATTATAATGCTTTTGTTTTTGTTTGTTTGATTATTTTATTGTCCTGTTCTAATCTTATTCATATAGGGTTTTACATTTCAACCTTTCGGCTAGGCCTGGTGAGGCAAAATTTGATGCATAAACTTTGTTGGAATTCTGATTGTCATCAATATTTGCAAGTGTGGGATGACGCTGGCGAAAACTTTACAAAATAAATAGTTGATGATTGCTTTTAAATGCATCACTTCTACTGTCAAACTTGAGATACATAGAGTGTTTTTAAGTTTGTTTTTTTTTGCAACGTTCGGTGACTAATTGATTTTTTGAACATAAATTTCAGTTGATCAAAAAGAACAATAAACCTTAGAGACTCTTTTTGTTGGCAGGCATATTTGCTCCAGCTGTCATTTCATCCAGGTATATGTATATATGTCAAGTTCTGCAAAGAGAAAGAAAACCAAACGTAAAGACAATGATGAGAGGGACGAAGGAGTATAAATAGGACATTTAGTATCGAAAGTCCCCCAGAATATATACAAATTGCAACCAGCAACACAAACTCAAATCGAAACGAGAGTGAATCAAGGTGCTCAACAACCAGTTCCTGCTTGTTTAACACATCCGTGCAGTTCAGATCCTTTAAAAGTCTACAGTACAAACAAACAATTTATGGCCAAATCTATTAGAGGTAAAATCCCGCATTTGTCTTTGAGGACATGATGTTCTTCGCCTCCTGAATGACGACAACGACCGAGGAACAACATAACCTTGTATTAAATGAACTTGTGGCAGATGTTTGAGTAGCATATTATGATACAGTATCCATTTAACCAGGGTCAACCTGCAATGCAAAAAAGCCCACAGCCATACCGGTAGTATCAGAATATGGTTCCTGCTATTCTAAAAAAAACATCAAAGTGACATCACAGTATTCCTAGATAATAATAATATATAAGCATGTTGATATCAATGCAATCTTATGGCTAATGACAAGAAAGTTCTTACTAAATAAAACAAGGTAACACATAACGAACACAATTGTCCTGACTTGGCACACAGCCATTTCAAAAGCTCTGAATAAAACCAAGTTTTATGGCGCTATGCCTCCCGCTCCTCAAAATTGTTGCAAAACTCAAGCGTACATGACAGTGGTATCTACTGAAAACTGCGAATTTCATTTTCAATGTATACCTCAAGGAACCTCGATGATGTATTTAGGTCTGCTTAAATATGATTGGTTGTCTATTTATAGCCATAGCCTCAAGCACTTAACACCTTTTAATGAGGCTTTAAGAGATTTTAACGGTATAATTGTTATATTCAATGGTTCTTAGTAAAGTCATTTCTTTTATTCCTTTATTTTACTCAATGGCTAATAGGTATATAAGTATATAATTTCTGAAATAGGATTATTTTAGTAAAACCACCTTTAGAAGTTTGTATTATCTACAATCTTTAATTATTTTAAAGTGTTTAAATGGTGCTTTGGAGTCCAGAGTAATAATATCCTGAAGCAAAACACCTGCATCAGCAGAAAGTAGTCCTATTTACTGTTTTTAATTAAAATATATTTTATTAAGATATCATATATTACATGTATATATATTCTATCAAAGACCAACATCATCTTAAGTTCTGTGAAGACTTTAATCCTGGTTAAGCGTATAGTCATGAATTCACTTATACATTCTTTCTAAAGAGTGAACTGACCTTTTGTCCCCCTTTCCTACACCTCATTACCATTTCCTGTTCACTGTATCACCCTTTCATGATGCTCGGATATAGCCGAAATCGCGCTGTTTGAGAATAAAGTAATATGACAATTTTGTGTTTTCAAAGACCTATAGTGTACAGTGCTACAGAAGCCATTTTGTTGTTTCTTGCTACGTTTATGTGCAAATGATCCTTTATGACGTCGGCAATTTCAGCGTAAAATCATATAATGACGTCGCAAAATGAACTGTGACGTCGACCTGTGTTTTATTGGAATTTAAACATGGCTTGTCGCCATGGTTTCTATTGTTCTTTCCGGGGACCCATATTAGAATGAGGGTTTTATCACTGTTTTTGAATTTATATTTTTGCATAACAGATTATGATGTATTTTTATAAGCCTAGAGGGTTGATTGTTTTACTTGCTCCGTGCCTATTATTTTTTTTCACTCCGTAAAAGTAAACCTGTTCCGGTTTTATCGTCAGTATATTTCTGGCACATCTCAAAACATGCACAATGCCGTAGGGCTCGCATCTGCGATGCTCGCTAATAACTTACGAACTTATATATATTTTTTTGTTCCTTGCGAAAGGAAGTCATAGAGTTTTTCATTAAGATGCATTTTTGGAAAGGAAGAAGCCGATGAGTACCATGACCAACGGCCAGGGAATTTGAATATCCGAAAAGAGCAAAAATGCAAAAACAGCAGACAACAAAGGCAACAGCAATACAAAGGAACACCTGACACAACGCACACAACATAACTACACTTTAATCAAGCAAAGAAAATCAAATCATTTAACAACGAGTATCAAACCTTAAAAAATATTTTAAAAAAACGATAAATCGTTGCAACACTAAGAAATAAAAACTTTGGAAAAAAGTTGTTTATGAATAAAAATCCAAAGAATAAATCGTGTATCCTTAACGGTCAACTCTTCTGTATATAGAAGATAATGGGATGTAACATAAGTGTACGCGACACAACCTACAATATAAACGACAATTTAAAAAATCCACAATTAAAGGAAACAGCCAACAGCCTTCAATGTGAGCAGCGGTTTGCAATCGGCCCTGGATTGACAATAAACTAAATATGATTCAAGCCCAATCCGAAAGTGCCAATGAAAGACTCTCTTCTTGCCCATAAACAAATAACAAAAATTCGACGAATACAAACATAAGCTTTGATAAAGATTCCTGGCTTAGAACAGGTACATTTAAAATGTGGCGGGGTTAAACTACCTGTAGTTTTGGGGACCCAACCTCCCCCTATTGATAATTTTTATCATTTTTTTTTTATTTGATAATCAATAACAAAGCACAAACTAACCCACATTAAAAATCAAATCGATGAAAGCTCAATTCGACAAGAGAGAACCTGAGACCATTGGACAACAAGAAAATAACGGGACGTAGCGATACACTCTTGACAACACTCGAAGTTACTGGCAGCTAGCTAAAAAGCATCTTTCAATCATGTATGTCAGTTTTAAATCCGACACAACACGACGAAAAATTAATGATTTGGTGATGTATCATCACACATAACCGACCCACTTTACCGCTGTTATGCTCAAAAATGACATAAGTATAAAAAGGCAATTAACATTTTCAAGTAAGTATCTAATTATCAATATTTTTATCTAAAAGACAAAATTCAAAGATTTCACTAAAATAGGCATTTCATAACCTTTAATCAATAAAGTATTAAGCCAGTTTTTCATTCCAAAAGGATTGTTTTTGAATTTATTTGCTATATAAACAACATTACCGTAGAAATCGAGATGGGATATTCCCTTTATTTACAATCAATATGCATATTTCAAAGAATAACGTTTGATCAGCAGCATTTCATTCAAAACATTGAAAGGTCGAAAATCAAATGTATGGAAAGAAAAGTACGTCTCCTCATTTTCATCATTGGGCAACTGTTCTTGGCAAGAATAAAATGTAGATCAAAAATCGTAATGATTCTATAATGTTGCTTAAATTAGCAGGGTTATTATTGCCTAAATCAGATCAAACATACTTAAAACTCGTTAAATATTTTTTCACACATTGATATTAGAATAAGCTGTAGTTAAGGTTTTAACGACCACCTTTTATATACTTTCCTCGAGTCAATTGTTTCTGGTTTTATGTTGAAGTAATACTTTTCGAAGTATTAAATACTTAATCGTTAGTTATTGGATAATCCTCTTTGGAAGTATTTGAATGAAGTTCAAAATCAAAACTTTATTAAACTGTCATAGGTTCTGACCACACTAAACGTTGTAGATTGCATACCGAGCAAGAGATACCCGACTTCAATTTCGTTTCAACTCGACATTACGTTGTGTTTTTTTTTGTCTACCGATTTTGTCTTTGCCTTTCGGAATAAAGACAATCTATTTTATCCTTGTTTTTAGAATTACCCGGTATATTGCTAAAGGTTTAATTCTAGTGCGATAAATCCACATAGCAAAAGATATGTTTGGTATAAACTTTTCCAAAACTTTGTTGTACGGTGTTGGTTTTTTTTTCAGTGTCAAGTATTGTGTCTTTTGATATTTCGATATTTAAATGCTTCATTAGTACTCGTTGCTTTTTTTCGATTTTCAGACTTAACTTTTCTCGCTTTCATGCATCTATTTACTTAAATTGAGATTTAAGAAGATTCCATGGCCTTGGATGACCGAATGGCCTAAGGCGCTGGTTTAAATACCACACTACTGATCACAAGCCGATCACCTCTCAGACAGTGTTCGAGTCCCGCTTGTAATTTACAAAAACTGGACTTCCCAACCTGTATGTAATTCGGTTTTTAGTTTCCTGTCAAAGGTCGGTGGTTTTCTTTGGTTACTCCGGTTTCCCCACCATCTAAACTTACTGCCATTTATGGCCCAGGTCCATAAAAAAAGGCGTTAAACCCTAACAAACACAAACACAAGAAGATTCGAAGGCAATTGATTTCTAATTTTCTAATTGTCAACTTTCACAATTTGAGTACTAGTAGTTGCTCCAGTACAAATGAAGTACTTCAGTTGTGCAACTACGTATGTATGACTTCTGAGCGGCATTCAATCGACATCTTTATAGAAGTATTAAAGGTGTTGGTCTTTACGCTATAAGCTGTAGTTCTTTCAATAAATGTAACCCCTTTTTAGCTCACCTGACCGAAGGGTCATTTGAGCTATTGTCATCACTTGGCGTCCGTCCGTCGTCCGTCGTCGTCCGTCGTCCGTAAACTTTTTAAAACGTTAACTCCTCTAACACCATAATTTCAATTGGAACCAAACTTGGTATGGTTGTTCATTATCATTAGGTGCTTAGAACTGATGTTGGGCTTTTCCATAAGTCGTACATGACCACCATGGCTAAAAATAGAACGTAGGGGTAAATTGCAGTTTGTTTTTTTTTAAACTCAAAAACGGCTACAGATATCAAATTCTGGCAAGAATAAAAGTAATCAGCCCCTCAAGATCTACCTGCCCTGAAATATCAAACAACCCCTGCAGGAGTTATTCCCCATTTTCTTGATTTTGTGATGAATGTTGCACTTATTAAGCTCAATATCTTAATTCAAAGTACATATTGTTAAGCACATCAAGATCTACTTAATATGTAAAGAACCAACGTTGTAGGACCTTTCATTTTAGGAGTAATCATCTTAGAACGTCAAAATTTGCAATTTTCACAACAAGTTCTCATTACATTGAAAACGTTAATTCCTCTGACTTCTTAAATCCAATTGGAACAAAACTTTGTATAGTTTTTTTATTATCATTAGATGTATAGAACTGACGTGGTGATTTTGATTTGTCGTAAAACATGGCCACCATGGCTAAAAAAAGAACATAGGGGTAAATTGCTGTTTTGTTGTTGCAAATAACTAAAAAACGGTGACAGATTTTTTTATTCTGATTAGAACAAAAGTAATCAGCACCTCAAGATCTATTACCCATGAAAGAGTTATTGTCCCTTTTCTTGGTTTTTAATGAATTTTGCACTTACAAAAATCTATTAAGCTCAATATCTTAAAATGTATATGAGATATTAAAGAAAAAATTCCATATTGTAAGCCACGTCATAATCTACATAATATGTAATAAGGTCAACATTGTAATACTGTTTATTTTATGGGTTATTCCCCTTAGAATGTTGAAAGAAGGCCATGATAAAAGGGTTTTAATTGCTAAAATATTACTCTGCACAATCATTACTGCAGTAAGTTAACCCATATTGTCAAATGACCCCCTTATTAAACTTATGATCCCTTCATTGTCAAATAGATTTTGCCTATTGGCCTATATTTTTGGCTTATAAGTCAGTTGAGCGATTCGGGCTCCTGGGAGCCTCTTATTGTTTTATATTCGGTATTTTGACTATGTTTTTGATAGAACTACAACTCCTTCATATCCCTATTTTGACAGAAATATTGCTAACTTTCCTTTTATAATTAAAGAAAGTCATTGATTGGATGCCACTGAACAAATCGTGCATAGTTGCACAACTGGACAACTTAATTCGTATTAAAGCAACCACACAAAAGAGAAGGTAGACGATTAGATGGACAACGGATTGATTGTTGATTGTTGTTTAAGCGTTATTTAAATATATCCCAGAACTTGTGTGATAGTTCATGATTTCCTTGTCGTGAGCACAAAGCTGTGTTTCTCCTAAGTTGTTGTCTTTATCAAAGTATTTGCATATTTCTATATGATAGATTTCATATGCTATTAAATCTTCTTGTCAGCACAAAGGTTGTGTTGCAACAACCAGAAATTGCGTATCACATTCCGAAGCATTCACTCTTAATAGAGATTTCTTGACTTGCTACGTATCAAGCACGGTTGCTACGTATTGTAACCGTAACACGTTTTCGGGAGAAATTATTGATGAACTAATATTCAATTCTGTCGATAACTCGTTTTGTGCTTCCATTTAACTACAGTATATATTCATGCTAAACAGAATAATCATAAAATTGTCCAAGACAGTAAAAATTTGAAACTAAAAATGGTTTCATTATAATAGCCAAAAAGTCGAGGAAATAGACTCGTGACGATTAAGTCAAGGGTATAAGCATGGACTTATATGCTATATCTTATAAAAAAAAAACCTCCGTGGTATAAATATAACTGACCCTTTATCAATTTTAAAAGTCAAATATATATGAATGTAATATTGTACTTAAGTTTTTAATTTATGAAATAAATATTAGGGAATAAATATTCAAACTATAAAGTGTTCAGATAAAATAGAGAGGTGCACATATACAGTATGTCAAAAAGATTGTGAAATAGTGTGAAAATCTGTTAAAATAGTACCCTGAGGTACATGTAATGGATAGACTGACGAACACCATTTCCTCAAAATACCCCCTGATTTTCAATCGGGGCTATATGATAATTTGGGGTTAATTGATTTACCATTTAATTTTTGACTTAGTAAATATCTGTTTTGTAGTTTTTTTTCAGTCATCTTAAAAGTTGGCCTTTATTGTAGATTTTCTTCTAAGAAATTTATTATAATAACAAATAACTATCAAATCCACATCCACTTCTAAAATAAGGAGAAATGTTTCTTATGACATGTGCGTTCGTTCGTCTGTCTCTCTATCTGTTTGTTCACAATTTTTGTAACATATTTCCTTGGCTTCCACTGTACAGCTTTATTTCCAATTTGGTTTACAGAGTTAACGAAAAATATTGAAAACCAGACGGAAAGATAAAAAGATTTTAGCGGTTAGAGAGAAAACACATTCTGAAGAATTTCTGCTCACGAACAGAATTCCTGGGGTCCTCCGCCGAGCACAAAAAGATCAAAGTCGGCTCATTAAAAGGGAAGCCCATTAGCAACAAACCTGAAAATGCATCCCACCATACGAACCCGTACCTGAAGCTTCTTACCAGTTGAAAGCCTACAAATAATAGTAGCCGAGAAATTTTTATCTGTTACAAAATAATAGTACAACAGAACGCACATACGGACGGACGCAACACATTTATAGTATTATCAATATTTTTTGCCGCGCTGCGCAAACTAATTCGAACCAAAAAAAAAAATCGATGCCCCCTCCCTTATTTAATGATTTAA
Source organism: Arcuatula senhousia (assembly GCA_963971305.1). Lineage (NCBI taxonomy): Eukaryota > Metazoa > Mollusca > Bivalvia > Mytilida > Mytilidae > Arcuatula > Arcuatula senhousia. The sequence continues at coordinate 43,355,190 of OZ020306.1, forward strand.
TTTTTTCTTGTGTGGTATTTTACCTGGCCGCTAGGGGGATTATAATTTTTAAGCAAAGATAATCCCTGAGAAGAGTTCACTTGTCACTGTGGTACGTAACACAACCGTTACTCAACGGTTACTTTCCAAAGAACGATTCGTTGATTTAACTAAAGACCGAAGATGCATTTGAGATCATTTCCTATTAAAATACACATTTTTGGCAACGTTTAAAAGAGAACTCCATTAAAAAACTGAATAACATATCTGATTTTAACTTTACAACTTGTAACTCGTGTAAAATAAGCTTGTTTTCGTCTTAAATTAACTACATGACCAATAACCGCTCCCCTTTCGTTGGACGGTAGCAACCGTATGAAGTTGAGAAACCTCTAATACGCGATTTTGCCTTTCTAATTTTATGCTGTGTGTTTTTTGTAGTTGTTATGTGGTCACTGTATTCTGATTTTCGATTTACTTTGTGGGTTTCCATGCAGATTCGAATGCCATTTGGTACTATAGGCTGATACTCAAGTCGCCTTAAGTACAATGAAATACATTTTTTTCGATAGGTTTTTAAACCCCCCCAAAAAAATTAAAAAAATTAAAAGACGTATTTTGATATACTTCTTAGGTTACGTATGTGGCATTATTTCTGTCATGATGCATGTAAAAGCTTATACAATTTTCTTATACTACTTTAGAGAGCAAAATACAGGACGTCACCATTTATTGAAAGACTAACTTTCAAGTCTTTGTTCGACATGTTGAATCTTTAATGATTTCAACTCTACGTGACATAGAATTTTACAGGACATTTGCTCTATTTTTCATTGTGTATTTACCTTTTTTCATCTTCAAAGACCCAATTATAGGCAATTGCATTAACGAATAACGTCTAACGAACTGTTTCTCTTTACTTATAATCTGCTGTAATGATACACTTTTAAAGTACAAGAATTAATCAATTTTTAATTATTTTTTTGTGGTTAAAGTTTCCGATGGTAAAATTAAAAATTGTTTAAAACACCAGGTTTTTTGTCCTTGTACTGCACATGGCGATATCCTTCTTGTTGGATTTGGCTTTCATGTTTGAGCGTTATTGGTTTTGAGTACATTTCGTTCAATAGTTTTGGTTTTTACCTTTTATTGTTTTGACTGAATGCTGCTGATGAGAGGTTACTCCTTGAAATATGCATATACAGCATAACAAAATCCTTTTTGGAATTTGTATTATATTTCTGTTCAAATCTGTTTTTTGCAGTTTCAAAAATACTTTAAAGAATATTTTATAAAACCATTGGCTTACTGTAAGTACTTGCTATTATCTTGTCGACATGGGATGGTTATCGGAATATTCTTCAAGATATGACCATTTAACGATCTGTAAGCTAAAGACAACAAGTATAAGCTTTCCAAAAAGCTTGCTCGGGCCCGGCATTTATTTTTTTTACAGATGTTTTTACTATTAGCGAAAACACATATAAGTCGCAATTAAAAAATCCGCAACAACCAGAAGACTTGAATATCTTAACAAGGAATGACATAGAATGTATTCTAATTCCTTGATCTTAATCAGAAATCTATGAGCCGTTTTTGATAGAGGAAGAGGTAAAATGGGGCATCCGAATATTAAAATTCCTAAAAGACAAAGACAAAACAAATGATAGCACGAAGAAACGGAATGGACAGGATTAAACACAACAAATACAAAAATCAAATGGCAATCATAAACGCAATGTCAAGTCGTGATGAGCTCCGGGAGATTAAGCAGTTTCTGTTTGCTATAGCACAACCGCCACACTGTCAATTGTCAATTCAATGTGTCAACTATGGTTATTATAAACACGAACAAGAACAGCACGAAGAAACTCAAAATCAACTAAACAGAAATCAACAACGCGAACTCAAGTCGTAACAAGAGTGAACTCTGGTGCTCCGGAATAGTAAACAGTTTCTGCCTGCTATAGAACGCACGTCGCGCTACCGATTTCTGACTCAGTGTGTCAAATCCGGTAAAGGAAGACAAAACAAAATTCTATGACAAAGCAACATCTGAGATAGAAATTTCCATACTTATTAATTAACGAGTGTATAGTGTCTACCATAAAATTTCTTGAGTGAAGACAGCAACCTAGGCGCAACATAACCCTCTGGAGGAACGAATCAATTGTGATACGAAAACTCCATAAGCTGGAGCAGATGAAATGTTGTCACAGAGCTTTTTTTGACAGTTTCAATTTCGAGATGTATATCTAGCTTGTTCAAATTACATCGATTTCCTTGGTAGAGTGTCACGTTAGACACAAAAATGCTAACACGCAAATAAGAAGCAGACTTCCCAGAATCCGTTGTATCTTTAAGTGTTCCTAAGAATATAACAGAGTGAAAATGTCACCAAAACTTTATTAATATGGTTAAGATTTTATTAAACTACACAATAGTGCTCCGAACAAATTAACTTACTCATAAGCTTTTTTTTTTAACATTTTTTTACAACTTTTATTGCAAATAACTGAAACGTACACTACAATTCTATACTCTGTAACCCTCTTCACTCCCCCCCCCGGGCTTCACTTTTACTTAAACAACTTAAATGGTAAAAAAAGAGAATGGAGAAAAGAATAGAATCCGCACAAATTGCTAGATGCATTGACTAGTTGTATAAAAAACGTAGTCATATATTCTTTTTTACTTCCAATTTTTAGATATTATAAATATATATCGGATTACACAATTAAACTATACTTATTTCATAACAATTCGAACCCGTTAAATATATCGTCTGTAAAAGTTATATAATTATCTACTCCTTTGAGAATAAAGTTGGTAACCATGACAAAACACAGATTCTATTTATAGTTGACTGGAGCACACTTATCAAAAATTATTGATCGAAAAATATAGCTACAGAGGATAAGTGTATATTGATTAAATGCTTGTTTGGATCCCTTTGATTAGGAAATAAAATATCTTTATCTTTATATCTGAGCTTTATATGAACTGAAAAAAATGTTTTGCGTTGATAAATTAATCAACTAAGCAATAAAATGAAGATCTAAGTCGACTCATGTGTTCGTGTACTGTACATAAGTTCATAAAGAATGAATCCAAACACGGTAATTAAGACCCACACTTATATAATAGTCGTGAAATTTGAAGACGAATACGGGTTCAAACAAAATCATACTAGGAAGATTCCGATAAGTAATCGGAATCATTCGGCCATTTCCGCTGCCCGGAAGCGTCTTCAATTCTGATGCATTGATCATTTAAATGTTTTGAAATCGGCGGAATCCAATGACTGAATTTACAAGCGCTGTTTGTACAGAGATCTTCATGCAATTGCTATGAACCTAGAACACGCTCGGGCCCTTGAGCCCGAGCAATAATATCCGTGCGTGATATCTAGCGCTGCTTGGTTGAGATTAACTCAGTGCGGCAAAAGCTTGGATGAGTTTAAATCCCCTTGAGTAACTCAGCCCGGCATCTATACTTTTGCGTTGAGGATCACTATAGAAAGCTTGGATATTGTGCGTTCAAGCTTCCAAATTGTAAAACATCTCAAATTATTTCTACCCCTAGGCAAAGGTAGAGCGTATTCTTAATGTGAGGCCACTATTACTCTATTTTATTGACCGGGTTGGACACGGATCAATTATTTCGGGATTCTTCGTTTAAATTTTACCTAAAACACTGAGAAATTTAAGCTCCGCCCAACCTTGTGAGTAAAATAGAGTAATACCGCATATTTTGGTTTAATTGTTCTGGTATGTTCTTCATGTTCATATAATGTTGAGCATTTCCAATCTTTGTTTTTAGAGCGTCTCTGGTGTGTCTTTTATAAACGAAACGCGTGTCATGCAGTAGCAAATATATATTGCTTTTTGAAGTTTGTTGAAATTTTAATACTATGTCCCTCGAGAAAATTATGGCTTTATTTGTTGTCAGATTACATAATAACTTTATTTTTTATCAAAAATTACATCATATATTATACAATGCATGGAATGATTGCGCGAGAAAGTGCACGTTTTCTGCAAATGTACCAATATTTAAAATGTCAATTGATTAAAAAATGCTTGCAAGCTAGACTATTACATAACTGTTGGTAGAAAATTACACAATTTTGTCAAATTGTTTTAATTATTGTCTGGGAGTTGTACAAGGAGTTTCACCTTGCTTTCCCTGTTGTGTCCTATACATGTTCACAGCCGTGTTGTGTTGGGTCACTACCTAACAAGTCATGTATATAGATTTCCTAATTCGTTCAATACGTTGTTATTTTTGTTACTTTATTGTTTTTAAGAGAAATCCATGTATAAACTTAAATTTGGTTAAGAATCATTATTTTTGATCATATCTCATTTAAAGAATAACCACAATATTTTTTTCTGTCTATGAATAGATAACTTTTAAAAATGTTGCGAACAAATTCGAATACAGCAAACCTTAGAAAATGACCGGGGTTTAAAACTATCTAATGAATCTTTTGAGTTCTTTAAAATCCAAATGTGATCGATTCCACTACGATTATAAATAGTGTGACTGGGGTCCATAGAAATACCCAAGAATACCCCAAAATACCCAAGAATACCCAAGAATACCCCAAAATACCCAATATTATCTTAAATAAAGTAGAAAATATGCAAAGAAGATTAGATATTGAATTATTTATCGATAAAAATATGTTTTAGATTAATATGCACTATTTTTTAATGCCGTATGCCACATTTTTGGGTATTCTTGGGTATTTCTATGATCCAATCTTGTGTGATTTATCAGGTGTGAAAACGTAAACTTGTTTTTTACTTATGTATAATTATAAAATTGTATATTAGGAATATATTACACGAGGTAAATCCTCTATACGGACTATAAAACAAAAAAAGAGATTTCTATAACAGATTTAATCTGCACAACAAAAATGTATTTTGTAACATATGGAACGCCGCAACTGTCTTATATGGTCACTTTTTGTTATATGATGTCGTTTTGTCTTTATATGATGACGTTTCGACATTATATGGTGTCGTCTTGTCATTATATGATGTCGGTTTATCATTATATGATGTCGTTGTGTCATTATATGATGCCGTCATGTTATTATATGATGTGGACTTATCATTATATGATGCCGTTTTGTCATTATATGATGTCGTCTTGTCTTTATATGATGTCGTCTTATCATTATATGATGTCGTCTTGTCATTATATGATGTCGTCTTGTCTTTATATGATGTCTTCTTGTCATTATATGATGTGGACTTAGCATTATATGATGCCGTTTTGTCATTATAGGATGTCGTTTTGTCATTATATGATGCCGTCTTGTCATTATATGATGTCGTTTTGTCATTATATGATGTGGACTTATCATTATATGATGTCGTTTAGTCATTATATGATGCCGTTTTGTTATTATATGATGTTGTTTGTCGTTATATGATGTGGTGTAGTCATTATATGATTTAGTCATTATATGAATCAGAAAAATTCGAAAAATTCAGTTAAGATAATTTAGAGGAAAAAGTTATGATCATGATGATGGGGTCTACAGAATAGGCAACATTGACCAAAACCTTTACAGATATAGATATGAAGGTGTCCACATTTTCGCCACTCAGTTGGTCTTTTATAGCACAGGAGTTTAAACTGTCACAATAAATACATGCCCCCAATACTATTCTTTTCTTCATAAAAATGAAATATTGGATGTCATGGATTACCCCGGAATAACAATTAATGAACAATAGCTAGCCACCAATTATAGATTTTACCAATTATATAGTTTAAAAAAGACGTTAAAATGGGTGAAAATGACCCTCACCGTGTCTACGGAATAATGGCGTTAAATTATATAGAACAGAGAACACGGGAATATTGGCCATTATAATTTTAAGTATATACATGTAGAATCATTTGAAAAATAAAGAAGGAATAAGTCCATGGAACACGGATGACTCTCTGACCCGAAACAGAAGGTAGAAGGCCGACAGGTTTGAAAGTTTTTTAGATGGCAATGCTGAATCATCCTACCAGTTTTCAAACCATTAAACCATGTATGGTTTTTGGAAAAAAGCTTACGGAAATCCGTAGGGACGAACAGACATGAATAAAACTTAACCAAATCTTCCACCGCCGACATGTCGTCGCAGGGCCATAAACATACAGAAATTGTGTTAATAAATTACAAAATACAGAAACGATTTTAAAAGAATGCAACATTTTAGGTCATGTAGGTTGTAGCAGAAATGTCCAATACACCATCGATCCCTGGTTATAGCTATTTTTCTTTTTTTTTTCTTCATCTACGCAGACAATCCTATCAAGCTTTCTAATTCGAGGGAATAAAAGTTCGACTTCACAGTTAAAAATAAATTAAAAAAAAATGGGTCAAACTTTTAAGACAGTGGTCAGTGGTTCTTAGTACAAACAGTTTTGACTTTGTACGATTATCTTGACTTGATGTTTTTTTGTTTTTTTTTAAAGACTAAAAGCCTCTGCAGCGACGTTCAACCTTTCGGTTGATAAACTTGCTGTATGCTTTGAGTCGTCCAGCTCGTCGGCATACCGTGCACCGCCAGTGTTGACCGTTACAGTTATAAGGGATCCGGTCCTTTCGTGTCGCTGTTACGATGCCTTACTCTCACCACGTGGAGGTTCTGGTCGGACTTTGAGAGTAATATAACGATTATCTGTTCGGTTATTAGTACGTTTCGACCTTAAAGGAAAGCAATTAATTTGCCGTTAGCTTAAGTAAATGAATAATAAAAAAAAAATTCTAAATATGAGAGACACACAAAGCAAGGTCATTGATCAGACTTGTATGACACAGATTTACCTACAAATTTCTAATATTTTTGCTTTTGAATCCCTTTTAATTGTTACATTAAATAAGTAAATGTATTTCTGGTATGACGCAACAGTATCATGTGTATGAAGATTACTGAATTTCCATATTTTAAGACTTACGTAACTATATATGTTTAAGTTTATGTCATTCTTTATGCTCTTCATAATCATATAGTATTTGGCATTTTCAATATTTTTTGGTAGAGCGCCTCTGATGATTAGACGAAACGCGCGTCAGGCGTATCCAAATTTATTGTATGGAACTTTTTTGTCATTTTTATTTCATTCATCTAGAATTTTGTGCCAGTCCGTCAACTCAAAAATTGTTAAAAAAATTGTTTCGTTTTTATGATCTATTTGGACAAACAAACGTTTATTGAACTTTTGCCTTTTTCCCTCCAATAAAATAGCAAACGCAAAAAGTCTCTGAATTATTGTTTGTTTGTTTGTTGTTTGTTTTAAATATACTTTCTTGCGCTAGAGTGTACATTATTTTAATTTCAATTCTTCAATTTTCTCAACTATAATTAGTAAATGAGCATTTTGATTGGATGAAAAAAGCTGTTTGTACGAATAGCCGCACAGCAAATCGTGTACAAACTGTTTGTACTAGGAACAACAGCCAAAATCAACATCATATAATGACAGGAAGACATCATATAATGACAGGACGGCATTATATAATGACAATACGCCATCATATAATGCCAAGACATCATAAAAGGAAAAGACGGCATCATATAATGACAAGACGACATCATATAATGACAAGACGGCATCATATAATGACAAAACGACATCATATAATGACAAGACGGCATCATATAATGACAAGTCCACATCATATAATGACAAGACGGCATCATATAATGACAAGTCCACATCATATAATGACAAGACGACATCATATAAAGACAAAACGGCATCATATAATGACAAGATGACATCATATAAAGACAAGACGACATCATATAAAGACAAAACGGCAGCATATAATGACAAAACGACATCATATAATGACAACTCCTCATCATATAATGACAAGACGACATCATATAATGACAAGACGACATCATATAATTACAAGTCTACAGCATATAATGACTAAATCATATAATGACTAAACCACATCATATAATGACAAAACGACATCATATAATAACAAAACGGCATCATATAATGACTAAACCACATCATATAATGATGAGTCCACATCATATAATGACAAGACGACATCATATAAGAACAATACGGCATCATATAATGACAAAACGGCATCATATAATGCTAAGTCCACATCATATAATGACAAGAAGACATCATATAAAGACAAGACGACATCATATAACGACAAGACGACATCATATAATGATAAGATGACATCATATAAAGACAAGACGGCATCATATAATGACAAAACGGCATCATATAATGATAAGTCCTCATCATATAATTACATGACGGCATCATATAATGACACAACGACATCATATAATGATAAACCGTCATCATATAATGATAAACCGACATCATATAATGACAAGACGACATCATATATTGTCGAAACGGCATCATATAAAGACAAAACGACATCATATAACAAAAAGTGACCATATAAGACAGTTGCGGCGTTCCATAGTAACACATAATCTGTATTTTATATATGTGTATCCCGGACACGGGCCATATATATTAGCGCAAATATTTCAAAATGCTTAAAAATCTCTATTTCTGAATGTTCTATTTTGTTTATTTAAAACTAAAATATGTTTTAATGTTTATGCTAATGTTAGACCATTTCGAACCCCCCCCCCCCCACGACAACGTTAAGGCCAGTCTGAGCGTGTGGGGGTGGCATACACCAAATGTACATTTTTGGGGCTTTTAAATATTATATTTTAAAAAAAAAATAACTTTAAATTTATTTAACAGAAGGGGACTTGGGGACCATTTTAAAACTACATAGACACCCTGCACAAGGCTCAGGCATGCCTACGAAAGTCCGGGAGAACAATTATTTAGGTTTTATGTTAAAAAAAAACTAAAACTATCTAGACGCCCTGCACGAGGCTCGGGCGTGCCTATGATATTAAATTTCCATCTCCCTTCATTATTCGACAATTATTGCTGATATTCTATAATAACTATTTACGGTACATTTTATTATTTTTTTGCACCATTGACCAACATTTCAATGTTACTAAAGGTAATGGCAAAACTGCGGATCTGGTATAATTAATCCTAAAATCTAAGAAGAAAAGTCAATACAAGGTAAATGCAAATAAATTGAAAGATGTAAAGGTGTACCAACGTCGTAAGCCGAAAAAGGACAAGATAATCTCGAAAGACGAGAAATCATTACAATTTAAGATCGCAATGGTCCTGACTTAATCGGTACACTCATTTGAAACCAAATGGAAGGTTCAACCAGGTTCAACCATCAAACCTCACTCTTTCATTGAAAACCCGTCTTGTTGTATCAACAAAAATCAGTTTAGCTGAACGAGATATAGAATATCTGTTTTTATAGCAATAAAACTTTCAAAAACAATTTTTACGTTTTTATTTTCATTTCATCTCAAAAACAGTTGTTTTAATAAGGGAGCGACTATTTGATCTTTTTTAATTAATAAAAAGGCAGGACGGTCTTTTTTGGCTGAAAAAAATTTATAGCAGCAAAAAAAAAATTGCGCGCCCTGGCAAGCAAAAAAAAAAATCCAGCCTCGGCTTTTTCCGAAAATAAAAAAAGCAGGACGAAGAAAATCACCATATAGCCCCCGATAAAAATCAAATTGTTGATCCCTAACCATTTTAACAAATAACAAAAATTTTTAAAAATTGACAAATAACAAAACTAAAATATGACAAATAACAAAAAATAATGTTATGCTATTTTATATTATTTGTTACATTGGATTAAGAATTAAAAAAAAACTTATAAAAATATATATATATTTTTCAAAATGTGTGATGTTAATTTTTTAAAGTTTTAGTAGGTAATTACGGACGGCACACGCTAGGCGGGGTAATCGAGACATCAAAGGATGACCGGTTTTGGGGCGTGTCCCCGCGTCAATCAATGTATAGTTCATTAAAAGTGTCTTCCCTTCTGTGATAAAAGCATATAAACAACAGTTGTACTTATTACATTTTTACACATTAATGTAAAATTTGAAGTATATTGAGGTGTTTTTGGGGTATATTTGGGTATTCTTGGGTGTTCTTGGGTGTTCTTGGGTATTTTTGGGTATTCTTGGGTATTTCTATGGTCCGGTGTGACTGTCACAGTTTGCTTGTTGTCCTTCTTTGACAGCAGACAAGATCTTGGTAAGTTGAACGGACAGATCTTTAAGATCCAGCTATATACCTTTCTTTGTATGGATTTTAGTTAAGTTGAGGGATCCAATACAAATATGGTAACTTTTCATGTTCCTCCTTCAAATTAAAATTTAAAGAGGACATGAAAAAGTTATATTTGGCTATGGTCTCATCTTTTTCGTATGAAGTCCGAGTGTATGAAACACTAACAGAATTGCCATCAATGTCTAGTTTTTTTTAATCAGACATTTATAGTAGCGTGCTTCACATATATATGAAAACTATATTGTTGGAAGACTTGTCTGCTACTTGTCATGTAAAGAGCTTCACGATCTCTCAATACAGAATATGAGGCCGAGGGTTAACACATTTCCGAAGTTTGTCAATTCGGCTGCATGCAAGAGATCGGATAGTTCTTACCCAGTCAGATAGCGATTCAAGCTCTGGTTCTTAGTCCCTTTCCGCTTTATCAAGTCTCTGGCATAGTCATCCACAGCGTCCATAATGATCTTAAAGTTATGGTTCCAATTTATAGGCCTCGGCTCCCTAAATAAAGGTCCATGGGAAACCACATCTCGTAATTAATCGTTCTCAATTATCTTTAGATCACCCGTGATTACATGACTAGATGGACCATAAAGGAAGAGAGAAGTGGGGCAATCGCAATTCAGAGGGGACTTAAGGTAGTCTTCAATGTATATATGTTAGAATGAATAAAAAAGTAATGAATGTCAATTTTAGATGTTTAAAAAAGACTCATAAAAAAGTTAGTCATATATCCATAAGATTTTGTTTGTCCTTAAGGGATGATCATACATTCCTTTCGTTTTTGTCCTGATACAGGCATTTAAAAAAGTAATACCACTTTGAATGCGTGGTTCTCATTTGTATCCATTTACAAAATAACTTTTCGATACAGAACAATTATTTTTATGATTTCTAAAGTATGCATATACGGTTTTATTTAGGCGGATGAAAATTAAGAATCTTGGTATATATATTTTTTAGAAAAAAAGTGGACAAAAAGAATTATTTTACTAAGATTGCCATCTAATTCTGCATCTATCTGCATATCGGAAAAAAAATGTGAAGAAAGTCGCGTCGGGCCAATCATTTTTATGCTTTTCATGTAATATTTACAATTAGCTCTTCCAGAAAAAACAACAGTTTTGTTAACTCTTTAGAGGAAGAAGATGTTTTTTGGATATAATGCTACTTGCGTCTTATGGGCAGTAGTTTCAAGTCACCTCTTTCTCTTTGTTTTATTGTTTTTGCAAAACTAGAACATATTAACATGTTTATGATTTAAAAACTGACGATCATATTTAGCCTGTCGAAGACTAACCAGTGACGTTAACAGCAAATGTGAAGGGGCAAATGAACCAGTATACAGAGCACAGCATAAAACAAGACAAAGTATCGAAGAGGATTGTTTTTTGTATTATAGAGATCACAAAAATGAAAGCTTAAAAACAGTTTTGACTGTTCGGCAACCCGACGTGTGTGCTATAACAAGAAGGAACTGCTTACTCTTCTGGAGCACCTGAGTTCACTTTCGTTACGACCAGAGTTTGCGTTGTTAATTGATATTCAGTAGTTTTTGTGTTTCCGTGTTTCACATATTGTCTGTTTTTGTCCTGTTCTCGTTGGTGTTTACTGGTTTTGTCTCTGCCTTTTCGGACTTTTGACTTTCGGATGCCCCATTGGTACCCCTGCTTCTTTCAAAGCTTCAGAAAATTGTCATTTAATTCCTATTTAGGATGGTGGGTAATAAAATATTTTTTTTTTCAAAATTTAATGCAGTTTAAGTTTAGGCCCGAAAAGATTTGTTCCAAGAGAGATTTTAGTTGAGATATGAAATAAAGAAAAAGGTTCTGTACAAAATTGCATGGTTTTCTCGAAAACATGTTTCGTGATACGTTTCATTTGTTATGAAGTAAATGAAATCAAATATAGCCTAATAAAGGACCAAATTCAAAATTTGAATTATAATCGTAAAAAATAAACTTAAGTGTCTCTTGTCCATGAATGCTGAATAAATTTTAGGAATTGTTTCATTTGAAATGCCTGTACAAAGTCAGAAATATGCATGTGATCAATATTTTTTCCAGTATGTCTTCCATGTTTTGATTTTTTTCTTAGACACATTGAGATTGATTTTCCAAGTTCGGTAATTTTGTTATTACCTTTACCTATCTATGTCTTGGAAAGAAGGTTGCATGCATGTCATTTATTCAATGAAAATCTGAACTTTGAGCATTTTTGATTATACTGTAATATTTGCAAAAATAAACATGATAATGTCTTCTGACTTTGTTGGAACTTTCTTTTATTTTTTATTCTTTTTTTTTTTTATTTCTTAAGAAGCTAATTTTACATACTTATTGTCTCTACTCTGTAATATTATTTAACAAATATGGCTTAAAATTTATTAAAATGTCAAGACCTACCTGACTTTGACCTTTTTGACTCCCAATGGAATGTAACAGACCATCGAAGATTTTTAAATTTCTCTTCCAAGAGGTACATTGTATTTACAAACATTCACAATTTTCTTGAACACGATTCCCATTTTACCGTTTTTATACTATCCCAGCTTAATTTTACAGTTGCTGATATAGTTTGTGCATGGCTCTTTCCAAAGCACATATTTGCTTCCGTGTTTTATATTTAGGCTAAATAGCGTTTTTAAAGTATATCTTGTTTATGTTAGTTTTTATTGGTTTTATGTTTGCTTGTTTTATATATGTGTTTTATTTAAACCTGACAAATTTCGCCTGTTGAGCATATGTTTAAAGCATCATTCTTTTTTCTTACTTTAGCAGTTGTTGTTGGTTTTTTTTGTATTGTGTATATTGTTGTTGTTATTTGATGTGTTTGGTTTTGTATTGAACATTCAACAAATGATAGTTGCTTCACTTGATCATAATTTTACTTGAGGTGGCTCGAGGCTTTTAAACTGAGCATCTTTATGCGCATATTGGAATTTTGTACTAGCCGAACTTGGCAGACAAAAAAACTTTATTGTATTTTATCAAATTAGAAGCAATTGGAATGCAAAAAATGGCATTTCAATCATTTTTAAATTTCCCGTACAGAATCAAAGGGAGATAATTTATATAGAATGAATAGGATTTTTTTCCATTTTCATAAATATCTTGAACAAATAAACGGTAACCCTATATCTATTTACAGACATTTTCGAAAAGTTTTTGAAAAGGGACTTTCCTTTAGAATTTGAACTGAAACAATAGTAGGAATTCTTATTTATGTGCCCTTATAGCTTTTTTCCCTATATATATATATCCTATATAATAATATTGAAAGTTTGTTTTTTTCAGAAAGCTGTTACCGCTCTTAAATGAACAACGACCCCCTCGTTTTAATTGACATTTCTCATCTATACATTAAGGTCTATCAATGTGCCAAAAACTAACAAAATCTATACTAGAATTCTAATAGCCCCGGGACACCTTAATATCCTTAAAATATTTCCAGCAAATTTTAAATATCAAATTCTTTCTTAATTTTAAGTTATTTTGAAGAATTTATGCATACTAGATTTATTAAGCATTCAACAAAATATCCAAGCTAAACAAAGAAAAATAACGATGTTCTATTGATACTGTGGTTAATTTATGAACTTTATAACTCCTCATTATTATAACGTTCGACAACACCGCTTAGGACAGCCAGGGAGACCGTTACCCATCTCATAACATTAACTTTGTAAATAAAGAAAATGCATTATTATGTCAATTATGTGAATGTGAAAATGTAAATTGTATTTGTATAAATCAAACTAATGTTATAACTAAATGTAAAGATATCGTTAGCTCTGGTGATGATGATCAAGTTAATCCATCTTATTCTACAAATTTGAATCAAACGTATCTCGATAATGAATCTGAATTTGAACAAAGCTACTCTTGTAACTCGTCTTTAACTTACAGCCCCACTAATGATCAATGTATGGCACGAGAAAAATTGAAAGTACTATCACTTAACTGTTGTGGCATTAACAGAAGATTAAAATATCCAGAATTTAAAGAATTAATTAATAGGCATGACATTGTATGTATGGTCGAAACAAAAACCGATGACCAGGATACAATAAAACTCCCTGGGTATATTTTCAAACTGAAAAACCGTAAAAAGATTGCAAAGGTAAAATCAGGTGGAATCATGTTAGGATATAAAGAAAGGCTTGATAGGTTCATTAAAACTATAGAAACTGACTGCAAATTTGTACTCTGGTTTAAAATTGATTCAACACTACTTGGTCTTGAAAATGATGCTCTTTTTGGTATTATTTATATTCCACCCGAATATACAAATTATTCATCACCAGATGCTTACAGCGAAATCGAAAATGAATATCTGTCCTTGTCATCTCAGTATAAGAACGTAACATTAGTTGGCGACTTTAATAGCCGAACATCTATCGAAAGTGATTTTATCCAATTTGAAGATAATGATCATTCAAATACAGCAAATGAATTTATGGAAAACGGTGTCATTTTTCTAGATTCAGCCGGTATTAATCGTGAACGTAAGAATAAAGACTTAGTAAAAAATAGGTTTGGTTCTCTATTATTAGATTTCTGTAGAGGAAATAATTTTTTTATACTAAATGGAAGGATTGAAGGTGACAAGGACGGAAATTATACTTGCAGAAATGCAAGTGTAGTTGACTATTGTATAAGTAGTGCTGTTTTTGTAAATAGATTTCTTAGCTGTAATGTTATAGAATTTTCAAAATTATTTTCTGATGTACATTGTCCCCTGTCTATCTGTATCGATTGTGTTATAAAAAACGATGGTGTTGGAGAAATGAACTCCAAAGAAGGGCCTTCTATTGTAAATGTTAAAAAATGGGATGGTAGAAAAGCCAACGAATTCCAAAGAAATATAAATAGGACTCAGAAAGATATCTTGATTGATAAACTACAAGATGACAATACTAATATGACAATTAACGAAATTAATTCAATAGTTGAACAACTTGGTGACATTTTTATTGAAAGTGCTAAAACAACTTTTGGGACCTATAAACAGCATAAAAAGAACAAAAATAATAAAGTTAATCACAAACCTTGGTTTAATTTTGAATGTAAATTTGCTAGACAAAACTATAGGAAGTTCAAGCGTAAACATTCCAAAAATAAGACGGAAATAAATAAACTTAGGCTTTCAGAATCTGAAAAACTATATAAAAATATAATGGACAAAAGTCAAAAGAACTACTCCGAAAATATGTCAAGAAAACTTAAAGGCATGAGGAAAACAGACTCGAAGGAGTTTTGGAAGGTTTTGAGAAGAGATAATTTTAAAAAGCAACCAAACATTCCTATTGAAAAGTTATTTGAGTTTTTTAGAGATTTAAATCAGGAACCCAATAATAATAATGGTAATTTCCCAGACTTAGACGACCAAGTCTTAAACCAGATAAATGAAGAAATTAACATGTACATCGAAAAAGAAGAAATCTTAAAATGTATCTCGAATCTAAAGAACAATAAAGCCAGTGGTGAAGACCAAATAATTAATGAGTACATAAAATCAACATCAAATGAATTTATTGAAATTTATGAAAAATTGTTCAATCTAGTATTCAAAACAGGAATAGTACCAGAAAGCTGGCTTATTGGAAACATTAAACCTATATACAAAAATAAAGGAGATGGTAAAGACCCTAAAAACTTTCGTCCTATTACAATAGTTAGCTGTTTAGGAAAACTTTTTACAGCTGTACTTACAAACAGATTAAATAAATATTCTGAAAACTTCTCTGTTCTTAATGAAAACCAAAGTGGTTTCCGTCAAGGTTACTGCACTATCGACAATTTATTTACCTTACATGGACTTTTCGAACTTCTTAAACTTAAAAAAAAGAAACTTTTCTGTGCATTTATAGATTTTGAGAAAGCTTTCGATAAAGTGTGGAGATCAGGCTTATGGCATAAATTAATATTAAATAATATAAATGGAAAGATGCTGAATGTCATTCAGAACATGTATAAAAACATAAAATCAAATATTGTTTTTAACCATGAAAATTCTGATTATTTCCCATGTAATAACGGAGTCAGACAAGGTGAAAACATGTCCCCTTTCCTTTTTGCTTTATTTTTAAACGATTTGGAATCTTTCTTAGAAAATCAAAACAACATAGGTCTTGCATCCATTTCCGAAGATTTTGAATCAATTTTAGGGGTTTATGCAAAATTATTTGCACTTTTATACGCAGATGATACAGTTCTCATGTCTGAAACAGCAGATGGCCTCCAATCACAATTAAATAGCTTTTATGAATATTGCAATGAATGGCAACTTACTGTTAATATAGAAAAAACAAAAATTCTGTGCTTTTCAAACGGTAGATTGCCAAATAATTTGCGCTTTATATATGCAAACAGAGAACTAGAAATCGTCAAGGACTTTAACTATCTTGGAACCAAATTAAATAAAACTGGTAACTTTAATTTAGCAATCAAAGCACAATCGGAAAAGGGAACAAAAGCAATGTATGAAGTCTTGAAATTAGGAAAGTATCATAACCTTTCAGTTTCTTGTCAGTTAGACTTATTTGACAAAATGGTTAAGCCAATATTGCTATATGGTTGCGAAACCTGGGGTTTCAAAAACTGTCACCTGATTGAAAAGGTTCATTTGAAATTTTGTAAACTTTTACTGAATTTAAAATCTTCTACACCAAACTGTTTTGTATATGGTGAATTGGGTAGATTCCCTTTATATATTGACATTAAATTAAGAATGGTATCATATTGGTCAAAATTACTGTCTGGAAAACAGACAAAACTATGCGTATTAATTTACAAACTTCTGTTACATCTGTTTAATACACAAAATGTGAACTTTTCTTGGCTTGGGCACATCAAAAGTATTTTTAACGAATGTGGACACACAAATATTTGGAATTCACAACATTTTCAAAGTTCTGAATGGTTAAAGAAAATAATATTGGAAAGTTTAACTGATCAGTTTCGACAAATCTGGCACGACGAAGTTCAAAACTGCTCTAAAGCCGCAAATTATAAGATTTTTAAAGACACTTTCGAGCTTGAGCATTATTTTGAAACACTGAACAAAAAAGATTCTATATCACTTTGTAAATTTAGAACATGCAATCATAAACTTCCCATCGAAACGGGAAGATGGAATAACGTCGAACGACAAAATAGAAAATGTAACCTATGTAATGAAAGTATAGGAGACGAATTTCATTATGTTCTAGGATGTCGATCCTTATCAGATGATAGAAAGAAACTGATCAGTAAACAGCTGACTAGAAGTCCAAATATCTTGAAATTTAAGGATATCATGGCAACAAAAAATAGATTCAAATTAATTAAACTGTGTAAGTTGATAAAAATCATAAATAAAAAAGCGTGTCCTCCCGGCTAAAACTTACTTGTTTTATATTATATTTATTAAATGTATAATGTGAAATTTGTGATAATGTTGTTTGCTGCATTGTATGTCTGTATTATTGTATATATTGTACATAGTATTTCTCTGTACCTAAATGTATGGTTTATGAGAATAAAGTTATATATATATATACAACGCACTTAACCATAGCGTGCTTTCTACAAGAAAGTCTTGACAAATTAATTCAATTAGTTGATAATTGTAACGATTCAGCAGTATCCGCCTATTTCATTTGTGGTGATGAATATATTTATTGAAAATTGACAGTCTAACTGTGCAATGCATTTTTGGCACATATTCCATATTCTTTCGTTTTTAATATTGCTTCTTGAATTTTGAAATAACATTTTATCTGTAAAATTTTGGTTTAGATGCCAACTTATTGACCCATTTTTATTTATAATACTCTTTTTATATTTCAGCGTGCTTTTGTTATTTTTTATTTTACAAATTTGTTATTTTCTATACATAAATCGCATGCACAATGCTACAGTTAACATTTGACTTCCTGTTTCTTTTTAATGTTTCACTTGTTCTTTAAAACAAATGAAGATAAATACTATTCAATTTTTGTTACTTGCTTGCTTTGTACTGCTTTAATGAATCTTCTGTAATTATGTTTTTATTATTAATGTGGCACAAAATCATGTATAAATCTGAAAGATTTAAATTATGGCATTATAAGCATGCTTAAACTTGATTTTTTTTTAATTTCTACAAATGTTTAAATGATTTGTGCTACAAATTATAAAGTTAACACTTCAACTTACTCATTAAAACATTATTTTAACACGAACACATTTAATATTTTTAACGAGCAGCAAATTAAAATTGTTTATATTAATTTCCATCACTTTTGGGTTTCATTTATTTATTAAGCAATCGAAAATTTGTTTCAAACTGTTTATTTTCCTAATATTAGTATTTCTGCTACAAATTCATTATGTAACAATTCTACAGAATTTAAACGACATTATCAAAAGAAATATTGGTCGGATTTGTGTACTTTGCTGAAGGGGGTAAATGGTAATCACTTATTTAAATAATAACCAATTATCCCGCTTGACGGTCAACAGGCGGAATGACACTTTTATTTTAACAATAGTTTAAAGACTTTAACAAATAGTGACACTGTTGGGAGTCGCCATTAACGAGAAAATGGACTCAGTCAACAAGAAAATGTATTTATTGGCGAATAAAAGGGAGCGATTTTACACTAACTATTAACATGAAGTGTTGATAAATATTATACAGGCATTAACCGTGATGTCGTGATAATCACTTTTGTCAATACACAGCTGAAATGCTCACTTTACCATAAGCTGAAGACAGTAGCAATTTGACTCTATTCGGCATTTACAGATGGTTGCGGGAAGTGGTCAGGGACTTTAGAGCAGACGGTAGCAAAACTTGACAGCAGACGGCAGCGAAACTTGAGAGCAGTCAAGATGAATTTGAAGAGGTTGTGGCTTCAGAAGACTAAATGGAGATTAAGATAACTATCTGAAATTCAGTGTCTTGAAAGCCATAACCATCCGAAAAAAGTTTACTACTAATTTAATTGACATTCTAAATTATATGGAAAAATATTTCTAGTTGTTTAATCGAACAAATATATGAAAAGAATTTTTCCTTTTGTCGATTCTATTTTGTTTATTTCATTTGTTTATTGTATAGTATTGTTAGAGAAATAAATGCTAATAAGGCAATTGATAAGTTTTCTGTGTTATTTTATTTTTATTTTTTTTCTCTAGACATTTTCAGATTGATTTTTTTCATTTTGTAATTCTTTGTAAACTTTTTTTTGTTATTTTTTTATGTTTTGCGAGTATATTGTAGTCAGTTTATTCCATGGATTTTGTATCAAAGGCTGGTTGGTTTCTAAGCTCGAATATAGTTCAATATTTTTTTGCTCAAAAAACGAAAATTGCTGTACCTATTTTGCATGCATTTAAGCTTCGATGTATATTTATTAGTTTTATTATTCTTATATATAATTCGTCATCTTTTATCATGTAAATTTTATTTTTAAGTGTGCAGAGGATGAACATATTCATTTTCAGTTAAATTTATACAGAAGTTTCGTTTTCACAATACCTTACATTATTGTTGAAATCCTGTACATTAATTGCCACGTAGTCTGAAATAGTTGCTGCGTGGCGCTTTTTACATTGGTTTTATTGCGATTTTAGGGGAAAACGCAGATTGGGACCACATAAATACTATTATTAAACCAATTAACCAGTTTATTTTTATTATCATTGAAATTTCCGATTGTCTAAAACACCACGGTTCCTTTCCTTGTATTGCATACCATCGATATCCTTGATGAATTGATTGTTTTGGCTTTGAGTGCTTTTCTTTCAATACTTTTGGTTCTCGACCTTTCAATGTTTTGATTCAAATGCTTCTGGTGAGAGAATATTCCTAGAAATATGCATGTCCAGCATAACCAAATTCATCTGTTTTAATACCGCTTTCAAGAAAAATATTGTAAACATAGGGGTTAAAAAAAACTAAAATCAGACAAAACCGGTCATTATCATTCCTATGAAATATCCGAAAAAGAAAAAAAAAACAGTTGTATACAGCATCGAAATCACAATATCCCTGTTTTGGAATAGACATAATAAACATGATAAGAACGCAATGGAATAATATTTTTTTCTTTGGATCATAATAATGAAGTTTTTGGAAAGGATTCTCATGATACCATTATGTTTATGAATTTCGATACATGGACAACCAAATCTAAACCAGCAAACATGATAAAACTATCAAGCATGTGCCAATTTGGTTCTGCTATATGCACTATATGCATCAAAATATTTTCAAAATAGAAAATCACAATTTGAGAGATACAAATGACAACAAAGTTCCAGACAATAAATTTTGCTACGCTTGACGAGCGTTTCGTCTATTCAAGACTCATCAGAGGCGCTCTCCCAAAATATTGAAAATGCCAAACACTATATGATTATGAAGAGCATAGAACTACCAAAATGGGGAACCAAATTATTACTAAGATGATCAAGAGAGTGAAACACGGGGTGAAACACAATTTATTTGTGTCATTGGTTTTCTATGTGTTCTTTGGTTGAATAACAGTTTTTTTTTTCAATTGTATCGTTATTTTGTCATTTTGTTTTTAGACTTAGGATTTTAATATATATTTGGATTAGGATTTTCTTTGCTTCTATATATTATTCAAGAATGCGACTATGCCAAATGAGTTATACTCAAGGCTAAAAGTACTGATATTTAACTCAATGAGAATTCTGCCAATTTATTATAAATAAAAAATAACAACAATATTAAATATGAAATTATATGAACACTAAGAATTAATCAAGAAAACATTCATTTACTTACAATTCTAAATGTCTCTTAATATTATATATAAATATTTAAAGCTGAGTTACAAATGTTATGTCTCTCTGAACATAAATTACGTAATTTTAAGCACGGAATATTTGTGACGTAGGGATATATCTGTGGAATAAACAGATTTTACTTATATTGGCACATTTATGGAAGCACTAGATGGGCGTAATCCTTTTTTGTAATGCTTTAAACTTCCCACATATAGTAACATAAATAATATCAATAAAAAACAATACAAATCTGAAAAAAATGAATGTCACGTGGCCTCAGTTCCATCCGTTTCAACGACATCTATTTCCTCTTCCGGTTCAGAGTCCAAATGTTTTTGCACACACGTTGAAGCACTATTCTTAAAATGATTAAATGGAAAAGAATTGTTTGGATTTTTGAAATAATTGTCCTCTGTAACAGAATCAGGTGTTTCACAGTCTCTAGAGTTTTCCTCGGTTTGATCACTCGGGTCCGATAGATCACGGGGCTTTTTCTGTAATTTCTTGTGTTTCATTCTTCTGTTCTGAAACCATGTTTTAACCTGAAAATATAATATCAATGAAATATAGAGGATATCTTCAACAGAAGATATTGAGATGTGGAATACGTGTATGCGCCCTACAATATAAACGACCATCTAAAAAATCAACAATGGAAAAAAGCCAACAGCCTTCATTGTGACCAGTGGTCGCTGCTCGCTGGTTTTCAATTGGCCCTGGATTGAAAATAAACTACATATGATTCAAGCCCAATCCTAAAGTGCAAATGAAAAAAAAACAATTAACATAGATTAGACGAAATACAAACATTAGCTTTGATAAAGATTCCTGGCTTAGGACAGGCACATTGAAAATGTGGTGGGGTTAAACTAGTTTTTTTGCCCAATCTTCCCCCTATTTATAATTAATAACAAATCACAGACTAACACACAGCAAAAAATCAAATCATGTTGTCATGGTGTCCCGTCAGTATTAGAAACAAGCTTTCAGTAAACATATAACACGAAAGCGAAAAATATGGTTTAATTTATTGTTGATTTTGTTATAAAAGAGAATAAAGTTAGGACATCCGAACATACGGAATATTATAACATTCCTCAAAGTAAGTGCTCAGTTGTTCAAAACATAATTCCTTACTTGGTAACCAAACATTTAGTTTACATTCTATTGTTTTGTTCCTATAATTTGTCCGGTAGATCTTCTTTGTTTTGTCTTTTCTCTTGGACATTAGATATTGATCCTCCAAGTTTGGTAATTTTGTTATAACCTTTACCTTTTCACACACAAAAATCATAAGTGTAAAAATTATTGTAAATGTAAATTTCAAGGATTCTGATTGGCTGAAATCTACACTTACGATAAATTCTACTCTTAAGATTTTTTTTGTGAAAAGGGCTGGGAAGATGGTGTTTAAAGCTTTCCTAAGAAAGGCCATAAGAAGGGTTCTTAGACAAACTTTAGGAAATAATTAGGAATGACTATAAAGAAAGGGGTGTTCTTGAAGCATTCTCAGTAACTTCAACATAGGCAATCCTATCTATATTTTAATTCTGTTAAACGCCAGCAAGAAAAGACACGACTATGTATTTCAATCAATAGCTGATGATTACTGTGTCTTAGTTATTGTCTACCAATTAAAACTGTGAACATATGAAGATAGAATAACAAATAAATGAAGAAATGATACTTAAAGATGTTAATAATTACTTACGCCTGAACTTCTAACATTTGTTATATAATTCATTTCAAAATACTGTGGTTTCATTATTATTCGTGGACATCAATTTTCGTGGTTTTTGTGGGTAACAGTCAACCACGAAAATAAGAATCTAACGAAATGTATTTTTACATTGATTTCAATAAGCAACAAGAACAAACCACGAAATTAAGAATTCAAAGAGATGTCTTCTTTTGGTAAACCACTATAATTAATACCCACGAAAATAAATGAATCCGCAGTAATACAAATTTTTCGAAATCTATCCCAGCTATTCATATATCTTTCTTTAGAGGCTTCCTATAAACTTTAACCATGTTTTTGAAGGTCTCTCAATTTGGGATACACCGTAATTTTACTTCAAAATTTAGGACACCTAGAAAGTTGACTTTGGACGTTTCAAACGGCTTTTAACCCTTAAAATGGTCTAAATTGTAATTCTTTTTTAAGAATTCAACTGAAATGATGTCATATCTATGCAAGAAACACCAATATGTTGTCAAGAATAGATTTTGAAGGATTTGCAGAATTAGAATAAATTATATAAAAAATGTTAGAAGTCGTAAATAATAATTTAATATTTTCTGTGCATGAGTATTATTCATTTATCTTTTTTCTTTCTTCATGTGTTCACAGTTTTAATTGGTAAACAAAAAGTAACAGACAAATAACCATAATAAAATTAAATGAATAGAATAAAGATATTGTTAATGCTGCCTACGTATAAAGAAGTTACTGAAAATGTTTCGAAAAACCCACTAAGTATTCCTATAGCCTAAAGTTTGTTTGTATATAAAGAGCCCTTCTCTTGGCCATCCCGAAGAAAGCTTCGAAAACACAACCCCTGAATCTGTGCTTACAGCAGAGCATATATTGACTTTGACACAAGTTAGGGACCACTTAAAAATAGACATTTTCCCCCAAAAGCAATGTTATAAACTTAACCTGCTTAATGAAATAAATCGAGGGATAACAGAATAGAATGTCAATCATCCACTGGATTTTAGTATCATTTTCATATGTTTAAAATGCTCAAATAATGACAGCGGAGGCGGTTGTTTAAGGGGTAAAGTGGAGCAATATTAGAGAACAATTAGCCTTCTGATAAAAAATTTCTTTCTTTCTAAACAAAAATAAATAATAACAAAACTGTAGTTAATTTGACAAATCAGTGTATTACAAAAAATATTTACTTTAGATAAATTCACATTCAAAGAAAATAATAAGTTATGTTCTGATTTTACTAAGAACAATATTTTATAGCATGTATATGAATAGTTATATCCTTGAAGGTTAATTCCTGCGTTTCAGTGTTTTTGTATATCTGAAATTTATAGACAATAGCAGGGGCCTGGCAAGAACAACTTAAAAAGAATTTCATCAAGTCAACTGGTTTTTTTTTTAACACCACCAATTGTTCTTACGCATACAACCACTAAGTTACAAAACAACCACCTATGATTCTGACATACACGTACAAAAAGAAGATCTAATGAGTCTGATGCAGATGCCATCTATTGTCTATATATATATATATATATATATCACCTCCTATACCAAAACTACACCATTTTTATATTATATGTACTTACTTGTGTTTCAGATAGACTGAGTTGTGCAGCAAGTTCCACTCGCTCCGGTGTAGACAGATATCTTTGGGCTTCAAAACGTTTTTCTAGACCATTCAATTGTTGGTCACTGAATACAGTACGAGCTTTTCTCCGCCGGCAATGCTTTCCCGGGCTATCGTGTTGAAATAGTGGGTTTAACGGAAATCCTAAAATAAAAAAGAAAATATATTGTATATGCATCCTATGTGCAATCCAAATTATAAAATTTGTTTTTTAACGTAACTTATCAAATTGGAAAAACTAGAATGGGCAAAGGGGAATAACTCTATTCCATTTTTTTAATAAACATATTAAAAGATCAAATAAAAGTTTAAATACATATATAATTGGTCATAATTACTAAAAGTTAAGCTATTTAATTTTTGTTGAAAATATTTTCTGATGAATAAGATAATACACTACTGTAAGACCCTCGGTGTTACATTGTTGCTCGAAACATAGTTAGGGAGCAACCATTTGATTTTTATGGGGGGGCTATGGATATTTTGTTCGTCCTGCCTTTTTATTTTCGGAAAAAGTTGAGCCTAGATTTTTATTTGTGCGCTTGCGTGCGCAATTTATTTTTTATTTTTAAAGCAACTATAATTTTTTTTAGCCAAAATACCATCCTGCCTTTTTTTTACTCAAAGCACTGTCCTGCCTTTTTATTTCTGTATTTTTGCCATCCTGCCTTTTTATTTCAAATTTCACGATAAAATAATTCTTTAATAGAAAAGTAACCTAAAGATACTTCTTTTTTCTTAACATTTCGAAATATTTTTTACAGTGTCGTGCTTGTTTATTTTTATAAAGTGTAAAGTTAATAGTTTGGTAGAGAGAAGTTGGGAATAATGTTTTCAAACTGTAGGATATGTGTATGGAACATGTAGTTAGTCTTTTAAAAATCTTTCCATAATTATGAGGTCGATTACTAAATTCTTAAAACCTTTTCGAAGAAGCAGAGGTACCAATGGGGTATCCGAATGTCAAAAGTCCGGAAGGGCAGCGACAAAACCATAAAACACCAACAAGATCGGGACAACCCCTATCAAATCTCTCAGACCAGTCAAGTGCTCATGTTCTTCTAAATTGAATTTCAATAAATAGTGTGCGAGCGTAGCGAGCTCTCTATTGTAGAAAGTATGCCAAATTGCAGGAGACTCTAAATACTATGGAAAAATCGTTCTCACCGGAAACATTCGATTTTTGGAAATTTTCGAAAATGTCTGCGCGTGCTGAAAAATTGCGGGAAAAAGTAATACATCGTCCCAAATTATCTCGTCCCAGGCATTATTCGAAATTTTCAATGGAATTATCTACGCGAGCTTTTTAGGCAATATACGATATTCTACATCTACATGGTACGTGCTGCCGTCATCATTGACTATTACTGCACGGGGGTGCGCACAAAAAATTTTGAATTTAATAAATTAATAATAAATATAATGCAATCATAGGCTTGTTTAGAATTGAGAAAGAAACTGAACCTAGAAAAGACAGAAAGATAGTACATAGAAAAGGTAGAGGATAGGAGAAAAGATTTGTCAAGCTGCATTTTCATACCTTCAGCAATAGTCCAATCTGGCTACCGTAGCGGCCCCTGGGCATACACCCAACCAGCACAGCACTATCAGCCTCACTAGGTACTACTTACAGCTTGACGACCCTAACTTAAATAGATAAAGTAGACAGCTCCCGTTTGAAGGATACCAAACAGGGAGCCTCAGCAACTGATGCCGGGAGTGAGTTCCATGCTGTCGTTGTTTCTGGGAAAAAACTGTGCTTGTAGTAGTTGGTGGTGGCTGAGAAATGTTGGTACTTCTGGGAGTGGGTTGCTCTAGTCTGGCGTGTTGGTCTCTTAAGGTACTCATCTGCTCTGATGTCAATGAGGTTGTTGATGATCTTATACAACATGATGAGTCTACATTTCTTCCTTCTACTTTCCAGGCTCTCCCATTCCAGTTCTTCTAGCATTGATGTTACACTGCTGGTGTTTCTATAGCGGTTGGTGACATATCTCGCTCCTCGTCGTTGTACCATTTCAATCTTAAGGATGGACTCTTTGGTGTTTGGGCTCCATACTGATGAACAGTACTCAACTGTTGGTCTGACGAGAGAGTTGTATGCTGCAGTTTTTGTGTCCTGGTTGCTGACCTTCAGGTTTCTTCTGAGAAATCCCAGCATGCTATTAGCCTTCTTCACAGTTTTGTCTATGTGGATTCTGAAGGACATGTCTGATTGAAGTTCAACTCCCAGATATTTTGATGAAGACTCAGCTGATAAAGTGTGGCCTTTCAGTGTGTAGTTTCTGTCTATTTTCGCACGAGAGCGATGGACATGTAGAGTGCTGCACTTTTCAGGATGGAAATCCATTCCCCATTTTTGTTCCCAGTTAGCAAGCTTGTTCAGGTCGTCCTGGAGGATTTCATGGTCCTGTTCATTTTTGATCTTTCTGTACAGTATGCAATCATCTGCAAAGAGCCTGGTTTTTGACTGTACACAGTTTGGTAAATCATTTATGAAGATAAGGAACAATAGGGGTCCTAGGACAGTACCTTGAGGAACTCCGCTGACGACTGGGACAGTATCGGAAGTAGCTCCTTCAACGATGACTTGCTGAGAACGGCTAGAAAGGAATGCCTGGATCCATTTGTAGGTCGAGTCTTGGATACCATAGTGTCTTAGTTTGGCTAGAAGTCTCTGATGTGGAACCCGGTCAAACGCTTTGGAAAAATCTAATATAATTAGGTCATGATGTTGTCCATGGTCTAGTGATTGTAGAAGTTCATGTGTGAGTGTCAATAACTGAGTTTCACAGCTGCGCCTTGCTCTAAAACCATGTTGGCAATCTGTTAAGATGTTGTGTGCATCCAGGTGTTTGAGGATATTGCTAACTATGATGTGTTCTTGGACTTTGATATTGAGATGTGGAATAAGTGTATGCGACACAACAAACATAAACAAACAGCAATTAAAAAAATCACAACGGAAAACAGCAAGCAGTCTTCAACATGACCATAGGTCACTGCTTACCGTCTTGCATTGGCCCAAGACTAATCATACAATACAAAAGTATCAAAACCAATCCCTAAATCATCAACGAAAGACTCAATTCTTGACATAAAACAGTTAACATAGAATGACAAGGACAAACAAAGGCTTTGGCAAAGTTTCCTGGCTTAGGACAAGCACATATAAAATGTGGCGGGGTTAAACTAGTTTTTTGGATCCAACCTTCCCCCTATTGATAAGCTTGCACAAAGCTTCATGTAAAAGTCTTTCTCATATTAATTAAGCGGCACATCGTCAAAACTGGTCTTAGACCAAGAAAGTCTCTTTTACCGACTAATTACTGAATAGGAACAATATTATCACAGATTAAAGAGTTATTCCCCTTTATACTTTCAGACATATTGGGATTAGTTGACGGAAAGTAACTGTCGTGTTTAGCAACACTAAAACGAGGTTGTTAGAGGGAGATTACTCTTATCAGAGTCAAAGTCCCGGCAAATTAATACGCTTAAGTTATCGCGGAGAACCTTTATCCCATTAGCTCAAATAAACACCTCTGACGAGATATAACGATTTAATTATATCTCTATAAGAACGACATAACACTCGAAAATCTTCCAGTAATTCTTAGAAATTGACTCTTTATCGGTAGATAATTATTAAAACAAATTCAATTAAAATAAACAAATTTTGAGAAATGATTTATTGGAATTTGATTATTTAAGTGTGTCTTAAAATTAAAATAAAGACTTTAATAAAACACAAAAAAAAATATTTTAAACATTTGACTTGCCGTCCTAGTCAATAACCAATAGGTCAGAAGTTGTGCAGGATTGGAATAAGTTTCGAAGAACAAAAAGAAATTGTCACCAGCGTCCAGCATCAATATCTGAGAGGTTGAATAAGTAATAATGAGATGTGGGATGACTGTTCATGACACAACTCATATGTATAGTACATGATATAAAAGAAACGCCATTTATCGTTTCTGGTGTGTTGGATTAAGGGATGTATAAAACTAAAATATTTTCAACAACAAATGCGAAACATAAAAAAAAAATCAAAAACTCAACAACGACTGAGCAAACGTGAAAAAAAGCATAAGCTCTGGCGTTTCTGTTAAATATGACTACGGGTCTCAAAAGGCTATTTGTCTTTTCATTGTTTTTTTGTTTTTGTTTTGTTTATGTTAAGTTTTTTAACAAATGAACCAAATGAAATTAGAAATAATTCCAGCTAACATTTATTGTAAACGTGCATCTTATTGGATAAATACTTCGCCATGCATAATATTAATGACAACAAAGTTCCAGACAATCAATTTTGATACGCCTGACGTGCGTTTCGTCTATTCAAGACTCATCAGAGGCGCTCTACCAAAAATATTGAAAATGCCAAACACTATATGATGATGAAGAGCATAGAACAGTAAAACCAAAAATATCAAACTGGGGAACCAAATTATTACTCAGATGATCAACCTATGTCTGGGGTAGGAAGAACCTTAGGGTTTAGACAATTTTGAAATTTAAACAGATAATTTAAAGCTTTGATGTATTCTCCAACACAAAAGTGTTGGTGCCAGAGCGGGCTAACCTCGGGGAATTATGAATATATTCAATTGGGTCTTACTAGAAAAAATCTCGGATATAAAGGAAAACTAAACTAGTCCTTTACTAGTATTTTATTGAGGTTCTGCTGAATAGGTCTAAAAAATCCGACAAAGCATCCATATGTTATCTTTCGGGTACCTACAGAGGACAGACGGACAAAAAAACACATACCAATTAGTATGCTGCATCCACTATGAATTTATGCTTATTTTCAAAACTTATTTTCGTATTTTTATATGTTACTATTTTTTTTTCTGTTTTTTTTTTAATTTTCCTTTTCTCTTTTTGTTTTTAAAATGTTATTATTTTTATCATTTCCATACTTATCATCAAAGGTTTCATATAACATCAAAGCCCCCATTAATTGCACGTATATGTATAGTCCACTAATTATTTTGTAGTACGACACCATAATTGCAATTATTTATCACAACACGAGATGATAATATCAACATTTACATTAAAACCATAGATATCCTAAATGCCGTATCAAATGGTGTGAAAAAACAATTCGATACATTGGCGGATTAGAGAGTATTTTTGGGATTGAAGGAAGTCCGGGGTTTCAGACTGGTTTAAGACTGGTTTAAGATAGGTGATAAACGGTAATAATGATCACTAATGACTGTCTGCGAATGAGATTAGCATTAATTCAGATTGTTATGTAATTCTAGTAGCTTTTTGGAGTTATTTTAAGGATTAACGTTCATGCATTTTCACTGTTTTTATTTGTGAGCAAACACTTTAATTAAATGTACCCATGAGGAACCCAATTCGTATGATTTTGAAATGTCTTTATATTATCACTAGGAAGTTGCTCATAAGCTTTTAATACATGTATTTAATATGCATGTGGTATATGAATTTTTTTTTAATTTTATTTTTTTTTTGCTCTAAAACGCCTTTGTCAAGTCAGGGCTATTGCTTTGTTTCATTCTCCAATGTGTAAATATCTGTATTGTCTCACTCTCATTGGCAACTTCAGATTAATCATTTATGTTTGGACTTTGTTCTTCAAGTTTTAAGTGTGTAAAAAATATATATAATTTGTCCGTCAACAACATAAATATCAAAATCACATGAAAATGTTAACCCTTGTTTCACAGTCGTATGCAAATTCAACTGATCAAGAGAAAGTTTTACGTACCTATCAGTCGCCTAGTTCTTTGCATTTTAATCTGATTTTTTTTTTATTCAAACCTTGCATGCAAAGGATATGAACAATACCTGTTCTACACAATTCAAAGTATTGCTGTTGCCGCTGTTTCGATGCATTGCCATTTTGAAAAAAATGAAAATAACGCTGTTTTGAACATGTCCGCACTAAGTATCCTATCTTATATGCTGAAAAACTCGCCACGAAAGCTTTGTACTAGTATTATGTTGTATCTTTTGTTCGGTATATTGTCTGTCCGTCTGTCCACGATGATATTTGTAAATGCTTTCTTTTGTGAACATGGTGGGGGATTTTGTCCCTAAGGACGTCCTATCTTTAATTGCTAGTAGAACACTATAATGTTACATGTATATGCTGTTTCAGTTTCAAAAGAACTACAGATCTTAACACTATAGGAAAGGGGGGGTTGCGACCCCGGGGCCAGGTTAATGAGGCTGCCCTTAGTTCTGTCCTAAACCATGTCTTAGGACTTAAAATGGGATGTAGAAAGGATCATCCTTAGACGCGTCCTAGGATGTATTTAACGAAGCCATCTTAGGATAACCACAAATAGGATCATCCTTATACGAATTTAGGATATTCCTAAATAGCCATATGCAATGCATTTACGCTGATGAGGCGTTGGAAAAATTAAAGAAGTTTTTTGTTTTACACTTTCAAATGTAAAATAGATTTAAACGGGTTTTTTTTTATTACGAAGCCTTTGTTTTTTTTGTTTTTTTTTTAATAAAACAAATTTATTTCTTCATTCGTTTTTTTTTTCTACGCGTTGCACTTATCACTAATAACAAAAGCAAATCCTTAGGTTTTTTGGGAAGCAAATATCATCGTGAACTGTTAAATGTTAATTTTAAAAATCAAGTACTACATAATTATTTTAAAATATCGTCAAAATGTAACTGGTAAATCACAGATCAACAATATCCAATATATGAGTAACTATTGAGAAAATTTCATGAATGACAAAAATATCTTTATTTGATAAATTTAGAAAGTAAAATATTAAAAAATGAGAGTTGGGCCACATACAACCCTAATTCATGGAGATAAAACCTATTTCCGACACTCTTTTTTAAGTTTAAAGGCACAAGGGTGGTCGTAGGACAACAATTTTCACATCCTAAATTTAGGACCAAATTTAGGACATGCCCTTTTTAGGATGCCTTCAATAGCACGACTTAGGACTGAGACATGTCAAAAGACCATCCTTAGACATGTCCTAATCCTAGGGCACCTTCGTTAACACGGCCCAGGAACCCCCTCCCCCTGTGGTACTTTCTCCCGTCTATCGATATCGGTATCTAAGTCAATGTACAATATACGAATTACGCATAAAAATTACTCCAAAACATAATTGAGAGAGGGTATCATAACGTTGCTGTGGACAAAAGCTTCCTTTAGTTTGGGCTGTCATTAATAGTTTACATGTTTTAGTTTTTTTATTAGGCTTTTGATAATAATTAGTGGGTTTTTTTTCATTGTACCAGGGACAATTATTTCATCAGATTTATCTATCAATTTACTGTTTTTTTTAAATTTATGTCCCGTCCACGAAAGTAGGGGGCATATAGTTTTCGGGTCCATTCGTCCGTCCGTCCCCGATGAAACGTTCCAAGCTAGGGCAATATGTCTTGCTAGGGCAATATGTCTTTTGAGAATATTCTTGTTATTTATCAATTTATTTTCGATCTATACTTTAACAATATCATAGTTATTACAAAGATTTTTTCTCTCATAATGTTTTAACAAAACAAAATGCTTATGAAATATATGTTTATAGTAAAAGAAATTGAATGAGTTGAAATAACAAAGTTGCATTAAAAGTTTAGTAAAAGAATGTCGATCCAAGTACAGAGGTCCAAATTTGTGGACACCATGCATTTTTCTATTGTAGCAATGCAGATTTCATTATATCAAAGTTGTTATATTTTTTCTGATATGTTCGGAAACTATTAAAAAATACAAATAAAAATATTTCATAATAATGAAAAAACCGCTTAGAAGACTAAAAAGCAGTTTTAATTTGAAAAAAAAACAACAAATAGACAAATTAAACAAAACAAAAACAAAAAACAAATAGCATTTTATCTGAAATTTTACCTATTTTTTTATTTCAAGAAGTTAATTTTCAAGTACAATTTTTAAATTATCAAAATAATTTTAATAGTAAAAAAATCGAATTGATTAGAAGAGAGGGAAACGTTCTTGACTAAAGTTATATTTTTTAGTTATATGTTTGGCTCGAATTGGTTGTCTTGTTTTTTTTCTTTTTTACGGCTCATTTCTGAATATGATTGAGCTTTTCTTTAATGGATTGATGTTTTTTAAACAACCACAACTAGAGTGGAATCACGTGTATGAATCATTAAATTTATGTTTCTGAATGCGTCTTCATGAATTTCCCAAAGCGTTAATTCTTGTGTACTCTTAACATTCAGAGAATGAATGGTCTTTGAAAAATTTCTCCATTATAAGGCAATCAAAAAACACAATTTTAAATGGTCTCAACAAGTGACTTTTTGAAATTAACATAATTTCATAAGAAAACATTTGGTCTTTCGATTTAAAATTCTTTCAAATTTTGCTACAATGTATAATTAAATAATACGGGGAAAGCAAAATTTGTCAGTTTCATAAAAACAAGTCCAACTAAACGAAAAAAAATGAGAATAAAATTTTCATGCAATAGTCATCAAATTGAAAACAGCAGAAACAAAAAAAAATATTTGTATTATATTTTTTCAGCTTAAACACAAACTGCAAAATATGGCACCAAAAAGTCGCACTCTCAATAAATGATTGTGAATGCATGACACTTAAAATGTACTGCATTTCATTTGTTTTGCAACTGCTTACTTTATAATTCATTAGTTTTTACTGCTTACTTAATTTTCTGAACAAAATTCAGAAATGCATTTCCTTTATTGCATTGTAGGAGCTAAGAGAGCTTTCAAATATTAAAAAATAATGATAAATACCTAACAAACCATGCATTTTCGCTTCCTTTCACAACTTAATATTTTGCAGCTTAGCCTGGTGCAATTATCATTTTTTGTTAAAACTTTTTGCTACATTTATTTTCTATAGTTACCAACATACCTGCTGTGGGTACCAGGAATGGATGGTCCGAATGTTTATGTAGAAAATTCTGTGCCTGTAAAACTTGGTGTGGGTACAGTAGATGGGTCCCTGGGATGCACTGGAAACCGTAGTCTGCAAGACTGGGTCGGAACAATCCCGGATTGAATTCGGTGCGGCACATTGTCTTTGGTTTGTTCAATAAAATGTCCTCAATAAAAAACGAAGTCGGTCTAGATGATGATGTTTCCGAAAATGAACTAAGGTTCATTTTGCCTTTTCTCAGGAAAATATCTGAAAATTTTTACGGAAAAAAATCTAAATTTGGTAAATTTTCAAAATTATTGTTCGAATGCAAATAACGGATGTTTTATTGTTATGATTTTTTTTTCGAAGTCAATCATTCAAGCAATAGAAAACAATTTTTCTTTTATCAACAAAATGTAAATAAATGACGTTGAAAAGATGAAAATTGTCCCTTTTAAGTAAATCTCAAAACAACCAATCAGAATCGTCCATTTTTATTTATTCGAACCCGTATCACATGATTAGCTGTAGAAGAAAATTATTTTCCGGAGGTGTGCTTAACGAAATAATATTAGAAAATTGATGAAATTAATCAGCACAGGGGACTTGTTAGCAGAGTTTTACAACCATCTAATTTACCATTTCCTAAGTTCTAACTCCGGTAATTAGACATTCCGGGCTGCTTAGTTATGAATCTTGATCACTCTTGATCATTTGGAAGTTTGTATTCGCATCTGAGTCCGGTAATCTGTAACCCTATGATGCGCATAATAATTAAGGGGACGGAAACCAGACCGTATAAGCTCTTAGCACTAGGATTAAGTCGAAACTTTTGATAAGGATATTTTCACTACTTATAGAAAAAATTAAGATAAAAAAGTACCCGATTAGTTGCTGTAATAATAAACGGTTTTGTAATTGCTCCATGTTTTTTTCACAAAATGCCTTATTTTATAGTTTATATGAAAAAATGTTGAATCAAGGACTTTGGTTGTAGCATTCAAGGAATGACCGAAATATATCGGTATTTAGGCACGGCATAGGCATAAAAGGAAAAGACGTTGTTAGATCTCAAACTTATAGATTTTTTTTCATTTTATGGTTTGTTCAAAAATCAATTTTAAAGTTTTAAGCATGCTTTCTTTTCTTTTCCGCCGTTTTAGATGAAAATAATTGGTCTGAAATTGTTTAGTATTAGAATAAAAGCTATATTTTGCTGTCTTAAAAACTTCGACTGTTTTTCGGATATGAAATTTTAACGTTCATAAAACACGCGTGTTTCTGCAACTTTTTCATTTTTATGTATTTTTGTTGGCTCTTACATGTTTTTTTCTACAGGAATGTTTAAATTAACCTTTTCTATTGGAATGATATATTGGTCCGCTAAAAAACTAAAATAACACAGCTTAGTTCTAGGTTTTAGGTGTCTTAAAACTTTGCACTAGTGACCAATACTGGCCATTCTGATTTGCATTATTTAAAAACAGGCTGACATAAAAAGAAGAAAAGAAGAATAAAACAAACAAACAATCATTTCTTCAAATAGAAATGTCAGTCTCCTTTTTTATACTTTGCATTGAAAACCTTTTGTGCTATACCAAACAAATAATATGTTTTCATTCCTTTCGTCAATTTCCTTGAAATTATCTTCAAAAAGGCACCTATTTATTCTAGCTCTGTCGCCAAAGAAACACAAAAATGACAAAGGTTGCTTGAATAAATCAGTTTAGGGGTTATAATTAAATCAATCATCACAACAAAAAGCTTGTTAATCGTTGTGTATTTACAAAATGATTAGAAAAACAGCGATAATTGGTTTAAGGACGATCTTACAAATTTTCTAACACAATTTCACCCACGGTGATAATATTCTTGTAGCGATGAGTATAATTATGCTCAATGCGAGCGGCGTGTGCCACAAGAGACCATCGTGACTAGCGGTAATTAATATCATTAATTGTCTTCCATCTTTTTCAAAACGAGATAAAAATACGTTGAATTCACTGTTATTCTAATTATCCGGAAAATCAACCCGTCCGGTGTTTCCTTTTGAATTATATTATTTGCCTACCCAGTGGGACTAATTTTCAGAAACGAGACTGATTTGAGGCATTAAAAGGTATTATAGAAAGACAGTTTTCGGATTGGACCATATGTGAACATTTTGACCTTTTATAATGAACATTTATATCCCGTTTATCGAGTTTCGTGCTTTGAATGTTTCCCAAGTCTATAGAAATCAAGAGAGAAAACCATTTAATTGGCATCGCTTTGGATTCTCTGTCTTATATAATAAAATCAAAAATTCTTAACTCTGCTGAGATTTAGGAGCAATATTGATTCAGTACAGTCGTCTGCTTTCATAGTCTTATGGGGGAAATTTCGTGTTTTTGTTTGTTTACTGGGGGAAGGTTTTTTTTTTCAAATAGAAACTTTGTTTCATATTTCAATGCAATTTGTGAAATCATCGTGGTGCCCACTTATATAGCTAATATATATGGGCAATATTTATTCAGTTCAGCCGTCTGCTTTCATATTCTTATTGGGGAAATTTCGTGTTTTTTATTTACAAGGGATCTGTTTTCAAAAACAAGGTGATTTCATATTTCGAGGACATTTGTGAAATGCAATATTGGTGCCAAGTCCAAGCATGCAATTATGTACGGGCATAGTTGATTCAGTTCAGCCGTGTGCTTCTACAATTTTTTTGGGGAAATTTCATGGGTATTTGTTGTGTTCTTTTACAGGGGATTTTTTGTTAAACTCAAACCGATTTCGTATTTCAATGGCAATATTGAAATTCAATATTGGTGTCCACTGAGCGAAGATGTATTGGCACTGCTGAATCAGTTTAGCAGTCTGCATCCTTAGTCTTTTGTGGCAATTTTCGTTTTTTATATAGTAGGGAACATGTTAAAAAAGATGAGCAAAATAATTGAAGAACTTTTGTTAAAATCGTTAAATGCAAAATTTGTGCCCACTGAGCTGAGATTAACAGGCAATATTGATTCAGTGGTCAGTTAAGTCGTATGTTTCTGAAGCTGCCTTGTGAGGTAAATTGCGTGTTTTGGTGAAAGGGAAAATATTTTTTTTCAAAAACAAACTAATTTTATATTTCAATGCAATTTAGTTCATGTAAAAAGGAAATTTGCATATGCAATATTTGTGCCGACGGAACTGGGATTTTTAGCCACAATGTTTGTGCCGACAGAACTTGGATTTTTATGCAATGTAGATTCACTTCAGCTGTCTGCTTCATTTGTTTTATTTGCGGTTATTTTCGTGCTTTTGAATTGATGCAAGGGAAAATGTTTAAAAGATCAAATTCTGGCTTCATCTATCAAGAACATTTGTAAATCTTTAAAAATGTAATCTGGTTATAAAATATCTTTGCCCTTTACTGATAGAACTTGAGTCTTTAAAATATTTGAAAGACGTACGAAACAAATCACACAAAAAATATTAAATATTGTATATGTATTTGCCGCACTACAAAAAAAAAGATAGTTTCCAAATTAAAAAATAAGTTTCACCACTTTCCGTTTAATTTTGTAGCATATTATGTTTCAGAGTTATTTTTTATTTATCTTCATTCTCCCGTAAAATATATTTTATGAGAAAAAAACACATACAAAAGAATGTTTGGGCACAGAAACAGACGACATTTGAAAAATAAATATAAGTTCGTGCCATTTTCTAACTTCCAGAATGGCCGAAGAAGAAAAAACACATCAGAAAACAAAAAATTAAAAATATTGAAAAGTTGTGATCATTATCGTTTATTTTCTATTTATTAATTTATCTATTGTAATTTTTTTATATTATTTGGAAAATAAGACAATTGTAATTGAAAGAAATTAAAACAAAACTTGAATGAAAAATTTCGCATTTTCTTTTCATTGTATTTCCTTGTTTCTTTGTGCACCCGATGTTAAATTGTATATGTGGTATATTAATTGCATTTCGTTTGCTAATGTTGCACACTTTGTTTGAGTTTATGAGTCTTTAGCATATGAACTTTGGAACAATTGCGAAAATAAAAATTATTTACATTCAGCACCAAAAAAAAAAAATATCTACAAAGATACAAGAATGCAAAAATACGTGCATGGTTTTCAAGTATGCAAATATTTTGTGAGAATTAAAAAAAAATACTTTTTTTTTTTCAAATGAAGTCAACTTATTTCTAAACACGAAAAAAAATGTGATTGTATAAATTACAGCTGAGCATTTTTGCATATGTTGTTATCATTAAAATATACGTACAAAATCTTTTTATTCATTTCTTATTTTGGGAGAATGGTTTTTGTATAATTTATTTGTTTTGATATTTTAAAAATAATACTATGCTTAATGTTTTATGCGTCCAATTTACTAGAACGACTTTTTCCGTAATTTGTTCAATTTTTATTTCCTAATATTTGTATCAAATTAAAAGAATACCTCAATTCGAATATTTTTTCACTAAATTCAATTCTTCAATTTCTTAAATGAAACACTATAATGCGAAAAATTATTCAAATTATTCTAATAAAATAAATTCAATTGTCGTTGATTTTATATTTTTTACAGAAAAATTAAAGACGGAATGAGTCTAAGCTGTTTTGATATATTTTGCTGTTTATTAGAAAATTAAATTTTCGTCTACAAATTCAGGAAGAAAATTGAATTATCAAGCTTTTTGTGATTTCTTAACAGTTTTCGTGCGTGTTTCTTGACGTTATTTAGTAGTTGCTGTGCCGTTTGGTAATTTGTCAGTACTCTCGCGCTGTAAATGACTTGTATAATTCAAATAAGACATAATTAGTTTAATTCTAGCCATTTCGACCGTTTATCTGCCACGACGTGAGCTGAAAGCACCAATAATTTGACGATAAAACTGGCTGATAAACGATTTTGTGTTATTTTCAATATTTCTTCAGAAATTTAGATTAAGGCGAAGTTATTTTCACAGAAGGGCACAGGATATCAAATCAACTATCCTTTCAACGTATTAGCCATTTCTTAAGACTGCTTAAAAGCGCCATAATAGCAGAAAATGGTACCAAACTTGACAAATTATGTATTAAATGCCTTTAATATCACTTAATTTCGTGTAAAACGTTGCAAAATTGCTCAAAGCATTCATCACAATCATCTTGGAAATGCCTCGCGTCACAGGAGAGCTAAAAATGTTAGATCTAATTTCCTTCTCTCACCAAATTAGATGATTCCTTCAAATTGATGGTTTAAGTAAATTTTTCAGTAATGTAAAATAATTGCGCCTAATTGGACAATAGAGTTACTTACGAGAGACGTAAAAGAGAAGGGCAAATGGAAAATCAACGACCTCAACGCGGAAAACTGGAAATTATATGGGGTTTGTGTGTCAGAAAATTGTTACTTTATAGTAATTAAAAAGATTCGAGAGGAATAAATAAATAAAAAAATATATTTTTTCTTACCTCTTTTGCGAAGTTTTAGATACATCCATTTTAAAATATAGCACTAAAAGAATATTTTATTAATATTTTTTGGATAATAAAATATTTATATTCCATGGTTCAAAAACAAATTTGATTACAGTATAAGTTTGCAATTTTTTTCAAAATAACTTTTGAAAGATATTGCCTGTAAAACTAAATTAGTATAAGATCCATAAAACGAGAGCCCAGATTTTTTTTCGGTTTTAAACACTTTTTTGTATATATCTTCATCTGAGGTGCAAAAAACGTATATGCTAATGAACGGCCATTTTGAAGTGTTTGAAATAATTTTTGAAAATCAAATATGAATATTCATTAATTTAACACCTTAAACTAGTAAAGTGACGTAGACAAGACCTTTGTCCAGTACGAGGTACTTTAGGGGATTAAAAATTAAAAATATAAAGCTTGCTTTTTTTCGAACATCTTTTTTTCTCTTTATTCTAAGAAGTTGTGTCCTGAACGAGGATAAATTTTGGATCGAGACGACCTAATTGCAATTGGGGTGTCCTGCTCAGTCGGATAAACAAACATGCCGGTGTAAATCCGGATCTGGAAAAAAGGGGTGACGAATTAGCAGGACATGGATTAACGGACAATATGGTAGATAACAATGGAATTAGGTAGTGGCTATTATCACTGAATAGGAGTACTAATTGATATTAATGTCTGTAGATTATCACTTAACAATGGTTCGAACGAACAAGATTTTTTTGGTTTTAAATGGGAATATGAGCATTCTTTTGCTTTACTTAAAACGAGGAGAGAGAACAGAACTTTTTTCCAATTTTGTTCATTTTTTACAAGTGCAGTACATAATATCTTATGTATATACATGTATATCTAGGAATATAGTGTAGTGTGGAGGGGTTTCATTTTTATTCAAAGCAAAATGATTTACTTGACCTTGTAAATATTATATAAATATACAACAAGTTTGTTAATTTCAACATCCCCGGGGTCATGTTTTATAACAGCATGCATTACCGTTCATGCACCTTCAGCTGAAATTGAAAATAAAACTGTGCTAAAAATATTCGAATATATAGAAGTTTAAATATTTTTTACTGTAACTTTCTGCAATACCGCTATTAGATGAAAATTTAAAGCAATGGGAATAAATTCATTTGATATTGTTTTACAACCTTCTTGTTACTCTTTTTGACTGACTGAACATTGTTTTCCTGTTACTTTATTTCAGCGCTGAATTGTTTTTTTTCCTATCTTGTTCATGTTTTTTAAAAGTTTTATTATATTAAGCAATCTTGTTTCCTTGAAATATGATTGTTGCTTATCAATCTTGGTGTTATGATTGTGGAAAAGATTTCAAAATTATACTTTCTTTCTTCTCTAATTTTTTTATGCTGAGACAATTCACGACTCGAGGGATCAGGTTATATGCTGCCGTAAATTTTGTCTGCCCTTTTGGCTTTACGACTTTGTAAAGGTACTGTCCAAAGGTATTGTGGGCTAAGTAACTTCTTCAAGGTAATTTGTCTGGAACCATCTTCCCCAGTCAAGGATTAAATAAAATCCGCTTAGGTTCTTCCTACCCCAGACATAGGTTGATCATCTTAGTTCTAATTTAGTTCCCCAAATCGGTATTTTAGTTGTTGTTTTTTTTTTGTTCTATGCTCTTCATAATAATGTAGTGTTTGGCCTTTTTAAATATGTTTGGTTCGTGTAATCGAATAACACTTGTCTTGCAAAGATGGTTTGAAAGGACACTAAGTTTGACAAAAACTTTGGTATTATAACAACTGAAAGAGCCAAGCATTAAATCAAGCACAAGTTTATGCTATCTGCAAAAGTATCATATAAACTTTAGGAAAAAACGTTTCTAGGGTTGAACTGACAAGGTTTCGACCATAATCCTGAAGCGCTTTCTGGATGATTTTTTTTTCAATTTTATCATTCTTTTATGCAAAAACGTTGTTTTTAACTCCATTAAAAAAGCACTTGTGGGCACTTAAAAAACAATGTGTTTTGATCTCGCATGCCATTCATGAAGATCTCACTAGGCTTTTATTCTTTTGATACATGGCACAAATGTTTACCAATTGAATTTTTATTAATTTCTGTAATTTTTAACCGGAAAACGGTTTAATGTCGGGCGGTGGGCGGCTTTGGGCATCGGTCGGTTGGGGGCGCTGTTTCCGTTACAGTTTTCTGGGCAACTATATAACTATTGACAAGCTTCAGTCTACCAGCCAGACTAAGACTTGCCTGATCAAATTAATGTCAGAAAAATAAATATGAAGTGAAAAATCAACATTAAAATTTCAAATTGTCCTTCATCGGAAACTATTAAAAAATAAATACCAGTATATAAGATGAAGAATTATGAATCTAATGATACAAATCAGGTTGCTTTTTGGACCTCAGAGACATTTTAATAACAGATGCTAATTTGTCCCCATAGAAAAAAATAAATAAAATGAATGTCTCAGAAAATAAAATAGACAAAAAAGACAAAACACGCTGGTGTAATAAAGAGTACATTTTTTATGTAAATGTTTGTTATAGATCTAAACAAGATTTGATAGATTAGCTCTATAAATATCACATAAACTTGAAAATGTGTCTTTGAGCCACGGACGGCATGCTTCTTATGGCTCACTTTCTTGTTTCTGTAGGTATACTGGGCTGCACTTCAATACTGAATATAGTGCCCAGGGGGTCTATTGCAATCACTTGGCGTCCGTCGTCATCTGTTAACATTTTTTTCAAAAATCTTTTCCTCTGAAATTACTGAACAGAATTTAATGAAACTTGATATGATTGACCATTAGGGTGTCCTGCACAAAAGTCGTGTTTCGATTGTTGATTCCTTAAAATAATAATGGCCGCCGTTGCTAAAAATAGACCAGGAGGTTAGACTACTGTTTTTGGCATCTAAATCAAAAATACAAAGAAAATCTGATGCAACCTTCCTTCTCTGCAAAGGTCTAAGTTGTCAGATGACCCTTATATGGGATATATGTCAAAAATAGTGTGTTTTCATGTTTTTGCCTTATAGAATGAAAACTGTTGCAGATAGAGAAAAGCTGTTGCTTGCTTATACCTTCAGCTCATTTAAGTCTACAAAAGTCTTCATAAGATCAAAGCTGTCAACTTACCCCTTAGAGGGATAATGGCCCTTTATAGGTCAGGTCAAAAATAGCATTTTTCCTGCTTTTGCCCTATATAATGAAAACTATTGAAGATAGAGAAAGCTGTTTCTTGATTAATCCTTCATCTCATTACGCTCTACAAAAGCACACCAGTTATGGAGTTCCGTGCCAAATAAAAACAGAAGTACAAGGAAAGCTTACATCAAGGCG
The DNA here is from genome assembly GCA_963971305.1 of Arcuatula senhousia. Classification (NCBI taxonomy): domain Eukaryota; kingdom Metazoa; phylum Mollusca; class Bivalvia; order Mytilida; family Mytilidae; genus Arcuatula; species Arcuatula senhousia. The sequence continues at coordinate 43,397,193 of OZ020306.1, forward strand.
CCTATTTTAACGGGAACCTACACACTACAGACAAATCGGGCAAAGTACAATATCATACCGTATCTCCTATCTGTCCCTGAAGCTGTAATACTGGAAACGAAGACCGACAACACCTTCTACTTCACTGAAATACACACCAACATGCCAGAGAAAACATCCCTCGACACTAAATCTCATGCTGACTACTAAACACAGCTCTAGCACAGCCGATTCTGTATTTGACAACAACGAAATATGATGCAGTGTCTGATAAACAGCTCCGATTACCGAGTAATACGATGCTTTTTGCCCGATAATTTTGCTTTTTGTCCGAAAACTTTTTGTCCGATAATTTTGCTTTTTGTCCAAACTTTTGCCTTTTGTCCGACAACTTTTATCCGATTAGCTTTTTGTCCGATATTTTTGCTTTTTTGTCCGATATTTTGCTTTTTGTCCGAAATTTTGTGTCCGATTAGCTTTTTGTCCGATTGTTTTGCTTTTTGTCCGAAATAAGTAATATTATTACTTGCCGAATTTATTTTTATGATGGAATTTGCTTATACACTCGAACCACCTAGCTAAATTCAAATTTGATATATGACATTGTTTGTCTTCATCGATTTTTTAAATTAGACCGTGTTATGCTTGCGCTTTGTTGTGGATAATTAAAAGTTTTAGGCTTGGTCCCAAAAACTAGTGTAACCCGCCACATTTTATATTTGCTTGGCCTTAACCAGGCATCTTTCTGCAAAGCTATTGTTTGTACATCTTGCCCCGGGGACGTAGGGGAGTTGAATTCATATAAATACTGGTACAGATGTGCGGATGGAGTCTCGGGAAAAAATAAAATTTTAAAGTATAATGTCAATACTTAAAATGAATAAATGACTGTTAGTATGCGTACATAATCAAGGCAGATCGACACCAGTATCAATTCTGTGGAAATGTACCTATGCAAATACAGTACTCTCATTTTTAATTTTCTGCCTTAAAATATACCTGAACCTTAGAAAGTATACCTACTCATATACTCTTAGGCCCGAAAAAGAAGGCAAATTCCAGCCGCTCGTCTGTACATACCAATATATCGGTAGTTACACAATCTTGGACCATTTGGTATTTGTTGTTTCATGTTAAATGTTCTGTGTAAAGCAGTGGATCATCGTTTGACAAATTTTGAATAGGATTTGAATAATTTGCATGATACTTTGTACCAGGCCCAATAGCAAGACAGCAAGCAGCCCGCTGTCTCTGTAATTTCATCGTTTATATGGCTTAAGTCGATAAAAAAAATTTCCATACTCCTGTTTGATAATATCATCTATAATATAGCACATTATCATAAGCTTGGTGACAATTACTTAGGCTGCTTTGATATTGTAATTTCATTGTTTGTCGGATACGTTTATTCACATTCTCATGAATTTCCTTCTTTTATACCAGAATCTTTTTTTTCAGTCTTTGTGATAAAGGCAATATGAATGCAAAATGATGGGGATAAATTTATAGATGATACAGTACTTAAACTGTTGATATATTCCAATCAATAAAAATACCAGTATATAATCTAAAAAACATCAAAGTATTCCTTACAAAATATGGTAAATGAACAACATATTTCCTGCAAAGGTACATATTTTGTTGCATTGTATCACAGCGCATTCTAGCTAGGTGGTTCGAGTGTATAAGCAAATTCCATCTGCTTAAAAAAATCAGAATGTTTCATTATTGAATATTGAAAAATGCATTAAAATTAGGGGTCACAGGCCTAAACCACACACACACAATTTCAGACTTGGCCTATTCCAGACCTGTGGAAAACAGGCCCTATGATGCTAGGCCTTTTCTTTCTTTCTTTCACATGAAAATAAATTCGGCAAAAGAAAATCTGACGAATGAAATTACTTATTTCGGACAAAAAGCAAAACAGTCGGACAAAAAGCTAATCGGACACAAAATTTCGGACAAAAAGCAAAATTTTCGGACAAAAAGCTAATCGGACAAAAAGTTGTCGGACAGAAAGCAAAATTATCGGACAAAAAGCAACGTCGGACAAAAAGAAAAAAACAAAAAGCATCGTATCAACCGAGCCACCGCGATCATTGGAGAACTGCACATGAAGACAAAGTGTGCGATATCGAAGAGATCAGTAGGGCCCTTATATTTGACATTCATATCGCTAAGGCAATGAACGGACAGTGACAAGTTAAGGTGAAGGGACTATTAGCTATTGTAACATTAACATTTTGTGATTCTTGCTACGCAAGGTGCTTCGAAGTCATCGGAGGAATTTACCTACCAACAACAACACCAACGATGATATAAGCTCACATGGCCTCTGTTTCAGTGAGGTAACAAGAGTTAACACTTAAGTTTGTCTCGCCTGCTGGCACAATAAGAATATATAGTTATTCAACTATTCATTCATTTATTTTCAACATTTCCACGTGGACCGATTAAAGCGATTCTAGATACCAGTCATTGAGAAACAATAACATAAAGAGATACTTAACATAAAAGACTGACCCCTAAAAAACAATACTAATAGTCAGTTAGTGTAGAAATGAGACTAAGGTACAACGTAATGGTGACATTGGAGTAGACAATATTCTCAACAAATTCATTTTCCACAAAAATTTTGCAAAGACGTTTACAGCCTGTAAAAAGACTTAAGTTCACAAAGTCACTGAAGCGTGAAAATGGGATCAGGTTCACAAGGCATGGTGACAATTGCTTAGATCATAACATCAACTGTCTGTATACCAAATATCAGATGCCTAGCTATAACCGGTATAGTTTTCTAGAAATTCATTTTTCACAAAAGTCTTACGAAGAAGTTTTCGGCCCGAAAAAAAAATAAGTTCACAGAGTCACTAGAGCATGAAAATGGGGTCAGGGTCACAAAGCATGGCAACAGTTGCGTAGACCATAACCTCAACTGTCTGTATACCCAATAAAAGATGCCTAGCTATTAAACTTTTCAAGCAATTTATTGTCCAAAAAAGTTTTACAAAAAAGTTTAGGGCTGAAAAAAACCACGTTCACAGTCACCCAAGCGTGAAAATAAAGTTAGGGTCACAACGCATAGTAACAATTTGTAGACCATATATACTAGTATACCAAATATAAGATGCCTAGCTATTTACTTTTCAAGCAATTCATTGTCCACCAAATTATTACAAAGAAAAAGGCCTTAGTTTACATAGTCACTGGATCGTGAAAATGGGGCCAGGATCACATTGCATGGTGACAGTTGCGTAGATCATAACCTGAACAGTCTGTATACCCAATATTAGATGCCTAGCTATAATACTTTTCATGCAATTCATCGTCCACAAAGGTCTTACAAAAATGTTTACGCCGCCATCGCCGGAAAGTATTAACTATGTCTCGCAGACGAGACAAAAATCCAGAAAACCCTTTACTGTTAATTGTCAAAGACACTTAACCGGAAAGTCAAGGTCAAAAGTGGGGAGGCAACTCTGCTAAGCTACTAATAGCGCATAATCATACCAAGTTTCATCAACCTACGACATACAGTTCTTGAGATATAGGAGTGCTCGCAAAACCTTAATATTGATATTGTCACAGTCAATCACCTGGAAAATCAATGTCAAAAGATGTGGATGCAACTGAGCTAAGCTATTACTGGGGCATATATGCATACCAAGTTTCATCAACCTAGGACGTATAGTTCTTTAGAAATAGAGGTGCTTGCAAAACCTTAACATTGCTTTTATATGTATTGTAAATTGTCAAAGTCATTAAATCGGAAAATCAAGGTCAAGGTCAAAAGATGGGGATGCAATTGTGCTAAGCTACTACTGAGACATATGCATACTATGTTTCATCAACTTAGGAGTTATACTTCTTGAGATATGGAGGCGCTCATAGAACCTAAACACAAAAGTTAACGCCGCCGGTAAAGTAACAGTCTACTAACACCTATATCTCGCTCCGGTTCGCAGGCGAGACAAAAATCTATATTAAAATGTAACATTGTTACAAGCACCACAGCATGAAAAGTTTCTCAGTCACTCAATCCAAGTCAAAGATCAAATGATGAAATTACCGGCAACACTGATCCGTATGCCCACCAAGTTTCATTAACTTAGGACAACGTTTATGAGTAATGAAGGCGCACATGAAATTTTAACTGTATCCAAGATGCCCTTCACTCAATCAGGGTCAAGGTCAAGGGATGGGCATGCAGCTGTGCTAACCTACTACTGGGGTATAGGCATAAGAATTTTCTTAGTTTTTGAAGTTTGGAGGTGTTCATAAATATTTAACATTCCTAGTTAATTAAAGCCGCCAAGCAGCCCTGGTCGCCAGTGAAGCAAAACAATACTAGCAGTGTTCACGGCATTGCTCTTCTGCAACTTTTTGATATAAAACACATAAGGACAAGGTACACTAAGGTCCATATTTGGTCCCCTACATGATTAAAACTTACAAAATTGTTTTGGAGAAGATTTTTTATGCTATTTAGTAGTTCAAGTGAATGAACAAACTTGCTCTATTAATATTTAAGTATATCATCTGACATTGATGAAAAAAAATATGTCAAAACAGGCAAAATATTTATTCCTGTCAAATTGGCTAAAATTGTTGTTGTTGTTGTTGTTGTTGTTGTTGTTGTTGGGTAATTTTTTTCAATTTCTAGATGCCTCCGCCTTCTTGGCCCTGGAATTTTGTTCATTACCTCTAAAATTCACTTCAATTAACATATAATTCAGTTATGAAATCTAAGGTCACGTAGGCAGAGGCCTTTGAAAATAACAATTCAAGCTCTAATAATCAACATTTTTCTCGATTTTGTTGATTTAACCTATAACATTGAAACTGATAAGATTATTGGAAATTAAGCATACACATTGCCATACAGCTCATAAAAATAATTAATTAAAAGTGCATTGCAATCTTAAGTAATTGCCAAAAAAACCACCTGCGACCTCCGCCAAAATATGCCTTTTAAAAGCGACCTTGCGACCTGATGGGGGTACCCTGCGGGAGGCCCAATTATTTATTAACGGAGTTTGTCTTTAATGTCGTGTGGAGTTTGTAGAACAATTCCCCGTGTTTTAGATGTATGCTCCTTTTTCTAAAGTTAACTATGGCGTACTTGTACATGATAATACATCTCATGTGTACACTTTACTTTTAACCATTATCTAAATTCATGTAAATTTTAAAACTTAAGGTTTAACTCCCTCCGTCGTAGTTTTGCCCTTACTTATACACGTGTATTTATTTGAATTTTGTTTGGCTTTATACATTTAAAACACTTTTTTTTGAAATTGTGGATTTCCTATGTATTGGGTTCTAGTGCTGCTTATGAGGAATAAATTTCTGAAATGCAGTTGGAGTTAACATATGTGTTATTGTTACTCAATATCCTTTCATAAATTATTCATTTTGAACCATCTTGCTCCATATATAACTCGTAAATTTGAACCATCTTACTCCATACATTTTGTGCATTTTCATAATTTATTTAAGATTTTTTTGTTGTAAAATAGGGGGCCAAATATGGCCCTTACCGTCCCATGCTAAGGAAGGTTTTATTTGGCTCCTCATGGAATAATTGATTACATGATTACCAGGGATTTTTAAAGGTGATTACTTGATTACATGGTTCATTATTTTATGATTACTTGATTATTTGGTTTCTGAGGAATATATTTTTGATTACTTTTGAAAAATATTTATTGCTTACCAACTAATACCAATGAAAAAAAATGATTAATTGATTATCAAGGCAAATATTTAATTATTATCTGATTCCTGGGACCCCCCATGAGGAGCCCCTTTTATATCTTTAATACATGTATAGGGCCAATTGTGATTGAGACCACTGGTCACATTAAAGGCTACTGGCTGTTTCCATTGCAGATTTTTAAATTGTCCCTCATTAATGTTGGTTGTGTCCCATACACTTATTCCACATCTCATTGTCCTTGATGTCCAAGGTGCATCCTTAAACTTGGACCCAGTGAAGACAATGGAGACCTCTTAGAACTTTTAAAGCTTAGGATCCATTAGATTCTTTTTATATGTTGAAGTTATAAGCCCTGATTTTGCCCTTTGTTTAAATAAAACAGCAACCATCTTTTTTAAACGGATTTAAAATGCAAATCATTTGTTGCAAATATGTCATATAGCTATCCCACAAAGTTTCAGTCAAATTGGGTCAGTAGAGGAAAACATTTTTGATATTGTTTACACACTCATGACGGACAACAGACAACTATGGAAGACAGCCACATACATAAAGTAATGGCATAAGCTCACATGGCCTTGTCAATTAGGATCTTTTGTTGCCACCATGCTAAAAAAATATCTTTGCAAAGTGCATTCAAATTGGTTCAGTGGCTTCAGAAAATGATTTTTTAAACTGTTTACAAAAAAAGGCACAAACACCAGAGCAGCATGTTAATGATTAAATGCTTAATCAAACCATCATTTGAACAGACCTAGAGAACAGGTGGAAGTACATGTATTAATGTTTGTTTGGTACCCAATCTCATGGCTTTCAAAGGTGGGCTGATCCACAAATTTTAGAGCTAATATAAAGAAGAAATGTTTCCATGGGACCCCACTGGCACCAAACAGGAAGTAGAAGTCCAATAAGTCTGAAAGTCACTTACGAAGTTTGTCATACTGAACCATCTTACCAAGTTTCATATCATTCTCATGTACCGTTTCTGAGAAAAGCTTGACTAAATTTTCATCTCAACCCAGTCCCAAACAGGAAGTAGAAGTCCAACAGGTCTGGAAGTCACTGATGACATACAGTTTGTCATACTGAACCATCCTACCAAGTTTCAAATAATTCTCATATACGATTTCTGAGAAAAGCTTGACAGAAATTCAGATGGTCATGATTAAAATTTAATCCCCCTCCCCGACATGTCATCGTGGGGCAAAAATATCTATATGACATTTTGTCATGGACAGAGAAGATTTGAAATACATGAAATTAAGAATAAAGATGATAACTAACTCTTGTGTATGCATTCAAAGCTTATTTCAAAATGCAATGAATACCATTAAAAGGGAATTTTATAGTTCACATCATTAATACTAAGTTTCTATGTAATAAATATACCATTAAAAGAATAGATATTTTCAAAAATTAAACCTTGAAAATGCATTTCAACACAGAAAATGTGAAATTTAAACAGCACAGAAAATCCTTTCTACAGAAGTTGAAAATAAAAATTTGAAATTCATACAATTATGAGTCTACAAAAATGGGTGTCAATTTAAAAAAAGAATAAGTACCATCAGAGAAGTGTATGAAGATAACTGGAACATTTGTATTTCAAGAAAATTAAACATAGAAACTTAAATTTATTGTTTTTTTAAACTTTCATATAACAAAACAAACAAGAATCAAGTACCTGTACATTGGATAATACTGTTTCATGTGTCAAAACAATCAAGTTGTTAAGTAACAAACATTATTTCAATTTTACTTCAACTAATTTGCCAACAATTAAAACACTATTTTTACATCTGATAAAATTACTGGTATACAGTATTCCACCTTATTAAGTCATATAATAAGCAGATAGATGCTGTTTCAAGTTAAGTTGGGATCAGGACTTTTGAATCTTAAAAAATATGGTGTCTTTCATTCCATTTCACTCCCTGATTCATAGAAACTTTTATTTCTCCGTTTCAACTTCTTTGACTGTGGACTCTCTTCACTTTCTGATCCATCACTTCTCTTCCTTGACTCATTTTCAACATTAAGGACCAGTTCATGGGTTGCCTTGACAACCTCAGAGTCACTCCTCTCCTCGCTGCTTGCAGGACTTGACTGTGAAAGAGGTAGAGTATCCTGCGATGCCAAAGAGGGTGGCTCCAAGGAAGAAATATCTGGTTGGCTCTGTACCTTCTTCTGCTCAGCGAGCATGCTGGCCAACTCTTCATCATCACTTCCTGTTAAAGCAAGTTCAACTTGACCACTATCACTTGTCAGTCGTAATTGTCTTTTTGCCTTCTGTTGTGCTAAGATTTCCTGTAGTTCTGTGTCAGTGTCCTCAATATCAGATTGACTGAGTGAACTTAACGATTTATCCAATGACTGATTAAGTTTTTGTTTCTCTATAATTTCTTTTGCTTCTTCATCAGAATCATTTTCATCTGCAGCTTTTTCCTTTTCGTCTACATTTATCGACCCACCTAAGGATGCAATACTTTCATCTGCAGCACTTGACGAGAGGAAACTAATACTCAGATCGCTCTCAATTCCAGAAACAAAACTTTCATATTCTGTATCATCACCTACATCATCTTCATCCTCATCATCACCATCGACAAAATCATCCTCGTTTTCCTCTATATTAACCTGGTGCTTTTTATCTTTCCCCAAGAAAACTGCATTTGGGTCGGTTATGTCTAACATTTCACAAATCAATGTCGATTGTGGATTAATCATTGTTTTTGGCGTAGCTGGATTTTTTTCTGAGGGATTGTATACATCTACTGTCTTTTCAAAATTCTCAGGAATGGCCAAGTCACCACCAAAATCTTCAATGATTGAATTCATTTCTTCATTTTTGACCTTAAAATTCCATCTGAAAAGAAAAATACATGTATTTAGATTATTTATGTCTATAATAACATTTCTATGATAAATAAATCTGTAAGCTTTAAGTTTATATACTAATTGTATGTTATTTTTCAATCAGTTTTTTTTTCATGTCTTTTTTTTGGGGAATATCACGAAAACAAATTAAACCACTTGTGCAAAATAAACTTGTTACCATTTATCAATTCTCAAAAGTAAGAGATTATTAAGAATAGGCTAACACAATTCATGATGGATCATCTGTTATATGTAGTTTTTTAATTATCTTATTTCTCTACATTTTCAACAAACTATGCCTATTCATGATCTAATCTTCTTCAATATATGAGTTATGAACATATATTTTTTTTTATGAATAATATTCTTCAATACATCAGTTATGAACAATATTCTTTAATATATGAGTTATAAACATATATTTCTTAAACTCCTTTTTTTCTATACATTTGTTTTGTTCATGGCACGATTTATGAAAAATATCCATTGAAAATGACATTTTAGCTCTCTGAAACAAACAAATTTCTTGCTTAGCGACTTTTATACTTTTCCATTTTGTTTTTGTGCCAAGACACACAATGTATTAGCATACAAAAGTTTATAAAGTTCTGACTTATAAAGTTTTTATTAGAAATCTTTTTAAAAAGTTTACCTAGGTATGATGGATGTTGCAAACAAGTTAACGGAACTTTAAAATGTAATTGTAATTCAATGCATTACTTAGCTAAAGTAATGGTAATTCAATGCATTTCTTTTCAAAATCCTTGTAATGGTAATGGTAATACAATGCAAGTTTTCTCAATGTTATGGTAATTCAATGCATTACATTGCAATGTAATTCGTCCCATACCTGATATGTACCAGATTAAATTGTGAAATTTTAAACTATTCATTAAGTGTGAGTAAAAGTTTGCATTTTTTTTTAGGTTTTGAGTTCAAATGCTCACACAATCATTTTCTTTAGTTTTTGAGTTCAAATGCTCACAAAAACTGTCAAAGTAAATAAAGAAGGAATGTGTCCATGGGACATGGATGCCCCTGCTAGGCCCCAAACAGAAAGTAGATATCTGACAGACCTGAAAGTTGTTTAGGACATACAGTTTGTCATAATGAACCATCTTACCAAGTTTCAAATCATTCTCATGTATGGTTCCTGAGAAAAGCTTGACAGAAATTTTCAAAGTCATGTTCACATATTTTCAAATCCCAAAGTCCCAAACAGGAAGTAGATGTCAGACAGGTCTCAAAATGGCTTAGGACGTACAGATTGTCATACTGAACCATCCTACAAAGTCTCAAATCATTCTTATATACTGTTCCTGAGAAAAGCTTGATGGAAATTTTCAAAGTCATGTTCACATATTTTCAATCGGCCCAAATCCCAAACAGGAAGTAGATGTCGGACAGGTCTCAAAATCGCTTAGGACGTATGATATATTATACTGAACAACCCTACTAAGTTTCAAATCATTCTCATATACGGTTCTAGAGAAAAGCTTGACGGAAATTCATAAGGACGGACATGAGTAAAACTTAATGCCCCCCCCCCCCCCGACATTTCGGTGGGGGGGGGGCATAAAAATGCAGTAGGTGAGCGGCAGACCTGAAATGGATCCCATGTTATGGGAGCCAAGGATGATGTTATATACCAAAAATCAAGTGGCTGTGATAAGTAGTTGCTAGGAAAACTGTTACAAAATTTAAACCCTGGTTTCTTGTGTATCTATTCTTACCTATCTCTACCCCCAGGACCAGGTAAATATTTATTAGCTCTGTTAAGATGTAGGAGATGATTGGTGGATTTCAGAATGGCCAGCCATTCAGGATCTAGATGGATTTTGATTGGCTTCTCCGAGTCATGTGGTATATCTAATATCTGTTTGAGAACAAAAATAAGATTCCCTATAACTAGAAGATTATGAGATGAAGAATAAGTGTACTCAACACAATCTACAATATTAACAACGATGAAAAAAATCAAAAATGGAAAACAGCCAGCAGCCTTTAATGTGACCAGCAGTTGCTGCTCGTTGTTTTGCAGTTGGCCCTTGATATGATTCAAATCAAATCCTAAACAGTCAATAAAAGACACATTTTTTGACAAAAAAACAAATAACATAAATTTGACGAATTCAAACATCAGTTTTGATAAAGATTCCTGGCTTAATCATACACTAATTATAATACCATGTGCCAGTAAATTTTCAAGTTCTTATATCATTGTATATTCATTTTTCTTTTAAGTCTATATTCTTCAGCTATTTAGTCAATAAGAATTTTTCATTGGGAAAACACAATGTCAGAGCTTTTGTTTAGCAGTTTGAATTTTGTTGCAGAAAAATATTGTGATATATTTTCTTTCAATAAGGTATTCATCAAAGACAAAAAAAGAAAGATTTTTTTAAAGAAAACCATTATGTTTACCTGTAAAAATCTCCTTTTTGGTAGGCATTTATCCAGAGATAAAAACTTTGTTACTTTAGACTCTCCACCATTGGACTGAAAAAGAGGTATTCTTTAAGTAAAACTTTGGATTCATTTGTTTTCGTAGGTACCAATTTTCGTGAATTGATGAAATAAGATTAGTTCATGGATTCTTGAATTCTTGGTTCTGAAGTCCTCACCATACAGATCAATGTTACTTTCCCATTTCGTTGGGTATCAAATTTCGTGAATAAAGGCCACCCTCGAAAACCATGAAAATTGATACCCCCATGAATAATAATGAAACCATAGAATATCATTTTAATAATTATATGCCAGTGCCAGTTTTCAAAGTTTCAAATTTGCCTTTAATTAAGCTAATTTGAGAAATAAGAGAAGGAGATTTTTCTACATCAAAGTCTGCCCAACCATGTTAACATTAAGATACATGACTAAGACTGCATGAATGCAAGATTTTTTATTTGTCTATTGTTAACAGGGTAAAATGATTTCTTGTTTGAATAAAAGAAAGATAACCCCAAAAGCCTTGTTTCCTATATTGCTCCGCTTCTTTCTTGCTACATTGTGCATTTGATACTATAAGAATAAAATGTAAAGGTGTTTAGTAATTACATTGTCTTTCAGCTTTCAGTGCTCAAACAATTAAAGAAATACAATACCAAAACGGGTAAACAAACAGTTAATTTGGTTATATCAATATTTCAAGGAGTAACCTTTCATCAGTAGCATTTGAATCTTAATTTAATTAAAACAGGCATAAGATGATACCTCGTGCAGAACAGCAGCAGGAAATTTTATATGCAAATGGGCAGCGAACCAGTAATCTGGCTTTAAATGGTAGAGTAGTTCCTCATGTAGTGGGTTTCCCAGTTTGTTGTCTTCAATGTCTTTCTGAAAGTCTGGTTTTCTCTTTAACAGCTGGTTGATGTTGCCATACTTCCATATGTTCCTAGGCCAATCGTGTGACACAAATATGTCTATTGGTCTAGAGATCTAGATTAATAAAAGAGCATACTATAATTCATTTATTTTTGTGGATACCAATTTTCGATGCCTGATGAAAAAGGATCAGTTCGTGGATTCTTAAATTTGTCTTTCTGATGACTGAAGCATATCGATCAATTTTAAATTTCCTTTTCATGATAATAAAACCACAGTATGTTGTAGCAAGTTAAAAGAGAGACAATCCAACATTGTAAGAAAGGTAACTTGGTTTTATCTATTTATGCAACAATGTACATTATATATTTCTTTTCTAGCAAGTCCCATGTATCATTCTATGCCCTACATGATCTTTGTAACAGGTTAGCTAAATGCACAGTACAACTCATCATAGTAAAGATGTGTACTTATTTTGAAATCCATCACTCAGTTACAAGCAGAGAAATCTGAAATAAAAATTTTGACTTTTTGGATCTTTTTGACCCTTTGACAAAATAGTCTCATCCTCAGAAACCCAAGGGTTATTCTCTCACTTACTCATTCATCACCCCTGGGACATTACACATAAAATACCTTGTTTTTGATAGTTTTGTATCAGGCCTTCTGATGGGTTGCAATATATTTTTCTTATGGGATTTAAGAAGCAAAGGTGTACCAAAGGGGTAATCATGTTTAAACATGTTTCTTTAAGTAAATTTTATGAAGTTCAAGATCAGATCCTGAACGTGAAACGAACAAAATCATACCAAATGTCCCAGGGATGAATAATGAGTATGCGAGAGAAGAACCCCTGGGTTTCAGAGGATATGCATTAGCCTAAATCTGCACAGAAATGGAAATGGATGGCCAACTGACTTGAAAAGGGGAGGCAAAGAACAACTCATCATACTTAAGCTGTGTACCAAATTGAAATTATATCACCTGGTTTGAAGCATTTAAAGTTTTTTGTTTTTATTACATGTAATTTTATTCATACTGTATTAGATATTTTTTTATTTGGGAATGCAGTCTTATGCATGTTATTTATTATATATATTTATATCTGTTTCTATCTGAATATTTCCATGCCAACATAAAACATAAAACAAAATCTGTGGACCTTAAAAATGCCTATAGTCTAAAATAACTATCTCACCTGTTTTAATCTGAAGATTTCCAAAGCTCTGACATGATATGCTGATCTAATGGTTTCATCTGTGTAAGGTGGGTGTTCATAATGACCTAAAAATCAACCATACCATAGAAATTTAATTTTTAAAGAATGCTTTTATATTACTTGAGTTTACTTATTTAAAAAATATTTTATATAATACATGTAATAATTGTTCCTGACCATGTTACCCATAATTTAAGATTCTAACATGTTCTAAACCCTTGGCTTAAACTGCCTGGCAAGGTAAGACTGTATACATGGGTTGGTAGTAACATGAAATATCTTGGGTAAAGGTAGGATTTATTTAACGTCGGTGAGTACACATCAGTGATGTGATAAGTACACAAGTAAAACATTTAACATAAGCTCTGAAGAGCTTTTGAAAGACGGCAAGATTAACTTCCATTTGGCTTATATGAGGCCCTTGCATGGTTGGCAGGCTTGTTTGGGAGGAAAGCCCTATATTCCAAGCTGGAAAATCTGTGAAACCCACGAGCAGTGGTAGGTGCCTGGAAACCTGACACGTGTGCGGCTGGAACCAACAGAGGTGTTGACCTGTGACTTAACCACTCAGCCACCACCCTCCCGTTTTTTATCATTGCTGCAATTTTTTTCCACCTATCAAAAAGCAACTGTGTAAATGTCCCTACCTCTTTGTGCATTCTGTCCCTTATAAATACCAGAACAGCCAGCTATTCTAATTCCTCCGATCTGTATCACATTAGCATAACCTGAAATTACATAAAATAAAATCAAATATATATGTAAAACTATTATAATAGTTCATTTAAGACAATTAAAATCCAGTGAATATGGATACATCTTTAAAGTTATGCAATCAAAATGTAAATCCATGCATGAAAACCATAAAAAAAACCTTTTTTTATTCAAGAAGTACAATCAAAATAAGACCAGAGCTGCAATATTTTTTTATTTTATAAATAAGACCTGTAACTATAGATTCTTTTGTGAAATGGCTCAGTACATTGTAAGAATAAGTGGGACTACTCTTCATTAAAAATATACCTCTCAGATGTCTTAGATTTAAAATTAAGACCCAAACCCATGTTGTTGTTATTTTTATTGCTGTTCTTTACATTTGTTGCAAAAAAACATGAAATGATGCCCCACCTAGCAACATGGGAAAGTAACTTTAGCCTGAAAGTAAACCTGATTTTGGAAGGACAGTTGAAAAGACTGATGAAACAACCTGGTCACCATACTTTCATGTCTCTACTTTTTGTAGGTAGGGATAAAATGTATTCATCAAGCGAAAAGCTGAATAAGACGCAAGAAGATCTGCAACCAACAAAAAAATATTTTTGATACATTGATGTATTTCTTACCCATATAATAGATATTAGGAGCCACCCATCCACCATATGGCAACTCTTGTAGATAGTTTGAGGCTTCATGGTTACCGCCAACAAATATGGTAAGTATAGGAGCTTCCTTCTCCCCAGAGTAATATCTAGGAAAATAAAAGATAAAAAAAATGTATCACTGTCGTTACCATGGTTACAGAATTATCTTTCCTCTAAACAGTTTATATTGAATTTTTAGTTTATGTATGTTTCTTAAATTTGTGTTTATGTATGTTTTCATTTCATTTTAGATTATTCACGCTGTATGAGTAACATAAATTATCTTGATATACAAGATTTTTTAAGTTTTAAATAATCAGATGAAATGTAACTTTGGAGCATATCAATCATATCAAGTGATGTTTGCGGGATTACAATTACACAATGAATTCTTGAAAGCAAACAAATCAACAGGACCACCATCTACATGTATGTGCATTCAAATGCCCTTAAACTACATGTATTTTAACCTGTCAGTTTTTATTAAGTTTTTTTCCTATCTCATATGTAGGTGTTTAAAATTCACTTGTGGAAGGTTTAAACAAATGGACTCTGTTCACATTTTTCAGGTGTAGTATGGAAATGTTTGACCTATATACATATACAAGTAGCTATTTCTTAGTTAGATATTTACTTGTGGAAGGTTTTCATTTCTCTGTATTTACTGGGTACTGCCATGCACAACATGTCACTTTTGTTACGAACAGACTGGAAATCCCCACATATTATTAATAGATCGACCTTGACATTGTTTTTCTGTTCAAGATACTCTATTGTTTCATATATCTTGTCAAGTTCACCATGACAACAGCCTTCCACTGCTATCTTCATGTTTAACTGAAAAACAAAAACAAAAAAATTAATTGAAAAATTTCACACCTTTTATCATGTTTATACAACACTTACACATAACTTAGACCATGGAAGTAATATTGAGAAGGAACTACATCGACCAATTATCACATATTAGTTACCAGCAGAGCCTTCTACCAAAACTTTGGGATTTTATCTAATTAGCATTGTCTCGATAAGATTCCTTTGGTGACTATCTGCGTTAGCGCCACTCCAAATCGTCATCTGGATTCTCTTATCGGACACGTGATTTTTATCGAATTGGATGAAATTGCTAACCTTTAAAGAGCACCTGTAATTAATTACCATAGGTGGGACATCTACATCGTAAACTTGCGCTTTCAAATACGAATCGAATGGTGCAATAAACTTCAAAATCGGACAAAAATTATGGTCATTACAACTGTTTAAAAAAAGAATTTGTTGTAATTTCAAAAATGTTGCTTAATTTTAAATCACATTTAATCTGTGCTCCCGGTGACCTCCGATTACAAAAACATACGCTGTAAAAATAGACATGACGCCGGTTCGATTGATACTAACGAGTATTTGGTCGGATGTGGTCGGATAATAGAGATTTTGATTGAAATCACGCAATTCTATCGGCAAAAGTTGGAATTCAAAGCCTTAGATTAAGTAGATTTTAAACTTTAAATGTTGTTGAGAGGAGTTAAGTGATTAAAGTAAAGTCAATTTATTCAAATAATTTGTATAAACATTTATTCAATTATTTGAAGGTTTCTCTGCAAAACGAAAAATCTGCTACAAAAAATGAAATGTTTTTTTTATTTAAGATTTTTTTGACAAGCTTGAAAATACGAAAATCTGTATTATGAAAAACTAAACTTAATTTGCTTTTATGAGAATCTACAGGTCCTACATTTGAACAAAACACAAATTTATTCATAAATAAAAAATGGTGTTACATAACTATTCATATAATCATAGACCTGTATATTAAATATATTAAAATTGAATATATTCTAATAATATTGTACAGGTCTATGATACAATTTGTGCATTCACATTTAGTTAAATTTTCCAATATATTTTATTTAATTTCAGGATACCCCATGGTTTAGCATTAACCCTTTTCAGCTGTTAAAACCCATGACAGAATAAAAAGGATTTGATAAAACTTTGTTAATCACTTCTTTATGACATATTTAAGACATCGATTAAAAGAAAATAGGGGGTTTGTGAGCAAAAAAACTAACCCTATTTTGATGGTAAAAACCAGAGGATTCCGAAAAAATGACAGAAATCCAAAAACAAGACTAGCGAGCATCCTTAATAAAAAGTATTTATTTCAGACGCCCCCACCATCACAAAAAACACGATCGGGTACATTTATTTTTTGATAAATTGTGGAGGTCTTTGTTTTCATTTGATTCTGGTCATTTCGCGAATATCCGTCGAAAATGGAACTTGCTGATAAGGTCAAAGCCGATCGAGACATGCTGAGTGTGTATCTACATGACACGATTATTGTCAATTAACAGGATTCCGACAAGATAGGCGGTAACGCAGATAAACCGTTTCATCTGGCTTAGTGGTTCTTCCTTCTCAATATTACTTCCATGCTTAGACTATCAAAAACATACCTAGACAACATAATCTCTATGGAGCTTTTAATACATGTACATGTACCAACAGCAAAATCAGCACCAAAAGGAGTAAGCTGGCCACGTGGTTAAGGCACAGTCTAAACTTTATATCAAAGTCGACACCTTTGTGGGTTTGAGCCCCAAACGCGTTAAGATTTCCAGGCACCTACTGTAACTTGTGGGTTTCACTGATGTTCCAGCTTTGAATATCAGGCTTTCCTCCCACACAAGCCTGGTGATCATGCAAGGGCCTCATATTAGTTTAACAGTTGTTTATCTTGTCATCGGTCAATAACTCTTCAGAGCTTCAAATTACTCATGTTTATACATTTTTTGACCTCACTAAACCGGGTCTTTCCTAAATTTTCTGTGTCTTATATCCAAGCTTATATTGAGAATTAGTGCACAATTTTTAATTAACAGATTCACAATATTATCTAAATAAATATTTTTTTCAAATTTTTGTACATTGAGAAGGAAAAGTCACATTCCCTATTTCCATCAATATTCTGTTTTTAGATCGCCTAGAAACAAAACATTTTTGCCGGTGTAGTTGAGACACAGTGACTTAATACACTTTTTAAAATACTAATGAAATATGAAAGAAAACAGGCAAAAGAAAATCAACAATATACATGTACCTACTAAGGCTACTTATGTATGGGAAACAGAGAGTTTAATGTTTTAATGCCAAAAATAATAATAAAATCCAGACCTGGAAATAACCCCAAATTCCGGGTCCCAGCGGGTCAGTGTTTCATATATGTTTTTTGGGTTCAGCTCTGGGTCTGATTTTTAAAAACACCCCACAGTTAGGACCTCCAACGATATGAGAAAAAAACATAAGTTCAGGGTAGGAAATTCACTGAAAAAGTAACCAGCCCTGAATTGAAATTCTACCTGTTTTTACTATATAGCCAGTCAAATTTTCATGAATTTTAGCCAGCCCTGCCCAAAAGTTACCAGTCTCGGACTGGCGGGCAGGCTGTTATTACCAACTCTGATAAGTTTTTCTTCCTGTTCTATTCATATTATTATACAAAAAACTGTTATAAAGGTTATTGCAAACAAAATGCATGTCAAATCAATAAATATTATTTCTGTTTTCATACAAAAAAGCACAAAAATGAAAAAAAAAGAGAGAAATAAATTATCACACACAAAAAAACGTCTGAGGACGTAGTACAAAAATGTAAGATTGAAAGCACAATGTCTTAGTTCACCTTTACAGACTATAAATAGTGCATATGTGGTAGATGACAGAACTGTTCTTCGTTCCTCAAGTTGGGTTGTGTGTTGTATTTTGAGTATTGTTGTATTTATAAGAAATAATCTGCGAATTTTTTTTTCAATTTTCCCTCAAAATTGACCGGAAATTAAAAGAATTTTCTAAAATCTACAAAGACGGTAAAATTCCGTGTTTTCTTACAGAGGGATAAAATGTCAAACAAACTTAGTCCTCAGGTCTCTTTGGTAATGTAAAGATTATTTAATATTTTTGCATAATAATAGCCGTTTTTCGAGTTATGAGCTTCAGAATACCTTTTTCTTCCCCTTTGCTGCCAAAATGTTTTTTTTTCCATCAAAATATGATCCAGAATTTTATTTAAAAAAAAAAACAAGGCCCTACTTGAAGTTTAATGATGCTAGTTTGATCAAGCCTTTTGAATATGACAATCAAAAGCATATGGCTTATAGTCCCATACCTTACACAGCTTGTGACCTTGACCTTTGACCCTCAAAACATTCTTCATTTTTACCTTATAAGCTTGTTATCTGATATGATTAAGGCATTCATATACAGATGTTTTGCTTTGAAAACCAATGTGAGACTAACATTTTTTTTTTTCAGAACTTGTAACCTTGACCTCCAATCCATTAATCCCAAATCAACAAGCACCATTCTTACCTCATAAGCTTAAATGTGTGTTAGTTACAATTTCTAGGTTAACCCGTGGCCTTAACCTTTGGCACCAAAATTGATAGACTTCTTTATTACCTCACAAGTTTAAATGTACTTTTCCTTAGAAGTTCTTATGTTATGCTCTGGAAACCAATTTCAGTTTAACAAAATGAAGGATTGATGGAAAGCTGATAGTTTCTGTCTTTTTTGACAGAAACAAGCTGCACTGATACTATTTAGAACTGTCAATTTTTATACCAACCGATAATAAAGTATGTTCCGGTGTATTGACTCTGGCCCATGGGAAGTTTAATATGTACATACATGAAATAGGATGGACTTTTGATTTGTTTTTATCATATTATCCCATTCTAGTGCTGTTTTACAAGTTAAGGACCTTTTTACACTGAAAAAAAAATTGGTGATGCCCCTGATATTGGCGGAATCTACAAAGAAGACATAAGATGCAAGCGGAGTTCTAATACTACCCTAGTTTACAAAAAGACAGGGGACATTTCAAGATTCTTGAGAAACACATGGCAAAATGCCAAATTGCACGTAATACCATTACTCTTATGGTTATCTTTGTGGGATGGCTGGTACTGCAAAGATAATAGATCCATAAAGTAAGAAGGTCATGTGGTGCTACTTAGTTTTCTCCTAATTCAGAAATAAGAAGTTGAATTTATGTTAATTTTAAAAGAAAATTGCAATTTTATCAGACATCAATGAATGCTCATGAATCTCATAGCAAAGAGCACCCCCCCTGTTTGAAAATATTTTTTGATCCACCACAGTATAATTATGTGGAAGAGTACCGTAACCATTTAGTTTGTTATGGTTTAACATTAATGATGTATCTGGCCCATGGGAAGTTATGTACATACATGACATAGAATGGACTTTTGATCCCTTTGGTTTCATGTGCCAAACGCCCCCCCCCCCACCTCCTTTTTTCCACCAAAAACCAAAAACTTACAAAAATTATGTTTGTTGCATAAAATCCATGAAAAAATCACTGGATAATTTTCATGCCTTGGTACACTCTGCACAATTTTTTTTTAAGCCACCCCTATTAAAACTAAAATCTGCAATCCACCGCTTAAGTTTTCTGTTCCATGTTAATATACAGAATCCAATATTCTTGTAAAGTTTCTTTGGAATTTCGTATGTACAGTTTTTCCTACAGCATAATTTGCAATTAGTGGTTTATACGTTTTTGTATTGCAGCAAGAGAAAAGAGATTGAAGATTTAGTATTCTTGATTTTTTTAACTTTTCTTTTCATACGTTCCTTTTTTTTTCCTACAGCATAATTTGCTATTGGTAGTTTATAGGTTTTGTATTGCAACAAGAGAAAAGAGGAAAAGAGATCAAGTATTCTTGATTTGTTTAACTTTTCTTTTCATATGTTGCTTTTTTTTATTTCAAAATAATAAAATAAAAAGAACATGAGATAAAACAATTGTAAAAAAATGATTTATCACTAAGGGAGTAACCTTTTGATTTTTAAGGGGGCTATGGAGATTTTCTTTGTCCTACTTTTTCATTTTTCGGAAAAAGCTGAGCCTGGATTTTTATTTTTGCCAAATAGCGCACACAAATTTTTGTCGTTAGAGCTACTATAAAATCTTCAGCCCAAAATACCATCCTGCCTTTTTTCTAATTCAAAGCACTGTCCTGCCTTTTTATTTTTGGATTTTTGCCATCCTTCAGTTCCTTTTTATTTCAAATTTTACCATAGCCTCCCCTTTTGTCCCTAAATATCACAATTAGACTGACTGGGGAGTTTAACATTGTTACTATACCTATATATATAGGTCTGCAGCGATGTTATCACAATTAGTATTACGAATTGATTTATATATACTGTGGTTTCATTTATATTATTTGAAGAGTATCAATTTTCTTGGTTTTTGTTGGTGGCCAGCCCATATCATTAGACACCCCTTATAGTCGAAATTTAAATAACGAAAAAAGTTACCCATGAAAAAAAAAAATAAATCCACATTATATTAATACCTGTCAGGCTTACATTTATCTAAGGCAACATCTACTTCAAGAAATATCCAAAATAATGACATATATATTATTTCATATTTTATTTCCAATCATAAAATCTGTATAATAACTTCTTAGTCATAAACAGCTAAAAACAAAATAAAGCACAAGGGATTAAAAAATACATGCATGCATACACTTTTCAACCTTTTCACTGTCAGAAAAATTATCACAAAAACAACAATGTAATTACCATTTCAAAGAATTCAAATATATGCATATTAAAGGGGTTTGCTCCTGTATCTACGAGTAAATAAATATGGATAAAATTGAATCTTTTTTTAGGATGCGGACAAATGATCAAAATAAGCAAGAAAAAAATGTAGGTCCATGTGCTTATTTTTACGCTATAAGTGTTTATAATTTTTTTGCGTTCTCTCTAGATTTTTAATTACTTTTGCATTGCCACAGATTGGTAAACTCTTTAAAATGTATGACAGAGTAAATATAATTTCATAAAAAAATGTGAACTGCATATTTGATGGACATATATTTTTGAATAAGAAAAAGAAAATAGGGGGTTCATGGGCAAAAAATTTCAAGTATAATAGTTGGATAAACCCTGAGGATATCGAAATTCTGACAAAAATCTCAAAATATGAGGAGCAAACCTCCTTAAACTTCTGTCCATAATTTGAAGCAATCAATCTAAATCATTCAAGTCAGAGATCAAAATTTTGGCAGAATCTTTATAAACTAAATTTACACAAAGCAAAAAAAGCTATTAGACAAATTAAACATGATTCATAAATACATAGGAGAAAAGGTTTGATAAATGAAAAGTCCTCAATAATTGAATGAAATGTGTTAACAGGTAGTTGGGTTACAAAAATATTAAGTTAAGAATGTACAATTAAAAGGAAGGAATGAACTAGAATACTATTTAAGGTAGGAGGTCACGTTGGCAAAACACATAGTTTTTCCAAAGATACTCCATGAATTTACATAGGGCTTTAAAACCCATAATAAAGGGCCCTAACAAACAATACTAAACAACATACTATATTGCTTTACCATTTCAGAAATTTTAGGACAGAATCAAACAATTACAAAAGGAAAACAGACCAAAAATCTGCTTATCTTATTGCTCAGCATAACAGTACAATAAAGTTATATTTGCAACTTTAAAAATATTATATATCTTGGAAATCTTATTGCTCAGTATCAAAGATATGTAAACATTTTTTAGAGAGAACTTATTTTATGATTATACCCTAGTTTGCAAGTACATAACTTCACTTTTCATGTTCAATATTCTATTCATTGTGTTCGTATTTTCACTTTTTGAGGCTATTTAATTTCTGTACATTTTCTGTGAAAATAAATATTTCATGAATATCAGTATGTTTACAGTAAATATTAAATTATATCCGCAACTAAAATCTATCACTGTAGTACACTAAATATATCACACAATCACAGAACACTGGGTAAATTTTGAGTTTTGGGGTTAAAGGCTGTCACCGCCCTTCTTGTAATCTGATTTGTCTCCTTGGTGATGTCCTTGGCTGTTGAACTGTGGGCTCTGTTGACCTACTTGATACGGTTGATTTCCCAAAGAGAGATCTATAAAGATTGTTTGTTATGGAAACAACTGGAGAAAACAACTTTAAAGGAAATTCACTGAAATAGACAAAGAAATTAAATTCAATGAAAATTCACTGCATTTAGAAATAAGATACATGCATAAATATTACAGATGAACAATAAAAGTCAGGATTTAGATTTTTTTATCAGAATGTCACATTGAATATCAAGAATATCTTAAATTATTCAAATTGTTATCTGTATTTATAAATGTCATTTAATACAGACACCCAGAAGTAAACACATTCAAAATATTTAAAAAAATAAAAAAATAGAAAATCTGATAAAATCATACATCTAGTATATTTTCCAAACCCTATATTGCATAAATTTTTATGTAACATATTCATGACCTACTTTATCTAAGTGATTATGCTCTATTTTTTTTTCAAGGTGTAAAGATTTTGTGCTCTTTACAATTTAGGTAAACAAGTTTGGCTGATTTGAACATCAAAGAGTTCTGCCAAAGGTTTAATATTTTCACCAGTATTATTTTTGCTGTGCAAACTGAAAGGTAAAAAATCATTTCCAATCATTTTTTCTCGGAATTTTTTTTTTTTTTATGGCAATACATGCTAATTGGTATTCCATCCATTGTATGATTTTGAAGAAACTATTTGTTAAGGATGATCACTCTTCATAAATCAGAATTTCAGTCTAATTTCCGAATTCCTCTAGACTTTCCCTTTAATTACTGAAGAAAATTTTTGCACACTGCCCCTACTCTTTGTGACATTTTCTGATTATGTAGACCTTGAAAACCAACTGTATAAAATTCTTGAGATTCTTGATACAACTTCATGGTTTAAAAGGTAAAAAACTTCCCAATGGTAAAGTTAGGTAAAAATTTCCCGCCAAATTTTTGACATCATTTATCTGGGAAACGAGCACACAGACCTTTAATTTTCTTTTTGCCATTTGAGTAAGTGGACATTTGTTTAACATTTCCACCAGAAAAAATCTTTGATATAAAGAAGTTAAGGAGTGGCCACCCTTAAACAGTAGCTGTATAGGCATAACTCATGTTAACCTTTGATACTTACAAGTTTTGTTGAGGTTCCTGAGCTTCATTGGCACTTACAATAAATAAGGGAAACAAAATAGAAAATAAACATCCACTGAAAAGAAACAAGTATCACCAGTTAAATAAGGTACGATGTATTAAGAGAGGTTTTTATGGTATATATGTAGTGGGGTATATATTATGGGGGTTAAGAAACTGTTTAGTTTTTATTTAAGTGATTGAAAAAATTATAAAAATTTGGAAAACAAGAAACTAATTCTTGAAGATATAAGTCAACCTGCTTTATGACTGAAATGATGCATCTTGTCCCAAACTTAACTTTGTAATAAATTGGATAGGGATACAAAGTTTCATGACAATTAGACTAATGATTTTAGAGAAATCAGCTTATAATTCTAATATAAAATATTTTAAAGTCTAAGACTGAAAAACTATATCATGTAACCACTTAAGCAGGGTAAATACAAGACTATAGCATGTCAAACAAAGAAATCAAAGCAAAGTAACCGTTTAATTTCATGTTCAAAGTATTTTTTTTGTGGTACACTATAGTCATGGTCAAAGGTAATCAAAGAAATATAGTAAACAGGTACAGTGTTATGCAATTTTAATGTTAATCAATCTTATATATTCCTCTTTTCGTATATTGTGAGTTATCTCCGTTTTGCAGAGTTATCTTCTCTTTCTAGAAGTTATTTTATAGGGGAAATATAAGTTTTTCTGCATTTATTTTTCATTTTGTCAACAAATTTCAAAAAGTTAAAAATAATTATTTTCAAAAAGGTATTTAACATGTTTTCCAGGCCTACCTGGGTCCGCTAAGCCCTTTGAATACTGTAAACGTACTTATTTTCGCGGATACTTATTTTCGTGATTTCCGTATTTGACATAAGTTCGCGGGTACTTAATTTCACGGTTTTTCTCATTGACCATTCACGGTTTTCGCGGATTAATGATTTAAAGTTAATATAAACCTAAAATAACGGTCCTTTATTAATAATTAGTGATTAACATAAATACTGACGACAACTGACTACTTGATTGAGGCTATGAATTTGTAAGTTCTTTAACATTTAATTTAATTTCTTTCAAATGTCGTATTTGTAAATATGTTTGTTGGTCAATCATAAATTGAAGTGCATTCTTGATTTACTAATTACTCAGAAGCCCAATTAACGATTAAAATCTATTGTGGCTACAATTCTATAATCCGTCTGTCATTTAAAACTGTTATCGATTATCACACAATTAAATGTTTAAAAGGTGTCAATTTGGATCATGGTCAGCTTGGGTCATTCACTTCTAGCGTGCATTGGAAAGGTCAAAGGTTGCATACAATAAAAATCAAGGTTAGCTTGGGTCGATTGTAAAGATGTTTTGATAACAATCCCTTCACATAGAACCGTTACTTTCGACATCGAGAGTACACTCTAGCTGAATAAGTATTACATGAAAACAAAGGTTAATATTTTCTTCCAAAAATATGGTATTTAATTTCACGGGTATTTATTTTCGCGGAAATTAAGTGACCTCGAAATCCGTGAAAATAAATACCACACGAAAATAAGTACGTTTACAGTAATTCGAAAAAATAAAAACCTGATTTTTCCCTTTAATGTAATATATATACCAGAGGACAACTCTTGTAAATGGGAAATAACTCACTGTGTACGAAAAAAGGGAATTGGACAACTAAAAATTTTACATTTACAGTAGCTGTTTTGAAAGAAAATTATGGTTCTTGTTGACTACATAACCGTACCTAATGACTACAGATGGATGAAGTGAAGTAACTAATGCTAAAGGTAAACCAAAGCCACAGAAATATGGCCATCTGTTTTCTATGTACTGTAATCTCTTATGTACTTCCCAACCTGTAAGAAGAAAATAGTACACATGTAAATCAAGTCACAAATTTTGTACTTCAAAAGAAGTTTGGTTCAAACAACCCCCTTGAATATTTCAGAAAAAGTGAATGTAATACAAGTTTGTTTGTACGAATAAAGCAGGAAAGCATGTAATTTTGTATAAGGGAGGAACCGTTTGATTTTTTAGGGGGGCTATGGATATTTTTTTCGTCCTGCCTTTGTAATTTCTGAAAAATCGGAGCCTGGATTTCTTTTTGCGCACTGTCACATACGTTATTTTTCATTTTAAAATCACTATAAATTTTTCAGCCAAAAACACAATCCTAACTTTTTTTTATTTATTAAAAGCCCTGTCCTGCTTTTATATTTCCTGTTTTTTTGGCATCCTGCATTTTTAATCCAAATTTCACCATACCCTCTTTAAATCAAATGGATTCTCCCTAAGTGTAGAAAACTTTTACATTAATATAATACTAACCATTTGGTAACACTTTTTAAAGTTATTTATCCCTTCCACATTAAAGTTGTGCCTGTCTTAAGACTAAAATCTTTGTCAAATCTTGTTTGTGCTTGTTTTCTGTTGTTTTGTGTCCAAATGGGGGGTCTTTTGTGGATAATTTTAGGATTTGATTTGAATCATAAGCACTTTATTTTTTATCTAGGGCCAATTGCAAGATGCCGAGCAGCCACAACTAGTAACGTTGATGGCTGCTGGCTGTTTTCCATTCCGGTTTTTGTAAATTGCATGTGTAAAAGGTGTACACAACACAAAAAACATATATCATCAGTGATTTAAAAATCAACCGTGGAAAATAGCCAGCAATCTTCAATGTGACCAATGTCATCTACACTTGGCATGGAAATACAGTTAAAAAGTTTAAACAAATCATTGCCAATTAAGTCCTGGTTCAAAGCTAAACTTAGTCTTACCCATATTAAACCATTTATATTCAAAGCAATATAAGGACTGTAGCATACACATGTGTAGTAACCCGACGATGGTACCCACCATAGGGATTGGTAAGAAACTGGCAGCTGTACTCTGAAAATACAAAATTGTACAATACAGGTACATATGTAAAAACAAAACTACCCAACTTTGAGGTTCAATCTCAAGTGTCCAAGAGTAGAGACAAAACATGGCAGAAATACCAGAGAAATTAAAGACTGCAATGGTCCTGACTTGATACAGGCATTTTAAAAGAAATAGGGGGTTAAACCAGGTTTTATGACGATAATCCTCCCTCTTCTATTGCAATCTTATGGTCCGATAGTAACTCATATAATATGAATATAGAGGTGATCATCTCTGTACATTAGCCAAGCACTATTCAAAACAATAAAATTGAACTACCTGGTATTTTAAGAAAATTGTGTGGGTTTGGTATGAGAAATGTTTGTTTGGTTTTATTATCCACTTTTAAAAACCAAATAAGGTTATACTAGCCAATCCAAGACAGTTGTTTTTATTTTGATTTTGATTTGAAAATGATTAAAGCGTAAACCTTTGACATTGGCAAGGTAATTACACTAACATTAGAGTAAACCCACATATGTGTTATGAAGGCATGATATAAAACTTCGTTTGTTGTACATGTTGTAGCTGCAATTTAAAAGGACAGATAACATTTTTTTTAATGGTAAAATGGGTAATAATTGGAGCATCAGTAATATAACAAAAGATATTAAAATCTCAAGAGAAATACCCTCTCTATGGGTAGTATTTTTTTACCATATATAAGGGGGGGAAGGACCTTTTATCGGGACACCGGGATTGGCCATATTTTAGCTCCGGATTCAGGATTTGGACAATTTAAGTTCGGGATTCCGGGATAAAATTATATCAACTTTACCGGGATTCGGGATTTTCTCATTTTTAAGTCGGGATGACGGGATTTTGTAAAAATAAGTTCGGGATTCCGGGATCGTACCCCCTCCTTCCCCCCTCATATATGATTTATAAGCTAGTGTGATTTGCACATAACAATTATAGTTTTACACACCCATTTTATTTACAAATAATTAAAACAATACTATCAATTTACAAGAACATAAGGAGAATCCTAAGTGCTGGAAAGCCTGTTTGGTAATGGTGTCAATTTGGAATGCAAAAAGCTGATTTCTGCTTTAAAGCTTATAGTTTTTCTTACGTATATTAATTGCAGATAAAGTTGCAAAATTTCCCATTTATACTTACATGTTAATGTATTTGAGCAGTCAAAGAATTGTTTTATACTTAGAGAATTTAGCATACATGTGTTATCACAAATCATAACTTTTTTTTTTTTTTTATGTAATTTTGTAGCTCAGTACTGGGCACCTTTAATTGGTTTAAATAAAATATCTTGTGTAAACATAAAATCCATAACAAAATAACTTATATGTACATGTATATATAAAATTACATATGTTTAGATAAAAACATAACAGATAATTGCCTTTTAAAAGACTGTAATGTATCAGTTACTAACAAATTTATTCAAATGCTTTGAGGATTTACATGTCTATTTAAAAGGTTTCTTTATTTTTCAAACAGGGAAATAAGGTTGCAAGTAAAGGCATTTATTTTCATTCTTCAATTAGTAGGAAGGTAATATTTGTCCCAAATTTCAAACTTTATATTCCCTTACACATTTTACATAAAGAAACCATTGATTTTTCATTCAGATATACATGTATACATTGTATTGAAATCATGCTTTAGCTTTAGAGAAATCAAAAGTGATTCATAACTATTTATTAATCTCTTACAGAATTTTAGAAAAGGCATATATTAACAGTAATCCACAGAAATTTACAAATAAATATAGATGAACCTTTTAATCATAAGAGTGTCTGTATCTTAGGAAGACAAAAGCAAAATCAGTATAGTGTAAATGCAAGGCAAAGGAGAAGTGCCCTAAAAGAAATATTTTCATTCTCCAGTACAAACCATTTGAGACAAAAATGCATTGATAAAGTTGATCTGGAAAGTACAAAAAGGAAGATAAAAATGTGGCTGAAGTAAAATAAGCTATTATGATCAAATTACTAAAAAATATGTCAAAGTAAAAAATGGTTGGATTTTGTTAAGACAGGAAGTTGGTGAGCAACAGACCTAAAATCGAAAATCACTTTATAGGACCCCAACCTGATGCTGTTTACCAAATATCAGGTGGCTGCGATAAGTCGTTGCTGAGAAAACTGTAACCAAAATAGCTTCCTCGCCTGCTCTTGAAATCAATAAATCTAAGGACACTTGCTCTCTGCTATCTTATGGTATTCAAATTATAATAATAAAAAAATATATGTTGTAAAAATATAGCAAAATAAAATTAAGGTTTAATTCATTTTTAATGCATGTAAGTGATGTTAAAAGTTTAATCCTAAACTCACTGTATGTGGCTGTTGAAATGTCCGTAAAAAGTCTTCTGTTTTGGTTTCTCTAAGAATATGACAAACATGTATGCACATGTCAAATTTTGCTTTTTAATGTAAAACATTTCTAAAGGAGTAGAGCCACGAAGGCCCCAAAATGGCCCAAAAAATCAACTTTGATATATCTGCTTGTAGTTGTTGCATAAATGTTCATTAGTCTTCATATTTCATGAATTCAATATTTTTTCCTTCAATCATTTATCAATAAGGAGAGCAGTGAAGTAAAAAATAGACTATTTTGTGAAAAATAACAATTTGTGACAGTTTTCCTCGATTTTCATGTATAAATCTATAAATATGAAATGGGCCACACCTGTCGACCAAAATTATTTTGTGATAGAAATGTGTATTTTGATATTATAAATTAATTATCAAAAAATTACGATGGTCAGGGAATGTGGCCAATACTAATTTTGACGAAATATGCAGAGAAACCAGTGAAAATGTGTGAAAAATTAGGAATTTTCAAATTTATGGCCTGTTTAAAGTCTCAAGGCTAAGCCTGTGGTGTACATATTTTGCTAAATCCTACAGATATAAAAAGTTTGTACATACCTTAACATATTTTAGTTATTTTTTTTACAAGTTAAAGTAGTTGAAAAAATAGTGAAAATACCGGGCCGATTTAGGGCCTTCGTGGCTCTACTCCTTTGATAAGTACAATTTCCTAAAGTATGTCATCTATATAATGATTATGGATATTAACTTTAAATAACTTCTTTAATACATGTACCTGTAGTAAAAAGATAGCTTGTATAATTAAACTAAATGACATGTCTGCTATTAAGGTGCTAATGTAGAGTAACTGTGGCTTCCCTCTAGACTTGATGTATGCTGCATCAGCTATATCCTGTTGGGAAATCAAATAAACTATTTTAATTCAAGGAATTTTTCAAAATATAATAAAGATTCACATCGAAAAACCTAGTGATAAAACATCAAGTTGAGATCATATTTTATCAGCTAATCATGCTAATGTCCCAAAATCCTTTAAAATGACTGCAATTGAATCAAACAATGGAAAGACTGAAAATGAAAGGAATATGTTTATGCATTTTTATTTAGTCTAGATGGAGTAATCTGCCTATTGTATTCTTTATTGTCTATATCACTTTTCAAATGTCAAATTCAACGTATAATTTATCTTTCTCCATTTTAACGACATACAACATGTTTTGTTAATTCCTTTGCAATTTACAAAACAAACTATCTAATGATGGGAGAAAGAACATATATGAATATTTATCTGTAAATTAATTGGTCGTGCACTCTACCTTTGAATATTTCAAATTCTGTTATGTCATTAGTTTATGCTAGGTTCCTTTCTGTTTCATTCATAAAATACACATTGATGAGGACATATGCTCGACAAGTTCATTTTTATCAAAAAAATTATATATACATTGAATATTCTTCTGTTCCATTTAGGGGGGGGGGGCATGAGAGTGTTCATTAACTTTGAAAACATCTGCATATATAACACACTTACATTGCCCACATAAATTATTTTGTGAACATCTTAAACAATGATAACCAGCATATTGTTCTATTTCAGTACTTATTGAATTTATATATTTCGCTTGCCTTTTATGCTTTGATATTTATGCCTTTTTATTGGCTATGTAACCCATCAATATTTTGTATTTCATTATATTAATGTATTGAAATGTTGACCTACCTATATATAGATTATACAAACCTGGAACCAGAAGCAGTTTACAATTTTACTCAGTACAAACAGAGGAAGAATCCAGAGTGCACTGAATGTCCATGTTAGTACTGGTCCCATGTAAAGCCAGATGCTTCCTCCTGCTCCAGAACTACCTTGAAGGGAATATAATAAAAAGTTATATATACATATTCGGATATACAGTCCTTAAAAAGATTTATATGATTTATTTATTAACATTTGAAGGTTTTTCATTTTGAAAGTTTGACTACTTAAATGATTATAACTTGCACAACAAAAAATCTTTATAAAAAAAGCAAATTTGTCTTGAAAACATGAGCATCCTACAAGAAAAAAAATGCTAGAACTCTCCCATTGTTACTTTGTATATCATTGTTAAGATTTTCTACGATGTCTAAGTGCACAAAGTTTGATAAAAATCAACTAAAATTTGAGATTTTGACAAATGGAACCACAATGTAGCAAAGTCGTACACTAAATATATATA
Organism: Arcuatula senhousia; assembly: GCA_963971305.1. Taxonomy (NCBI): domain Eukaryota; kingdom Metazoa; phylum Mollusca; class Bivalvia; order Mytilida; family Mytilidae; genus Arcuatula; species Arcuatula senhousia. Next base: position 43,428,170 of record OZ020306.1, read on the forward strand.
TACAAAGAAACCTATAAGTAAAAATTAAATAAACACAGTAAGTATGAAGGCCATAATAAAATAATTCCTAGATTCAACTCCAAATTTCTTGGCACTGACAATTTTTATCCATTTTGATCAAATATTCTTTCATTATAAAGGAAATTACCCCAAAATGAACAAAATTTGCCAAAAATTCAAAATAAAATTTTTTGAGGCAGCTGAAAAAAATCCCAGCGGGAGGGCAAGAGAATATAGAATATTGTTTTTATATTGGTTATACAAACATTTTTGTTACAGGAATTATAATACATGTATTCTCAAAAACTGAAATATGATACTTACTAAAAATAAGTTCTGTGAACCATTGTAATACTGGGATAAGAACATAGTTGAATAACAAGATACTTGCCTGAAAATATAGTCATCATAAACAATATCATTATACAAAAATGAATCTAAAAATTCCATTCTGTCATTCATATAGAAAAGAACTCTACAGTATCTATTTGGTGATAATTTGGGGATTGGTATTGAATCTTGAGAATTATATATATATTTAGTCTTGGGACAAACCAAGACAATGAGCCGTGACTGCTGGTCGCATTGAAGACTGCTTGTCATGTTAATGACTGCTGGCTGTCTTCCATTGTCGATTTTTAACTTGCCATTTGTTAATGTAGTTTGTGTCGTGTTCACTTATTCCACATCTCCTTAACCTCTATCTATTATGATTCCAGATATTTAAATTGATATATCATGTATATCAAACACATTTCTTAGTGTACATGTATATATGTGTATGATAATCTGTGGCTGAAACTTCTTTGCTTACATTAATTCTGCGATCTAATTTTTCTGCATTTTTGCCTATGTCTTTTTCAACTTCAAGTCAAATTTAATGGTATAATGTAGCAGCTTTTTACAGACCTCGTTGATTTTAAATCTTTATATTGGAAAATCATTGTTGAAAACATCTTGTACCTTTGCAAGATGATGGAGCAAGATACAAAGCAAAGTCAACCATGGGTTTTGTTTGAATTAAGACTTGACTGCAAAAATTTCAAAATTTAAACAAGTCTATAATTTACTAATATGTACAGTATGCTAGATTTCTTTTTGATGCTCAAAGTACATGTAAATACCAATTATTCAAAACTTTCAATATTATTATGCTATGCTTGTGAATATAAATATATACAATAAAAATACCAAAAATATTCCACCATTCCATCCACAGCATAAAATAAGTCTCTGCATAACTTTAGGTTCCCTGAAAAAAAATCATGATATCAAATATTAATATTCAATATTAAAACAAACACACATTTATACATGGGCTTAAAACTTCATAAATAAAGATTTCAAAAGCTACAGGCTAAAATTGGTTACAAAAATACAATGATAACCATAAACATTTCAAATAATAATGTGCATATTAGGATTTCAAGCACAAGGTTATTTCATTCAACTGAGGTAGTTGCCAAAATTGGGCAAGTTATACCCACAAATCATTAGGGTTAACAGGTATACAGCTAAATTAAGTGAGATGAACTGTACATATATTACTTGTTGCTCAAAAGTATTCCAATTTTTCTAGTACAAATTGATATTTTTACTTAGTAATGAGGACACTGACATTCTAGCAGTCACAGCCAGATGTATACAAGGGCTAGATTAAGATATTTGAACTAAATTAACACTTGTGTTTCTACTTTTAATATTTTGTTAATATTTAAACAGTATTATCTCAGTGAGTTTTTTTTTCCTATATTTTTGTCAACTCTCCTTGCTCCCAAAGGCAAAGGGGTCCTGATTTAGAAATAAAAGATATGCTATGTTATGTTATATTATATTTGCATTTAAACCTTTTTTGTTTTTCACCAGGTGACTTTTCCTTTCTTTTCTCAGCTCTCCTCCGAGCTAAAGTTGTCATAGGTTCTGATGTCTTGGATGCCTCTTCTGTTTCACATTGTTGATCTAGTTTGAAGATGGTAGCTGTCCCAAGAATACTGTCCCTGAACCCATGAATAACCCCATACAAAATATCTTTCAGAAGATCTGTCATCTTTTCAGCATTGATGTATATATTTAGATAAAACTTTAAGCCATTTCTGAAAAATAAAATAAAATGTAACATAAAATTAACAATAAGTAGTCCAAGCGATTTTAAATCTCCTGACATTTGACAGACTATTTATATTAAATTTAAAGAGATTGATCCCTATGCTCACTTCTTAAATATCTTTGCAACCTGCTTTAAGCATGTTAAGGTAATATCTTTCTTGTCAGACATTGCTCATAATAAGAAAGGCATTACCTTAAAGCTCAAAAAGACTTGTAAATAAGAAAAAAATCAAGTCATTAAGATGGGATAATTTGGATTGATGTGACAAGATAATTTGGGACAATGTCATGAATGTGATATGCTGCCAAAGGGAGCAATAATAGTTGTAAGTAATCATTTTTTGTTATAATATGAGCTTAATTTTCTCTCAACATCTGGTTTAGCACTCTTATTTTTTTTCTATAAAAAATTCGTAAAGTGCAAACATGATCAACAAGAAACATGAGAAAAGCTAGTTTGATTTTATTTTCATAAATTGTTTCAAATCATTGCATTTAAATATTTTAAAATTTATCTTAGCTTGTAAAATATTTAAAGATATGTTGTGACTACAGTGACTTAGGGAGCATCACAGGTTAAATCTGCATCTTACATGTATTAGTGTTTCACACTGTATTTCAGCACATGCAGACTTTAATGGTTAATATTTGACCCCTTTTTAAAGTCTATGTGATGGGTAAACTACATATAGAAATAAGGTATGGCAGCGTCTAGATATAAAATTTGCAGGTCATTTTCTCTTTCATGTTACAAAATTACTTTTGTTGTTTTCTCCATTCATTTTCTTTCTTTTCATGATGTACAATAAATAATGTATAAAATATCACATTAAAAATTAGCCAGGTGCATCAGTTTTCAACAAGTTACAAGGCCAATAGGGGCTGCTTGTTGTTTAAGGTTGACCAATTGTCAAAATATAAAATACCCGGTACTTACAATTCAAGTCAAAGAAAGACTCCCTTCATAAACAAGGAGCAGAAAACATCAAAACAACAAGTACAATAAAAAAATAGATTCAATAACAACAATAATAAAATTAACTTGCAGGTGGAGGCCTAATGACAGGGCATTGTTGATATTTGGCTATAATAAGGTGACCTGAAAAACCCAAAGAAAATGCTATGGCAAAACAGATCAAATGCACACCTAGAAATTCCCAAATCTTTAAGTAATAATATTTATCTAGATGCTGCTATGCCTTATTTAGCAACTTATCATGTAGTTTAAACGGTAGCCAGACAACTCGGCCCGAGGACAAGTCGGACCGGGACAACTCGGGCCAGACTTTAAGACAACTCGGACTGGTAGAAGACAGCTCGGCCCGGTTCAAGAAAATAAATATTTTATGATAATAAACGTATATATTCACGAAAAGATACTTTCTTAATGGTTTTTGGTTAATTTTGTGTGCGTTAAACACTACTTTTCACGAAATATCCTTTCACTTCTCTAGTTCTCTGATTATGACTTCATGCTTTCAGCTTCATGATAAAAATATAATATGTCAAGGAATTTGTAATTCCTTGAATATGTTAATAAGAGCTAAAAATTACTTATCTAGATCTTCAGCTTTATTTCTAAAAAAAATATATAATAGAAGTATTCCTAAACATGAAAAAATATTTGTGTGTGAAAAGGCTTTAGATTTTTTTTAACAAATATAACTTGTTTATTTTTTCATATTTTTCTCAAATAAGAATCATTGTAGATACATTTTGTCCCGTACATTTTGTAAATTTAATTAGCTTTTCGTTGCCAAAAATCATGTCTATGGCAGACTTGTTGAAACAAGTAATACTGTGAGCAAGCTCACAAAAGGATACCCCCCGCTTCATATTGGACTCTGTACTGTAAAAGAAAAATCTCAAGTCCAGTTATCTCCCCTCGATGATAGCCGAGAGCAATACCAATTCTTCATGCACGTCTACAGATGATGTACTATCTTCATGTAAAGTTTCAACAAAATCCACCCAACAGTTTAAGAGGAGTTGCGCTTACGAGGTTTCCAATTGAATAATGTATTTAAAAAGTCTAAGTCCAATTATCTCCCCTGAGAGATGTCTGATTGCAATGAAAATTCTTCATGCACATCTACATATGATGTTCTTCCTTTAGGTAAAGTTTCATCAAAATCCTTCAAGCGTTTTAGGAGGAGAAGCGCTTACGAGGTTTCCCATTGTATAATGTATTTAAAAAGTCTAAGTCCAATTATCTCCCCTGAATGATGTCTGATTGCGATGAAAATTCTTCATGCACATCTACATATGCTGTACTTCCTTCATGTAAAGTTTCATCAAAATCCTTTGAGTGGTTTAGGAGGAGTTGCGCTTACGAGGTCTCCCATTGAATAATGTATTTAAAAAGTCTAAGTCCAATTATCTCCCCTGAATGATATCCAAGAGCAATGAAAATTCTTCATGCACATCTACATATGATGTACTTCCTTTAGGTATAGTTTCATCAAAATCCTTCAAGCGGTTTAGGAGGAGAAGCGCTTACGAGTTATGTGGACAGACGGACAGACGGACAGACAGACAGACGGACAGACAGACAGACAGACAGGGTGTTTCCTATATACCCCCCCAAACTTTGTTTGCGGGGGGTATAATAAAGCAAAGTTGTATAACATTTAAATAAAATTTTCTCACTTTGTTGTTAAAGATGTAAACAGGTTAATAGGCTACAGTCGGGCCGGGCCGACCTGTCTTATAGAGGGCCGATTTGTACTACAGAACGGGCCGAGTTGTCCCGTGTCCACTTGTCCTCGGGCCGAGTTGTCTGGCATTTGTTTAAACTACACATATACTGAAAAACCTTTTATTGTGGGCTAATTAGGCATAAAATATATTTTAATCAGTGTAAAACTGAACCTTAATCTGCCCGCTGTGCTTGCATTGTATTAGTTCTCAATACTAAACATGGAACACAATATACAAAATTATGAATTTAATTATTAAAATCTTTAATCATAGAACTGTTTATAAATATATAGGTCTATGTTTTTTTATCAAGTTTATTAATTTGTTATTTTCTTTTTTTTTCAAGTTTTGCCAGTTCATGGTCAATACACTTTCAGTTTCAAAACAAGATTTGTATCCCTCTTGGAGGCTAAAAAGTGTGTCAGATTTACCATTAATTTGATACAACAAAACTTTTCTCAATAAGAGCAATAGGACTGGAATTGTTCTGTGTCTTTCTGGGAGCTTATATTTTGACTTGATTCGTCTGCGCTTTCTTTGTGCGCATATCGCTTACGAAACTGTTAATTATTCTTGTAAACTATATTTCTAAACATTTTGGAAATATTTGTCATACATATGATGATTATATCTGTTTATATTGAACAGCATATTTTTTCTGATATTTTCTATTAAAATATGCTTTATGAAAAATTATTTTTAATTTGTCGTATGGGGCTCTTCGAAGAATTGTGGGAAATTTTTCCCATCGACCTCTTTTCCGTTTACTCTCAAGAAGCATGGTACAAAAAATTGTGTCTTTAACTTTTCATTTTTCTTTTAGGTTGTTCAAAATAAAATGATTTTTTATAACAATCCAAAATTAAAGACAATATTTAGTAACAGTTCATCTTTGTATCGGCATTTGAAACGTATCTTTTGTCAACAAGAATGTTCCTTAAAGTTTGATGCACGTGGTCGCATGTCTCCTTAAAAGTTACAGGGTCTCAAATCATAATCTTGTCCACATTTATAATCAATGTCTTTCTGGTGTTTTTGTCATTTGGTCTTTTAAAATCGTCAGAGGGGTGGTAAAGGGGGAAACACGACAAAATTAATTTTGAATAATTGTGAAATTCAATCAGAATCAGATTGGGGCTCCCGCAGGGTACTCCCCTCAGGTCGCAAGGTTGCTTTTAAAATGGGCCTGAGGTCGCAAGGTCACTTTTAAAAAGCATATATTTGGCGGAGGTCGCAGGTTGTTTTTTGGCATCGGTCGATTTTATGAAGTGTGGGTCGGAAGTCGCCCTTTAAAAGCCCACAGGTCGCAGGTCGGTTTTAACCCTGTGGGAGCCACCAGATTCTTATGATTTTTAAAAGTTTTTGAGAATAACTTATTTCAAGGATCAGGAACATGTTTCAAAAATTGAAGCAAGAAAAGATTATCATAACGATCACACACGAGAAATAGGTTGATCATAAGAAACATCGATCAAAAATACAGGCACAATCAGAGCACGTACAACCATGTCAACATGATAACACAAGAACATTAGGTGCCGGATCTCTTTGACCACAGTGAAGAAATAAAAATCAAATTCACTCAAACACGGAAAATAAAAACATTGAAAATGTTGCAGGAAAATAACCCTTTATCTCCCCCTGTAAAGGAAGTTAAACGTCCATGTTCTGTATCAAAATGAATTCCCTAAATTATGATAAAATATGCTAATATAATCTGTCCCTCACTCTTAAGTGTTCCTCATTGTACATGCTTTAAGTTATGCCAAAACAATGTTAACAAGTTGCATTCAACATTTCCAGAAATTATCCTAATTACTACAAGTAAAAATTATGGCTATTTGGAGTGAAGGGCTTTCTTAGCCTGCATATGACAGCTTTTCAACCTTCAACAGTGCTTGTTTAAGATCACATTACAAGTTATATATATGATAAACCTGTATATGAGAGATAAAATTCAAGTTCATTCAATCACACCTATTAAGATCAAGAAAGAAAATACTAATATCAAAATTGATCATGGTACATGTATGAATTATTTCTTACTATTACTAGGGAACAAAATGTATATCCTAACCAGAATTCAACTTTTGTTGTAGGGAGCTAAAAAGCCAGACCCTAAAGGAGGGAGTAAAGGCTCCAAAGCACCTGCCAAGAAGAAGGAAGGTGGAGGTGGTGGAAAGGCCAAAAAGAAGGTAAAATGACTGGGAAATAGCAGTGTTCAATCTAGAACTTTTTCACAGGGGGCCTGCCTGGCCCATGCAAGATCACAAAGGGGCCCTGGATGGGATTTGGGGGCCACTGTTAAGTTTAAAAATTAAACTAGGGTTTGCGGCCAATTGAGGCTGATCCGCCGACTTTTTATTGAGCCTTGTCACCGACGCCGTCAATTGTGTTGTCATCCGTTTCATGACTACTGATGGCCGAAGATTCTGGGCGTTTTTCCCTGCCGACGACTGCGAAATATGACGATGTACCCTTCATGTTTTGACAATTTCTTGACAATGATCTTTGTCAAAAACTACAATAAATTTTTCACTGGTATTCAAAAAGACAGTGACTTAAAACACTCAAAAGATTCAGACTACACACCAGTACCGGACTGGATTGAAATTCCGTATTTTGACGATCTAATATAGTGCGCCCGGAAAGGCCCGCGGAACATTTTCTATTGCGCCAAATAGAACAAAAATGCGGTAATGGCGCAATGGCGCAGCCTAGATTGAACACTGGAAATAGTATAAACATAGCTCATATTAGTCTTAAAATAGATTTATTATTCATAAAAAAAAACAAAAACAAAAACAGTTGTAATAAACGGCTTCTGACACTTAGTCCTTTCAAGACTTCAAAAAAGTTGAAAGACCAAATAGACAATACATGTATGAAGAGAACAAAATTAAATTTGCATCAAGCATGATAACAAACTCTTCAAGGACATTGCAGAAAGAAATTGTAATACATTTTCCATATTGAAAAATATCTTATGAGTAAACTGTTGAACAAGCAAATTAATTAACAGAGAAAAAAAATAACTCAAAAACTTATTCAGGTCAGTCTTGAATTATTGGCAAAAAAATCAGGGTTATGAAATGGTGAATGGTGGGGTGCGCCATTAATTTTCTTAAGTGTATTTGTACCCTGCCACAATGCGACGGAGGGACATAGTAATGGACTTTGTTTGTCTGTCACACTTTTGTGAGTGCAACTCCTCTGAAACCGCTCAACAAATTTTGATGAAACTTTGTAGGATTGTTTGTCGTGATATGTAGTTGATCATATTGCATCACCATTTTTATTTGACTAATGTTATAGAAGTTTTGGGACTTGATCGACTTTGTTCATTTTAGGTCATAGGAACACTTTGTTAGTACAACTCCTCTGAGACCGCTCAATGGATTTTGATGAAATTTTGTAGGATTGTTTGTCATGACATGTAGTTGATCATTTTGCACTGCCATTGTGATTTATCAAATTTTATAGGAGTTATGGGACTTTATCGACTTCATTCATTTTAGGTCATATGAACAATTTGTGAGCGCAGATTTTGATGAAAGTTTGTAGAATTGTTTGTCATATGTAGGTACCGGTAATCATATTGCAATGCAATTTTCTTCAAATTTTAGTAAATTTTGAACTTAAATGCGGCAGAGATAGACATTGGCTACTCATAGCAATCTTGTTGTGTTATCAGCAACTGCTAATCAGTTTCACGATTTACTATGTAGCATAAGCATAGAATCCCATACTGTGGGATTTGATTTCAAATCTGTCACTCACCTTCTTCCTGTTCCGACAAAATATGATCATTTTTAACTTTGACAGATTTTATATATTTTGTTTAACATTATGTTGTTAACTTTATTGCAGAAGTGGTCAAAAGGAAAAGTCAGGGACAAGTTGAACAACTTGGTTCTCTTCGACAAAGCAACTCTAGACAAATTTAGGAAAGAAGTTCCCAGCTACAAACTGATAACCCCTTCAGTAGTGTCTGAAAGACTAAAAATCAGAGGTTCCCTGGCCAAGAAGGGTTTGAGGGATCTCCAAAAAGAAGGTAAGATGTTTGAGCTGATTCAGTGATTGTTAAAAATCTTGACTCGTTGAAACCACAGATCAAAAAAGTCTTGCAATGCATTTTTACAATTACAAAAAAATATTTTCCAGGTCAAACATTTATAACCATGATACATTTTCAGTCTTTTGATAATATTGTTATTACCAATTGCATGACATTTTATCTAAGAAAGTTACAATTTTAACATTTTATGAAAAAAGTCGAAATTCAAAAGTGGAGGAAAAAATTCAATTAATGTTGGTAAACACCTTAGAATAGCATGGTTTTTAATCTTGAAAATGATACAAAGATACATGTAGTGCCAAAGCTGATTTCTATGAAAAGGATATTGAATCAGTGTTGAAAAACAAAAGAACTCGCAAACAGAAGGTAGGGAAGACAGCCAATGGCTGTCTTAAATAAGCAATTAGTACATTCAATGTTTAAGAAAAGACCCTTGATTGTTTTTAATGGTTTCATACATGTATTTAATTTACATTCTGAAAGTTTCTAAACAATTAAGAACCCAGAAACATGAAAGAAAGCAGAACTTTGTTAATGTAGCTGAATTTAGTTGAAACATTTAATGGTACAAATCGAATGAAATTCATTGCTGTTTACACTTTTAGATTGTATTTTAATTACAACATTTTCTTGACAGGTAAAATAAGACTGGTATCTAAACACCACTCACAATGGATCTTCACAAGAGCTACTAAAGAAGAAGAGGAAGCTGAGGAAGCTAAAAAATAAAAACTTTTACACCTCCATACTTATGTGTTTATAGTTAGTTAATTAACACTGTCACAAATTAGTTATGTTGAACATTGGAAGAAGCTTTGGTAAGCTTCCCCTACTAAAACACTTGTCATTGAAAGTGCAGTTTAGTACCAACCTTCTAATTTTGACTACATTTTAGAAGTGAAAATCCAGGTAATAGTATGGTGTTTCTACCTGTGTCGCCAAAGACAAAAGCCGGTCTAGGAGTCGGTTCACTTAAATTTTGTCTGTCCATTGGTCATGCAATAGAGGGTGTCTATCTTGTAAAACCTGGATCTCAAACACCCAAACACTAGATCTTTCTGAAATTTTACACAGTGATTAGAAGTAATTGAAGATGTTCACCTCCCTTTTTGGGATCATTTTATAATTCTGCTTAGAATTAGGGGCCAAATAAGGCGACTTTACTTGTTCCCAGGATATTTGTTTTGACTGCCCCCCATATTGGGCCTAGAATGTACTTGTTACAACATCCATGTACAACATTTCGCCTTGCAACACAGACCCAAATATTGATTGGTCTTGTTAAGGTTGCAGTGGGCAGAGGTACAAAAGGTTGACAGGTTTTCTCAGCAACCACCTATGATAGCCCATAGTCCATAGTTGTTGCACAGATTCAGATCTATTTAGTGATTAATGCTTTGACAAAAAGATTTTAAATCACATGCATCTTGTTTTAAACAATAACACTACAAATTTATTGGAATTCAAAATTTCATTTACATTTTGAACTGCTACACTACTGACTAGGTAAACTTTGCTTTTTGTGAATGCTTTGATTGTTAATGGTAAAAATATTTTTTGGTAATTAGGATCCCCGTGTATATGTTAAGATGTCCAGTGTAAAGACTATTGCTATTATTATACCCCCACTTCGAAGGAGAGGGGGTATACTGGTTTACCTCTGTCCTTCTGCAACATATCTTTCGTAACAATTTTCTTAGCAACTTCATATCAGTCACTTTAAATTTGGTACATGGCTTCCTTATGAGGTTCTTTATCGTGAGTATCGAAATAAGGTCTGTTGTAAATCTACTTCCTGCTTCCTGACTTGGTCAATTTTCAACATTACTAGTCAATTGTTAAAATTCTCAGCAACTACATATAACAGAGACTACAAATTTTGGTGTAGGGCTTCCTGACCAGGTAATGAAAATAAGGTCTGTCATTTCCACTTTCTGTCAACCGACTTTTAAAAGCTTTCTCAGCAACTACATATCACAGTGACTTGAAATTTAGTATTTGGCTTCCTTATGAGGTTCTTTAATGATGAGTATCAAAATAAGGTTTGTTGGATATCTACTTCCGGTGTAATGACATAGTTAATTTTGGGGGTATACTGAGTGAGCAGTAGCTTACAGATTCCTTGTCCTATTTTCTGCTCGCCTCTGAAATTACTTCACTTCACTAAATGAAAGGAAACTTACTATTTTACAGCAAGTATACCATATTATGATTTGCATATTACCAATTTTGATCATCAAAATCTGGTGGGAGCTTTGGCCCATTTTTCCTGAAAATCCCCATAAATCATTGTTTCTGTTGAACTTACTGAAACAACTTTGCCAGGTTAAATGAAACTGTATTACCTGTGCATATTTAATATCAGGAAATTTGTTTATGCCCCTGTGAGGACATGCACAATCGCATTATCGGGGTTGGGAAATTTACTAAGTTCTGTACAATTTTCCGTCAGCTTTTCTTAGAACCCATACATATGAATTATTTTAAATTTGGCAGGATGGTTTAGTAAGACAAACTGTATGCCCTTAGTGACTTTCAGACCTGACCTCTTCTTCCTGATCAGGGTTTGGCCGATATGAAAATTAACTTGAGAATGTCCGACAATCTCTGAACTTTGACAGGGTGGTCAGTCTAATATCTAGTGGTATTCAATTATCTCCCCTGCAGAAAACAGCTAATGTGTTTTTAAATTTTTAACGATGACAACAACGATGGCGACGGCATATAAACAATCTTCAATTTTCATTTATTACGCATGGATTTGACTACTATCATATACGTTGGACATGTTATGTTATTAACGAATCTTTTCTGTTGCGTAAACAGTTGTTTATAAGGTCAACAAAAGTGCATATTTTAACAAATCGAGTGAAACTAATTGGCCGTTGGAAAAAATTAAAATGTCAACTCAACCTTTAAAAAATCACACAAGGCGTAATACCTGCAGTACATTTTCAAAACTTGTGGGAAAGTTAGGTTATTACCTTTTCTTTCGACAGATATTAGTTTGAAAATTATATTTTACTGTTATCATATAACGATCCATTTGAATTCAATGTGTAACTATGAAAAACTTTCAAGGGACACAACCAAGTTCTATCTTTAATAAATTATAAACATGATAAATGGGAGGCATTCCTATTTTTAAAACGGATGACTGAATATTGAATTTGACATTTACTCCAATACAATGCAAATTCACACACTGTTGATCCCAATTTACGGATACCGGTCAAAAAGGTAAACATGTTCTATGACATAATCGAATTCAACAGGTAAATCGTGTACTTTTAAAAAGAAAGTTGTCAAGACGGACTAGAAAAATAGGTCTTTTTCTTAATTTTATTTTGGCTTTACCTCTTGCAGTACATGTCTGAAAATTTGCAAATGGGAAGATATACATTTAAACAAATAGTGTGATTTTTTTCAATTTTTTATATAAAAGTTAAAGTTGTGCGATCCATTTCAGTTTGCACCGTATGCATTTCATAAATATCCACATAATAACATGCATTAAAATGCAATCTGTTACTTTTAAAAACTCTTTTTAATTCAAAAAAGTTTATTTTATCAGCATAACTTAAAATTGGAAGAAATTTTGTACTAAAAAGAACTTTTGATTCACTTGACAACCAGGATAAACATTCGAATAAATAAAGTATGTTGCACTGTGGCTTGTGTATAAATAAAATAGATAAATAAATGGATGGTGAAGCCACATTTAAAAGGTAAAAACTAAATAAGAAATACAAAGAAATAAAACCTTTAAAACAAATAAAACAAGAATGCCCAAATTTTCGGACATAAAGTCCTTCTTCAGGGGCTAAAAAGTAAAAGGATGTTCACACATCGACTGACGAGGACAGAATGACATAAAATTGACTCGAAGAACATCATGTGGTATTTTGATCCTGAACTTGATGACTAATTTATAAATATTAAGAAAAGGTCTGTCTTTTTACATTCATACCAAAGGGTTGAAAAGTGCCTAAAAAGTTGATTATTCTTTGCTCAAGAAACTGTCTTTGTCTTTCGCCGGTGCATGTTTCAAGGAGAACGGTCACCTGCATATCCCTGACGCCATGGTTTGGCAATGAAAAGTGCTGGCCGACTGGGCAATCGTCGCATTTGAGAACACTTCTCCTGTGTTCAGCAAATCTGTCACCCAGTCGACGACAAGTTTCTCCTACGTAAATTTTAAGGCACTTGGCACAGCGGATGGCGTAAATGACATTTTCGGAGATGCAGGTGTAACCGTTCTTCAACTTGAAGGTGTTGGAGGGGCCAACTATCTCTTCAGTCTCCCAGGTAAAAGGACATGTGACACAGATTGATCGACCACAACCCCTGGTGCCTGAAAAGTCAGAGCGAGGACGTCTCTTGGATTTGTCAAATGAGCTGGAGACAAGATGTTGCCTCAAACTCTTACCTTTGCGAAAAGCAGTCAGGGGTGGCGAGTCGAACACTGTCGACATGTGTTCGTCCTTCAAGACGATGGACTTGAAATTGCGCAACAGAATGTTCCGTATAACGATGTTATGAGGGTGGTATGTAAGTACCAAAGGTATACGGTCATTCTTGCGTCTTGACCTGGGCTCCAAAGCCTTGGATCGTGTCACCCGGGAAACTGAGTCGATAGCTTTATCCAAGATGTTGTTAGGATATCCCCTTTTGACAAAGAATGATTTCATAGTGCTGCTTTGAACTTTAAAATCATCCTCATTGCTGCAAATACGTTTAAGTCTCAGAAATTGAGACCTAGGAATGGCATTTTTGCAGCTCTGGGGATGACAAGATTGGTAGTTCAGGTAGCAGTGTGCATCAGTGGGTTTATAGAACACAGACGTTTCTATTTTGCCGTTAAGAATGCTACATTCCAAGTCAAGGAAGGAGAGTTTCTCTTGTGAGATTGTAAAGGTGTACTGAATGGCAGGATGATAGGAAGAGATTTTGTGCAAATCTGTTTAATATTTTTCGAAAAAAACACAGATTTTGAGAATTGGAATTTTGGAACAATAAAACTCAAAGGCTATTAACAATACAGCTCTGAAGTTTCATACACATTCCATGGATCATGTCTTAGTGGTTATAATCATAGTAAATATAATTTTGAAAACACTTAGATTTTTTGCCGCGGGGCCCTTTCTGACTTTGTCAGTAATCTAGTTTTGTAAAGTGTTTAGAAAATCTGATCTCAAACTAGAGTATAAAGGACATGTTAACAAAAAATGAATTTCATCTTCTATATTTCCTGTATTACAATAAAGACAAATTCTGTCTGTTCTTGCTAATTTTTCTAATTTTCCAGAATTAATGTTTGGTCTTCGTTCGTGTCTACCAAGCTCAATACGTAGTTTATGATTGCTTAATCTGAATCTAGTAATCAAAATTACTAATATTTACATATTCTTCAAAGGAAAAAATACTTTTGAATCCAAAATAAGTATCTAGTTTTCCAGAATCATTTATGGTACTGTTCCTTATATTATTCCAACTACACAAAAAATTATTCCTTAAACATTTTAATAGTGATAATTTAAATTTATTTTTACTCATTTCTCTACATACATTTAAATCCAGGTTAAGTTTATTACAATATAATAATAATGTGGAGTACCAGCTACTACCTGTCTTAAGATTGTTTTTGTACTCATTGTATGCAGATTGTAGTAACTCACTGGGGTTGTGTTCTAGCTTATACCAATATAACAAAAAATGTTTGATAATATCTACATATAAGGGGTATTTTCCTAACTCACTTAAAACACCAATATTTGTACATTGTTTTGAAACCCCTAAAACATATTTGCAGAATTTTATATTTAGCTTTTCTGCTTCCCAGTCTTTAAAAATGTCATACAATGATAAGGATTTCCTTTTTTCAGTTACATTTACAACACCCCAATTTTCACAACCATACAGCAAAATAGGTTTAATACAATGGTCAAATAAATGAAAATAAAGTTTAACATTGGAAGTAGCAGATTTTAAATCACTGTACATTTTAAAACATGCCTTCATACCTTTCTTATAAAGTTGTTTTCTGGCTTCATTAAATTTCCCCTAAAGTTCAGACCAGTCAGACTTTTACTCCCTGTTTGGGACTGGACTTATATGAAAATCGACATACAAATTTCCATCGAGCTTTTTTAGTTCACCTGACCCGAACAGGTGAGCTATTGCCATCACTAGTTGGCATCCGTCCGTTAGCTTTTTAGCTCACCTGACAGGGTCATGTGAGCTATTGTCATCGTTAAGCATCCGTCCGTCCGTTAACTTTTCCTCAAACATCTTCTCTGAAACTACTGTTGGGATTGCTTTGAAACTTAGTACAATTGATCTTTATGATGTCCTCTACGAAGTTTGTGAAATTTGTGAACGTCGACCAACCAACATGGACCAGTTACTAAAAATAGAACAGGGAGGTCAGACCCTAGTTTTTAGCTTATAGCTCAAAAAGTATAAGAGATAGAGAAAATCCGAAGCAACCATCCTTCTTCGGCATCAAAAGCTCTACAAAACTCTCCATTGAGTCAAAGTTGTAGGACGATTCCTTATAGGAGTTATTTCCCCTTAATAGTCAAAATTGACCATTTTCAAAGTTTTTGGACTTTAGCCATAAGAGAGCATTGCAAAATTGTTCAACTCATTAATATCTACAAAAATGATTTCAGGATCTAGATTGTCAGATCATCCTTTTAAGTGTTTTCAATCAATTTTAACTTAATATGTTTTGGTGGTTTTTTTCAAATGGAAACCTTTGTAACTTTGTATTCTTGGTCTTAAAAGTATTTTCTATCCTTACTAGTTTCTTTAATGTTACTTACCAAGTACATGTAGACCATGTTGCACACTAGGTAAGAGGCTTTAGCATAAGAGATCAGGTGAGCGATTCAGGCTCCTGGGAACCTCTAGTTTCAAGTTTTAACTCCTCTTCTGACACCATAGGTCCAATTGCAACCAAACTTTGTACAGTTGTAAACTGGCGTATACGCTTCAAAACTGTCGTTTGGATTTTTGATTCGTTAAAAAACATGGCCACCATGGCTAAAAATAGAACGTAGGGTAAATTGCAGGTCTAAAACCGTGACAGATATCGAAATTCTGGCATAGGGTAAAAGTGTTCAGCACCTTAAGATCTACCTGCCCTTAAATTTTCAAGAGGATCCAACACACGATTTAAGAGTTATTGCCCTTTTTCTGGATTTGTTCATTTTTGGCCGGATTTCACGGAGTGAAAAGTCCGGGTTATAAAATGGTGAATGTCGGGCGGGCGGGGAAGAAATTTTCGTAACAGTTTTCTCAGCAACTTCTTATCACAGCCACTTGATATTTGGTATACAGCATCAGGGTGGGGTTCCATAACGTGTGATACAATTTCAGGTATGTCCCTCACCTACTTCCTGTGTAACGAAATCCGGCCATTTTTGACTTTGACAGATTTTTTTCTCTCACTTATTTAGCCCTATATCTTGAAAACTTGAAAACTTGACAAGATATTTCAAAAAATCAAATTGTGTATAATTAAGCACATCAAGATCTACATTGTAATCAGGTCAAAGCTGTAGGACCATTTCTTTTATGAGTTATGGCCCTTAAAGCGGCAAATTTTACCATTTTTGGCCGGATTTCACTTGTGAAAATCCGGATTATAAAATGGTGAATGTCGGGCGGGCTGGCGGACGGGGAGAAAACTTTTGTAACAGTTTTCTCAACAACTACTTATCACAGCTTCTTGATATTTGGTATGCAGCATCAGCATTGGCTCCAATAAGGTGGGATTCGATTTCAGGTCTGTCGCTCATCTACTTCCTGTTAACCGACTTGGTTATTTTTTGACGTAAATGTCCAATAATAGAAAATTTTCGTATCAGTTTTCTCAGCAACTACTTATCTCAGCTACTGGATATTTGGTATGAAGCATCAGCATGGGCTTCCATTAGGTGGGATTCGATTTCAGGTCTGTCGCTCATCTACTTCCTGTTTACCGACTTCGTTAATTTTCGACGTAAATGTCCAATAATAGAAAATTTTCGTATCAGTTTTCTCAGCAACTACTTATCTCAGCTTCTGGATATTTGGTATGAAGCATCAGAATGGGCTCCCAATAGGTGGGATTCGATTTCAGGTCTGTCGCTCATCTACTTCCTGTTTACCGACTTCGTTAATTTTCGACGTAAATGTCCAATAATAGAAAATTTTCGTATCAGTTATCTCAGCAACTACAGTGGATATTTGGTATGAAGCATCAGAATGGGCTCCCATAAGGTGGGATCTGATTTCAGGTCTGTGGCTCATATAGTTCATTTAAAACGAAATCCGGCCATTTCTGTCTTTGACCCATTTTTCATTACTTTTCCCCTGAATTTCAAAGATTAACTTGGTTGACACCATAACCCAACTGCATCTGAAGTTGGTACACATGTTAAATAGCATAAATGCTACAATTCTATCGTTTGGATTTTTGATTAGTCAAAAGATATGGCCGCCATGGCTAAAAATAGAACATAGGGGTTAATTGTAGTTTTTTGCTAATAACTCAAAAATGGTTTCAGATATCAGAATGGTGCAAGAATCAAAAGTGATCAGCATATTAAGATCTACCTGTCCTGAAATTTCGGAAAGGATCTGACTGCTGATGTGGGAGTTATTGCCCTTTTTCGTAATTTTTGCCAAATTTTGCACTTATTAAGCCCTATATCTTGAAACCTCAACAAGATATTTCAGAAATTTAAATTGCATATGGTTTAGCACAATAATATCTACAAAATATGTGTATCTGTGTAGTTCAGGTGAGCGATTCGGGCTCCTGGGAGCCTCTTGTTTCAGAAACACATAGGAACGATTTGAAATTAGGCAGGATGGTTAAGTATGATAAAATATACGTTTCAAGTTACTTAATTTCAGAAGTTGGACCTCTACTTTCTGTTCAGAGCTGGACCGATATGAAAAACGACTTGAAAATATCCGCTCAACCTTTTCTTGGAAACTGTAAAATTTATATGATTTGAAATTCGGCAGGATGGTTTAGTATGACAAACTGTTCGTCCTTTGCGACTTCCAGAACAATTTTTGTTGCTTTTTATTTCACCTCGCGATGACATGTCGGTGGGCATTAAGTTTTACTCGTGACCGTCCGTACGAATTTGCTTCAACCTTTTCACAAAAACCGTACAGGAGAATGATTTGAAATTTGGCAGGATGGTTCAGTATGGAAAACTGTTTATTTAAAACCACTTTCAGACCTGTCGGACTTGTACTTCCTCCTGTTTGGGACTGGGCCGATATGAACATTGACGTGAAAATTTCCGTCACGTTTTTCTCAGAAACCGTACATTGGAATGATTTGAAACTTTGAACGATGTTTTAGAATGACAAACTTTACACCATTAGCGATTTTCAAACCTGACTACGTGAAAATTTCCGTCAAACTTTTCTCAGTAACTGTACATGGGAATAATTTGATACTTGGTAGGATGGTTTAGTATGCGTCCTAATCATCTTCCTGTTTTGGGCCTAGTGTGGACATCCGTGTCCCACGGACACATTCCTTCTTTATTTCCTTATAATTTTGTGATCCATATAAAATAATGTTTCTGCTCAACTTTCCTTATAATTTTGTGATCCATATAAAATAATGTTTCTGCTCAACTTTCCTTAAAATGACGAAACAAATTGATGCAAAATAATTCATTAGCATAGAAATAATTAAGGTAACCACAGTTTACAAAATACACTTGCAAGATAAAGGACGGACATCTGCATTATGTCAAACATCCTATCATAGCCCTCTGATCAATTGGCTTAGAAATCAAACTTTTTCATTTTGAAAGATTGCCTGGATGATCACTTGTAAACAGTAAAAAAGCCTGAATAACATCGGAGATCCGTAATTTGACAATATACTGATCATGATGCATTCTACTTTAAACACTAACAGATAAACAGATTTTAATATCAATACATTTACGATCAACAGCATAATGTGTGAGAAACTTTCAAAAAAAAAATGGCAAAATTAAGTGAAGGCAAAAGCTTTTTTGCCTAACGGCAGCTACGCGCCTGCAGTATGAAAATGACCATTGATTGGTCCTAAAAATTTAAGCATTTCTTTCATGGTTTTGCTAGTTATTATTACTACCTATTATAAAGAAATAGGCAGCGATACCCCAATTAGGTCGTTTGTTTCCGTCGTTTCTATATTTACAAAAGCTCTTTGCAATGTACATACTTTCACTTTTCACTCGGGGGCTATATTCGGATTCTCAATCTTCGGATTTCCATCAAGACAATATGGCCGCGACCAGTAGATTATGTGTTCCGCTTCGGATTATATTTTAGTCAGTGTAGCATATTTTGCGTAGCTTTAGCGTAATGGATATTTGATTTTGGATTGCGAAAATTTACTTAATTGAATAAAGTTTAAGGGACAAAAATACTATTCGGACACCAAAAATAAGTTAAATCTTGCAAAAAAGTTGTACACAGCATCTTCGTTTTTCATGCTTTTATGTGGCGGTGTTTTAAAGCAACAATGCGATTCAACTAGATCATGTAGCGTACATGGCGTAGTCACTTTATCAGGTTGTGCATGTTTAAGCGTTTATCAGGTTGTGCATGTTTAAGCGTACTTTCTTATAAATTTTTGGCTGCAAAATATTAATTCATTGAATAAAGTTTATTATCACAGACAGAAATAGTGCTTATGCAAAATAGGTCAATTCAAGCATTTTATTGATTTTTAGAAAATGACAAAATAGCCACATTGGGTCATTCGTCTGTCTTGATCTAGGTCATTTTAATAAGGATAATTAATTTTATCTATTTCTCACAAAGCTATTGCGGGATCCGGAAAAATAAACTTATTTGTCACAAGTTTGGTTGTTCGAAAATGTTATCAATGCTTGATAATTTTGTCGATTCACCACACAGAGACCAATGTCGCCACAACTACAAACGTGTCAGAAAATAATTTTAACTGTGCAAAACCACAGGGGCTTGGATTATAGAGTAGGGGGGGGCGACTTAAAAGTCAATATAAATGACCAGAATCCAAGCCCCTGTGTGCGGAACATGGATTGCAACGTTCGTGTATAAGTTTGCTTTAGTCTATATCATAAAGGAAGGGACATTCTTTGAATAGGTGACAATCAAAAATATTTGAGCAGTGGCGGATCCGGGGGGGGGGGTCCGAGATTGGAATTTTCCTCCTTTCCGACAAAAATTTCGCAAGTAACGTCTAGAACCACCCCTTTTCGTCCTTCGTCCACAGCGGAATTTATGTGGACCAACCCCTTTCAAAAATTTCTGGATCTGGCCCCGTTTGAGTTATAATATAATTTATTGCTATTACACGAAAAAAATTTAAAGGCATACATGTACATTGCAAATGTTCATGAAGAGATCTACAATTGGGTTTAAACTTATTTCATATAATATTATATACTTCAAAATCATAGGCTGATCTGACAAATGATAACCATTAAAGTAGACGATAATTAGATGTGGAATAATTGTACGCCACACAACCAACATAAAGAAACGTGAATTTTAAAAATCACAATGGAAAACAGCCAACAGTCTTCAGCATGACCATAAGTCGCTGCTTGCCGTCTTGTTCTAATGAAGAAAAACTAATGCTTGATTTAGCCCTATTTTAAAGGTCTCCATTGGCCCAGTTATTAAATGAACCTTTTATGGGGCTTTGTTTGGCTCACCCATTGCAACCACTGTCTGTCTTCCGTTCATTCTTAAAAAAAAACCATTAACAACCAATATTTGTATGTTTTATGATGAACTATACACAACTTCCATTTTTGTCTCGCCTGCGACGAATGTCGCAAAAGGCGAGACTTAGGTATGGTGATTCCGGCGGCGGCGGCGGCGTCCACAATTGGTTAACGTTTTTGCTTAAGTCTGTTTTGTGTGAACTAGTTATGTTACACCATTGATATTTGGTATGCAGTTGCATCAGCATCAGTACAGATCAGTTTTAAAAGGATTTCACCTGTATGCTCCTGCAGTCACGGTCTACTGACTTTGAAATTTTACACTGATTTGGCCGAGGTTAACCTTTTTTCTTAAGTCTGTTTAACATGAAGCAGTTATGGTTCACCATTGATATTGGGTATGCACTTGCATTAGCATTAGTACAGAACAATTTTAAAAGGATTTCACCTGTATGCTCCTGCAGTCACGGTCTACTGACTTTGAAATTTTACACTGATTTGGCCGAGGTTAACCTTTTTTCTTAAGTCTGTTTAACATGAAGCAGTTATGGTTCACCATTGATATTGGGTATGCACTTGCATTAGCATTAGTACAGATCAATTTCAAAAGCATTTCATCTGTATGCTTCTGCAGTCACGGTCTACTGACTTTGAAATTTTACACCAATTTGCCCGAGGTTAACCTTTTTTCTTACGTCTGTTTAACATGAAGCAGTTATGGTACATCATTGATATTGTGTATGCACTTGCATTAGCATCAGTACAGATCAATTTCAAAAGTATTTTATCGGTATGATCCTGCAGTCACAGTCTACTGACTTTGAGATTTTACACTTTTTAACTTTTTACTTATGTCATGAGTGTTTTATATAAAGCAGTTATGGTTCTGACACCATTTATATTTGGTATGCCGCTGCTTAAGCATCAGTTAAGATCAGTTTAAGGATGATTTTTACTTCATTTTATACTGTGTCCAGTTGCGACAGGCGAGACATGTCTCTGTGTTAACAGTTTATTTATACACCTGGTCGCTGTTGCTATAATAGAAAACAAGGGTGTCACATTAAACTTTAATACATTTGGAAAAAGATAACAGATCTTGGGCTCAAAAAACCAAATGCTCTACTAAAAATATCAATTGAGAAATTGAGTTGAAGTTGTCTGATAACTCCTTAAATGGATAAAATGGCCATAATGAGCTTTACAAATTGCATTTTTTTTCATGCAAGAAAACTCTCATCCTTACAGTTAAATGAATCGTCAGTCCCGTCACATCTTCGCAAGCCAATGGTTACGATCCGCTATCTCTCATCTTGAAGATGAGAGATAGCGGATCGTAACCCTTGGCTAGCGAAGATGGTCCCGTCATTGATTCGTTCAGATTTTCGCCTTTCGTTTTGCCGTAATCGTAGCATGAACATTTAAACTATCACAGGTCGAAAACAGATTTTGCTTGCTTAAATGTTCAAAAATGCTTTACAAAAATCTTCATTTATGTTAAAGACCAAAAATCGTTTTTCTGCATGACATGTAGAATGAAAACATTTGCAGATAAAAAAAAGCATGTTCAGCCCAAGAATCGAGTGAGTGAGTTGGTGTTTTACGCCCGTGCAACGCTATATAGGTTAATTACAGACGAGCCCAAGAATTGAAGCTACTGGTCAAATGTGTCAGATAACCCATTCTAGGGGTTATATTATTTAAAGGTAGAAAAGTCGTATTTTTGAAAACCATTGTAGATAAAGAAAAGCTGTTGCTTGCTTAAAAATGTTAAGTACAATAAGCCCTTCAAAGCCCTCTATGGGTCGAAGTTTTCAGATCTGCTTTTAATGGTTATGGGCCTTAGAAGGTTGAAACGATGTTTTTGTCAACACGGTACTCCGTCCTCCGTTAACAAATACCTTTAGAAAAGAACTTCAGGGATTGCTTTCTGACTTTGTTCTTTTGGTCGTTTAATGGGGGTGTCACAGCCCCCACCCCGGAAAATCGAATACCGTTTAAAAAGGACAGAATACCGTTTAAAAGACTGGAATACCGAATGTTCTAAAGATCACAGCGTACGCGTACCAAAAGCTTAAAAAATTCGGAACATCGCGTAAAAAGGGCTGTGACACCCTCTTTAATGGGATGTTCTCTACTATCAAGTCTGTGGAATTTAAATTACATGTATGCACTTCGACCAACATAGCATATAACAGAGGGACAGACAATTGTTTTTGGCTTGTAGCTCGAAAAGTATACCTGAAGCAATCTTCTTTAATCTCAAAGTCGTACAAAAACCTCTCAGTGTCGATGTTGTGGAACGAATCCTTAACATGAGTTATTTCCCATTATTAATCGTCAAAATTGACTATTTTTGCAGGTTTGTTTTACTAAATCTTGAAACCCGAAAGTTTTAGAGGAACAGTTAGCATTGCAGAATGAATAAAGCGCATCGAAGTCTACAAATATGATGTCAGAATGAAAATTATCAGTTCAACTGTCATGACTGTCTTCGAATTGTTTTTTATAACATGTGATTTTGTTAGTAGCTTTATTTTACAAGCTTATGTTTAGACTAGTTATTTAAAGACTGAAAACTATATATTTCGGATAATGAAAAACCATAAATTGGTTGCCTCAGCCTTGCCTTTGAAATGTTCATGTCAAGAATTAAGCTCTATGTATGGGTTCGAGAATTCAGAAAGAAAGCACCATATTTTGCAATATAGCAACCGTCCCAATAAACAATATTAGGGATGAACCCACCTTGAAATTTCAAAATGCCAGACTTTAAAAGGATTGCCACCGCATTGAAAAATAAAGAAACATACACAATTACCAAACTGGGATTTTCAATCTCAATGTCCATAATGCTGGCGTCACACTATCCCGATTTAAACCCCGATGGAAACACGATGATGGATATTTTCAAAATCGGGAATGATCGTTACCAGATCGCGCTATTCGTGTTGTCATCTTTTTCCATCGTAGCACCTTATGTGGAAATTTTCTGACTTCGGGGTAAACTTCGTAGTGCCTCCGAAATTTTTTAACAAGTTAAAAAACTGCCAAAGGTTCGTGCGAAGGTTCTTGTTCGTGTTGTGTTCGTTTATCCATCCTTTCTATCGTAATGCCTTCGTGAAAGCATCTTCTGATTTCGTGTTGCCTTCTAAGTGTCGTCGGTGCATATATAGGTGTTACTCTACCGGCGGCGTTAACTTTTGTGTTTATATAGGTTTAATGACCACCTTCATATCTCAAGAACCTAGGTTTATGACACTTAGTATGCATATGCCCCAGTAGTAGCTTAGCACAGTCGCATCCCCATCTTTTGACCTTGACCTTGATTTTCCGGATGAGTGACTTTGACAATTTTCAATGCATATGTTGTTGTTGTTTGTTGGTTGGTGTTTAACGCCCTGGTCAGTTTTAATGGTGGAGGAAACCGGAGTACCCGGAGGAAACCACCGACCTTGGGCAGGTAACTTAAAAACCTAATCACATACAGTTGGGAAAGTCCCTTTTTTGTTAAATACAAATGGGACTCGAACACCAGCTGAGCGAGGTGATCGGCTAGTGATCAATAGTGTGGTACTTAAACCAGCGCCTTAGACCATTCGGCCACCCAGGCCCCTTAATACATATAATAGCTGTGATAATGTTTTATGAGCACATAAATATTTCAAGAACTATAGGTCTAAAGTTGATGAAACTTGGCATGCAAATATGTCCCAGTAATAGCTTAGCACGGTTGCCTTCCCATGTTTTGACCTTGACCTTGATTTTCCGGATGAGTGACTTTGATAATTTTCAACACATAAAATAGCAGTGATACCGTTTATGAACACCTTAATATCTCAAGAACTATACACAGGCAAAATGTGGACTGCATTGAACGTGCGTCTGGCGTACTTTAAACGCATGTCATCTGACGCATATTAAATTGGCGTTTCTAACCACGTACTTTTGACACACGTTCAAAAATCTTGGCAATATTTTTATTTCATAATAAAACACACTAAATAAATAACTCACTAATTTCAAACATTTTAGGAAGCTATACGTCTGACGTATGGTAAACCTATGTTTGACATACACACGTTTAAAAAACGTTCGTCTGGCATATGTTTTGACAACTATTTGACGTACGTTTAGAAACATATGTTTAACGCACGTTTATACGCTACGTCAGACGCACGTTTTTACAAACGTACGGCAGACGTATGTCTATTTTTTGCCTTTGTAGGTCATAGGTTGATGAAACTTGGTATGCATATGTCCCAGTAAAACCTTAGTACAGTTGCATCCCCATCTTTTGGGCTTGACCTTGATATTCTGATTAATTGACTTTGATAATTTTCTATACATATCATAGCAGTGTGAAGCTTTTATGAGAACCTCCATATCTCAAGACCTATAGATCCTAGGTTAATGAAACTTGGTATGCATTTACCCCAGTAATAGCTTCGTACAGCCGCATCCCTATCTTTTGACTTTGGCCTTGATTTTCAGGTTGAGTGTCGTTGATAATTTTTATTGCATATCCATGTTTAAGTTTTATAAACATCTTTTGATCTCAGCTAGGAACTGAAAATCCTTATAAATTTATGAAAATGTAGTGGAAGAAGCAGAGGAACCAATGGGGTATCCGAATGTCCAAAGTCCGAAAGGGCAGAGACAAAACCAGTAAACACCAACTGGAACGGGACAAAAACAGACAACATGTAAGAAAGAAAATTGTTTCTGTTGGTGCCGGAAGGCGAGACATACTTAATTGTTAACTCTTGTTTAAAAATTTCGCAATTGAAAAACAGCCATCATGCATACTTCAATCATACCAGAAATTGTTTCTATCTCACCATGTTGCAATTGCTCCCAAATAAAAAGTTATAAAACATGAAACGAAGACACCCATCTGGACATACACATGTAGAATAACTACCATTTAGACTACAAATACATGTACAGACATAAGTTTGGGCATTGACTCATGAGTTGACTATAGCGTTGACCTGGTGCATTCCAGGGAAAGACATCTCCCCAGCTTTGAATTTCAGTATCATGTAGTAGTAAAAAAAAAAAAACATGAATTGGAAAGGAGCAAAGAGGCACCAATGGGGCATCCGAGTGTCAAAAGTCCGAAAGGGCAAAGACAAAACCGGCAAACACGAACAAGAACAGCACAAAGAAGCACAAAACACAAAATCAACCGAACTAAAATTAACAACGCGAACTCAAGTCGTAACAAGAGTGAACTCATGTAGGTGCTCCGGACGAGTAAGCGGCAACGTAAGAAAACAAGAGTTAACACTAAAGTATGTCTCGCCTGCCGGCACCATCAGAAACAATTCTTCTTTCTAACTACCACTATATTTTGAATTTACATGGATTTTCAGTTTCTGAGATCAAAAGATGTGTAAATATTGCAAATATATGCAATTAAAATAATCAAAGTCACTGAACTAGAAAATCAAGGTCAAGGTCAAAAGATGAGGATGTAACTGTGCTAAGCTACTGCTGGGGCATATGCATACAAAGTTTCATCAACGTAGGTCCTATAGTTCTTGAGATTTGGAGATGCTCGCAAAACTTTTCCATTGCTATTATATGTATTGAAAATTGTTAAAGTCACTTAACCGGAAAATCAAGGTCAAGGTAAAAATATGGGGATGCAACTGTGCTAAGCTACTACTGGGGCATATGCATACCAAGTTTCATCAACCTAGGACCTATAGTTCTTTAGATATGGAGGTGCTCGAAAAACTTTTCCATTGCTATTATTGCATTTTAATGAATAAAAAATAGCAGTCAAGTCATGCAAGTTATTTTATTACAATTATTTTCAAGTCAATCAATTGTTGTTAATTGCACCAAAAACAAATAGTTTGTAATTGTTTTTTTACTACTTGACGAGCGTTTTTGCATAACAACGTAAATGATAAAATTGAGACCAAATCCAAAAAAGAAAGATATTTCTTACATTTAACCTGCTTTACAGATCGAGGTTTAAATGTTTAAAATAGTACCATTTCTAAATGGGATATGATTTTCACATTGTGGGTATTCTGTTTTTAACTTAGTGGCTGAAGGCCATTTGAGCTTTTGTCATCACTATGCGTCCATCGTCGTCCGTCGTCGTCTGTAAACAATTTCAAAAATCTTCTTCTCTGAAACTACTGAACCAATTTGACTGAAACTTGGCAGGGATGATATATGACATGTTGGCTGCAGTCAATCTTCATTTTAAATTGATCCGATAAAAACATGACCGCCGTTACTAAAAATAGAACGGGGGGTGGTTAAAAAACAGTTATTTTGCAAATAACTCAAAAACGGTGACAGATATCAAAATTCTGACTGGACAAATGTGATCAACACGTCAAGATCTACCTACTCAGAAATTTTGAAGAAATTCCAACAAACCGTGTGGGAGTTATTGCACCTTTTCTTATTTTTCTGCTTTTTGCACTTATTTTGTCCTATATCACAAGAACTATATAAGATATTGAAGTAATTTCAATTACATATTGTTCAGCTAATTAAGCTCTACAAAACTGTCCATTATGTTGAAATTGTCAGATGACCCCTTATAGGAATTCGATCCCTTAAAACACCAAAAATAGTGGTTTTAGTCATAAAGATAGTGAACTATAGTAGATACAGAAACGGTTTTGCTTGCTTAAATATCCAGCTAATTGAGATCTACAAACTTGTCCATTAGGTCGAACTTGTCAGATGACCCCTTTGAGGGGTTACGGCCCCTAAATTAGCATTTTATCATGTATTTTGCCTATAGAATGAAACTATTGCAGATAGAGAAAAGCTGTTGCTTGCTCAAATGTTCGATGAGTTTTGTTATACGAAGTACCAAGGGGTTCTTTTTCGTTTCGGACTTCCGACATTCGAATGGCCCATATGTATATACGTTCTTCTTTCTACTATCGGCGAAGGTATAGCTAAATTTTGATATTGAATGAAATGTCTTTGAGGATAAAATAAAAATAGACATTGAATGAATGGAGAAAGTTCTCTACAAAGCAGAAAGATATCATTCCATATTGATCAAATTGCAACTTACTTTTCTTTTCGAAATTAGCTAGATTTCCCGACCTTAGCACTGGCATAGAAATAGTCTGTAGGGCTGGTACAGTACAACACTTGGTAGACTAGTTGAGATCACTTCTAGTACAGCCAAACATAAGTAACTCTTATTTCTCTTTATGCATGTTTATATATAATGTAAAATTGCCACTATATTTGTAACAATGTGGATCTGTCACTTGTTATCATAATCATACTTGTTGTCCCCCGCCGCAACGCGTCGGCGGGACTTAGTAATGGTCTCCGTCCGTCCGTCACGTTTTTTGTGGGTGCAACTCCTCGGACACTACTGAACGGATGTTGCTGAAACTTTACACACTGATAGGGTACAATCAGTAGATGATCATCCCATATTTGAAATTTTCAAAATGGCCGCCGTTTCCATGGAAACAGGGTAGAAAGGTCAAAATATAGGACATTCAATATCTCGGTTACCTAGGTGCACAGGGTTCTGAAATTTTGTAAGCTGATAGAGCAAAAGGTACTCTATAATAATACGAAAAAAAATTTGAAGCGATATTTACGGTTTTCGAGTTATTTACGAATTTGTGATTTTTCAGTCCGAAAAATGGGACTTTGTCAAACGTTTTTGTGGGTGCAACTCCTCGAACACTACTGAACCGATGTTGCTGAAACTTTACAAACTGATAGGGTACTGTTAGTAGATGATCATCCCATATTTGAAATTTTCAAAATGGCTGGCGTTTCCATGGAAACAGGGAAGAAAGGTCAAAATATAGGACATCCAATATCTCAATTACCTAGGTGCACAGGGTTCTGAAATTTTGTAGGCTGATAGAGCAAAAGGTACTCTATAATAATACGAAAAAAAATTGAAGCGATATTTACGGTTTTCGAGTTATTTACGAATTTGGGATTTTTCAGCAAGAAAAATGGGACTTTGTCAAATGTTTTTGTGGGTGCAACTCCTTGGATGCTACTGAATGGATGTTGCTGAAACTTTACATACGGATAGGGTACTGTTAGTAGGTGATCATCCCATATAAGAAATTTTCAAAATGGCCGCCATTTCCATGGAAACGGAGAAGAAAGGTCAAAATATAGGACATCCAATATCTCGGTTACCTAGGTGCACAGGGTTCTGAAATTTTGTAGGCTGGTAGAACAAAAGGTACTCTATAATAATACGAAAATAATTTTGAAACAATATTTACAGTTTTCGAGTTATTTACGAATTTGTGATTTTCCGGTCCAAAAAATGGGACTTTTTAATATCAAACATTTTTGTGGGTGCAACTCCTCGGATACTACTGAACGGATGTTGCTTAAACTTTACACACTGATAGGGTACTGTTAATAAGTGATCATCCCATATTTTGACAACCTATTTCTATCGTTTCTCAGAGAATATGTTGCTTGAATTGACATACCACACAACTTTTATGCGGCGGTGGGGGACACATGGCTACGCGTAGCAATCTTGTTTATTGTAAATGCCCCCTGTGGGACCAAATTGGCTTAATCAATTGAATTGAATTATATAGTTGTGATTAAAAAATATTTTATTTGCACCAACTGCCTTACTGGATGTGAGTAAGAATGAGAATGTGGATAAGGTTTATAATACAGTATACCCCGGTATAATAATGGCAAAAATACGGTAACAGATATAGAATAATGACTTCCAAATAAATCTTAGAGAATAGTGACCCTTGAAATATAAAGAATAATAAAGAACAATGGCCAAACCTTAACAGGATACAGTTAGCAGGGCAACAAAATTAAAGAATACCCAATTGAGGACCCCCAATCTCTTTGACAAGACAAAAGCGAATGCCTCTGGTTTTTTCATTTTTTTTTCTCACAAGTTTGTTCTGATATTCCCTATCAAACAAGTCCTTAATGGTATTCAAGTCAGCAGATTGGTACATCATAAGCCAAGTTCTTTAACGCAAAATTTACTGCATAAATAATCTCGCCATGAAAGTTACACGAGTTTAATATACTTGAAGGGGAAGGATTTTTTTTTTGCATGGTCTTCATGGTCAGAAATAATTTTTAAAGAGTTCATGACAAAATATTGTTTTTCATTAATATTAATAATTAGCAACATTTTATATCATTACCAGAATACAAGGCCGTAAATTACATAGAGGCAGAGGAGGCAGCTGCCTCCTCAGTTTTCAAAAAAAAAAAAAAAAAAACAAAAAAAAAAACCTAAAAAAAAAGGTTAAGGGAAGTTTGCTTCATATCTCCACTTTATGTTTGAATCTGTCTCCAAACATCATTTTGATTGTTCCATTCAAAACTTTAAAAGTTTTCATACTAAAATAACTAAGGTGTTATTAAATCTTATTAAATAGTAATAGCAAATATTTAAAAGCATCATACAGATGATTGCTATTGAGAATATTCTTTTAAGCTATCGTGAAACCGTTCATAGGTTATATGATTTTAGGCTCTGATGCATTTTAAATAATGAAATTGATAACTCCGTAAAAGTTCTGCAAACAGTCTGCGGCTCAAGTTACATCAGTTAATAAAGGAACGACTGCATAGTTTTAAAGTGACCACTACATTTTTATATATATTTGCAAATAACTTCATACTATGATAAATATCTTTTTTCTAGATTTTCTAACAATGTGTTGTCGTTTCAAATACTGCATTTAACTTGCACATGTCTGTCAATTTGTCAGTCTATCTTTTTACTGACTGTTGGAAGATTCAGTTTCCGTTTTTGTTCAATTCGATCTAATATCATTACATGTACTACATGTCTTTCTGAATTTTTGCAATGTTGTTACCGGTCTTAATATTTAACTTAAGGATGTTAAAATAGGCAATGAAAACCAAACAATATGTCCAATACATGTATGTATCCTTATGGTCCTTATCTGAGAAAGAAGTTAACACATTCACCATGGGATGCACCATGGAGTTATGATATATCATAACTCTATGGGTGCACCATACAAACAGAATCACTATCCTTTTCTTCGTGTTTTTTGCTCCCTTAACATCTATGTCTTATTATAAATAATAATAAATAAATAAATCTTTATTTCCAATCATAGGGCCCTATATAGAGCATGACAATCACAATGTATATCAATGATTACAATGAAACAAAACATAAAAAATACACAAGTATTGTAACAAAAGACAATTAATGTTAAATTACACATACATCTCTATTTGTTAATGTTATCTCTTTTTTCATATAATATTTGTAAAAATTCAGCCAGTTTATAGTTAAAATCATAGTCTTCGTTTGTCATTATCCAACAGAATAAGCTAATAGAGTTAAGCGATATCAATGAAGGGAATTTATTTTGTAAAGTGTTTAGAAAATCTGATCTCAAACTAGAGTATAAAGGACATGTTAACAAAAAATGAATTTCATCTTCTATATTTCCTGTATTACAATAAAGACAAATTCTGTCTGTTCTTGCTAATTTTTCTAATTTTCCAGAATTAATGTTTAGTCTTCGTTCGTGTCTACCAAGCTCAATACGTAGTTTATGATTGCTTAATCTGAATCTAGTAATAATTTTTCTTTTATCAAAATTACTTATATTTAAATATTCTTCAAAGGAAAAAATACTTTTGAATCCAAAATAAGTATCTAATTTTCCAGAATCATTTATGGTACTGTTCCTTATATTATTCCAACTACACAAAAAATTATTCCTTAAACATTTTAATAGTGATAATTTAAATTTATTTTTACTCATTTCTCTACATACATTTAAATCCAGGTTAAGTTTATTACAATATAATAATAATGTGGAGTACCAGCTACTACCTGTCTTAAGATTGTTTTTGTACTCATTGTATGCAGATTGTAGTAACTCACTGGGGTTGTGTTCTAGCTTATACCAATATAACAAAAAATGTTTGATAATATCTACATATAAGGGGTATTTTCCTAACTCACTTAAAACACCAATATTTGTACATTGTTTTGAAACCCCTAAAACATATTTGCAGAATTTTATATTTAGCTTTTCTGCTTCCCAGTCTTTAAAAATGTCATACAATGATAAGGATTTCCTTTTTTCAGTTACATTTACAACACCCCAATTTTCACAACCATACAGCAAAATAGGTTTAATACAATGGTCAAATAAATGAAGATAAAGTTTAACATTGGAAGTAGCAGATTTTAAATCACTGTACATTTTAAAACATGCCTTCATACCTTTCTTATAAAGTTGTTTTCTGGCTTCATTAAATTTCCCTGTGTTTTCAATAATTAAACCAAGGTATTTATACTCTTTAACACATTCAATAAAATAGTCTCCTATACGGAAACTATCTTTTATAACTTTTCCATTATTATTGAATATTATGACTTTAGATTTAGTAAAGTTAATTTCTAGGCACCATTCTTTACAATATTCATTCAATAAATCTAGTTTGCTCTGTAGACCATCTTTTGTATCTGACAGAAGCACTAAATCATCCGCGTATAACAAACAGGGAATCTTTTTATTGTCTATCAATATAGAGTTTGTGTTTCGCTCTAGCTCAAAAGGTAAATCGTTCAAGAAAAATTTAAACAGGTTGGGGCTAAGAACATCACCTTGCCTCACCCCTACTTTTGAGGAGAAAAAATTTGTTATTTTATCACCTATTTTTACACACAGCATATCTTTGGAATACATAGATTTTATGATGTTATAAAATTTGCTTATAGATAAGCATATTATTGGCCTTAGTACCACGCGATGGCGGGTCCTGTTAAAACAATCTTAGTTTCTAGTTTAAAGTCAATAAAGTTCGATGTTAAAGATTTTTGTAATTTAAACTTAGGAATGTAGATTGCATTAAGCATCTCGTTGATTTTTTATTATGACAACTACCTTTAATTAATAATAAAAATGGTATAAGGATTTGCAAGAAAGCTGGATTTGTTTTCTTGAAAAATCCAAAGCTTCTGGGGGCCTGGGCGGCCCCCAGACCCCCGCCTTTTGGTACTGCCTCCTCTTTCATCGGAGGCAATTTACGGCCTTGGTCAATATCCTCTTTTGGGGGCTTGTTTAGGGGGGGGTACCAATATCCCATATCCCCGTAATTTTTTCATCAAATATCCCATATCCCAAAAAGTGTTTTTCCAGTATCCCATATCCCTGTAAATAAAATGGACTTCAATATCCCATATCCCAGTAAGTTTTGCCTCAAATATCCCGTATCCGAAAAAATTGTGTGAATATCCCATATCCCAATATCATGAATATACCCTAAACAAGCCTCTCTTTTAACCTCTACTGCCAAAATATACTTTTTAAAATAAAAATTTGCCAAAATAAGATTCAAAATATTTTTAGAAGCTTTCAAGTCCAATGATCGACCAAAAGTATGGTTAAGTCACATGCAGCCAATCTGTGAAATTTAAGCATGTTAAGAGTCAATATAAAATTTATTTTTTTTTTTTAATGATTGACCACTTTGTACTTTATATAAATATAAAAGCGGACGTTTTTTTTTACCTGAAGCTGCACTTTTAAAAGCACCTTGCCCTTGTACAACTATTGTTCCACGGAAACTTAACCCTTAAAAGTACCATGCGAAGAGTACTTAACATACATGGCATACATGTAAATGAATCAAACACTTAGTCCAATAATCTGTCGATCTTTTCTATTTGCACAACTACGTCATCAATGCGACTTGTCTCGTTCTCGTCGGAGTGACGTAGATTCTTTATTTTGAAATAATTGTCTAGATCACGTGGTGATTAGTTTCAGGTAAACACAGGTAAAAATAGATCAAAGTGGGCAGTGAAATTTAAAAGAAGAGATAAATGTAAATATCGGAGATTACTGTTCCATTTACCAACGAGTCGCTCTGTACCGTTTTCGGATAATTTCTATTTAATTTTTAAAAACAACTGGAAAGATGGGTCTCAGCTGTGGAGCATCTATTGCCAAAGTAGTTCTTATTATTGTGAATACTATTTTTCTGGTAAGTAATTTAGTGATGCTACACAAAAAATGTGATGCTATTATTCAGATTTTTACATAGTTATAAATTATTGTTCAGTATTCATTTTATTTGTTTGGGTTTTATTAATTTAATAGAAAAAAGGTATATTTTTTGTGTGAAATTTACAAGTACTTTATTGAATAATTACTTGATGTAGGCCAAATACCATTCAGAAGCAGAAAATTGAGAAGCGCAATTAACTTCTACAAATATTTAAACCTCTTTCTGGTTAGTTTTTAAAATCGACTGTATTTGAGGAACTTTTTAAAATACCAGTTCTTTAAATAAACATATTTTTAAACCAAAAATCGGTCAAGAACAAAGGAATGTTAATTAATATTTGGACACGAATGGATAGCTACACTTGAGCCATTAGCCAAAGTATACAATGTACGTCAATGTACATTTCTAAAATTGTGTAATTTATCTACAAAACGTCGACATCTGTCGCAGCGGAAAAATACACTTGGATACTGATCTAGCCATAAGTCAAGGGATAGCCCTAGAGGGGAAAATCTATACTTGGTCTTTGCGTAACCCTTGTTTATCTTTATGGAAATCGACTATGTTTAGATTAAGTATCTGATAATATTGGAACTAAACAAATTACGAGTTGTATTAATTGCGTCTGTTCATTTATTGCCAATGGTATACTTCGTTATCATATAAATATGTCAAATGTTACATATGTACAAGATGAAAACGTAAGAAGTCACATGAAAATGACTTTATAAAAAAGAGGTCTAAATAGTCCAAAGGGGCGTTGTTTGTTTATTATATTGATCTATTAACAACGTTGTGTATGACTAACGAAGTAATGAAATGGAACATTTCGCAATTGCTAATAAACATTGTTATTTTTTTATCAATTGCTTGATGCAGTCACTAGCTTTATGATGACTAATTGATTTCAGTTATTTTTATTACATGAAGTAACAATTCACTTTAAAAACGAGTAGGGTTTTGGGGCCTATCACTACGTTCTGTACGCCATTGACAAGCGAAATTCTCCGCTCTCCCTCCTGTTTGCCCAACCATGTCAACAAAATCCACGCTATCTTCTGTAGTAATGTTGAAAACACGCCCCTAAAAGTTATTATTTTTTAAACTGATGAACCTATGAATATATTATACTTCCATTAATAAAAGTTATGGGGTCTACTACAACATGTTAAGTATATACGATTTTACCGATAGCCATTTCTCTTTACTTTTAAACTTTAATTTCAAACGTTGTTCATTCAAAACGTGTTATGGAAATCAAATATACCTTAAACTATCCGCAAACATCAAATTTAATCTTTAGGTGTTCGATGACTGTGATTTTGAATAGGAGCATCGTAGGAGTTCACGCCCAGCTTAATATCTGAATATTATATAACAAGAATTTAAACTTTCCTCCTTTTGTGAGTTCAGTCAAACATACATTCTTAACTACTAGAAAATGAAAACGTAAACACCGGTAGTTTACATCCTTTAAGTTTGACTTTCTTTAAGTGGCCGGGAGTGTCTTGTTTTAGTGTTCAGCAGCTTGCTATAAAAGGGAGCAGTATACTTCGAGCTAGGGGTTAAAATTACCGTCATTATTAGCCTGTTGGATAAGGCTACCAGAAAATCAAAGCGTTTAAATCGGATTTTGACGAAAGATTTCGGGGCCCAGGGGGATTTTGCAAACAGCGATCCAAAAAGTCCTTGTACCCAAACTATCTGGACCTCGAATTTAATCAACACCCTCATCCAACCAACATTTGGTGGCATTAGATTAATAATTTTATTGTTTAAAAGATTATTAAAACTGCTTTACTTCTGAAACTACCACATGAAAAATACGGCCACTACCTTTAAAAGTATGTTAAGTATGGTCTGAAGACGTTAACAATTACTCATATGTTGACACAAGACAATTTTACTGATAACATCCACATTCTTTATGTGTACAACGACATCCCTGTTATGGTATGGATGACGAGTTTTTAAATATTTTATTTTTTCAATTTTTTAAAAGGTTTACACGGTAAATCACATGTGCTTTCATTTTAGTATCGAGTTGCGTTTTTGTGCATCCATTCATGGCATTTGTAGATTTACCATATGGATTACTCTATATATGTCTATCAAACTGAGCTGTTTCAGAAAATAGAGGATATGAGACTAAGTCAAAATTAGCTTTTCCATTCAGGAATTATTGTAATCTTATTCAATAATTACTTGTATAATTTGATGGTTTTACATGGTAGACAGGGGTTTTAGATATACATGAATTATGCATGTCAGTCAGGCCAAAATAGTATGCCTGTTTCTGGTTTCATGCTTGAAAAAAAGGGTCAGTAGGTCGGCATTATTTTTTGTTTTAAATTGTTTAACTTTGAGTTAATGGGAAACCGATTTCAAGTTAAAGATCCCTAAGCAAAAATAGCAATAAAAAGTCTAGGATCGGCTCGAAAAACTATAGTAACGGTAGGGAAACCAGAAACACGCATATTTTTTTTTATTTGGCCTCATATTTGGCGTTTGGGGAATTTTGAATAAAGCAATAGTATGCAGAATCCCTTGGCAGAACGCGAACATTTTCAAAAGTCACGCTTTATAAAACAAACTAACCATCAAGCCGACCATGACAATATACTGCAAATAAATGCATCCTTAAAACATTAAAGTGTCATGTGCAGTGATGTATACATGTGTACATTGTTCTATTTTTCATGAATGTGAATTCATTTGTGGTCCAAACGTTTCTAATTGCATGACTATTCAATTTAAGAAGAATTTAAACGTTCAAGATATCAATATTAATTACCAATATAAAGCTTTTTGGGGAATATTTATTTAAACAACTTGAAATTGACCAAAAAAACTTGCTGTGAGCACATTACGGTTATTTCATTCACGAAACTTAGTATTTTTTCAAACATTTTACCTCCTACCAAACTTTTAAAAGGACCCTTTTCCGGGATATTGTATCAGTGTAGTGGCTTGTTCGTATTCATTAATGACAATTTTTATGGTTGTAACCATTGTAACAATTTGTAAGAGATTTTATGGGACTTGTAAGAAAGTCATTGTCACATCACTTTTAAACTGAGGTCAAAGAACCCATCTTAATCCCGATCTGATTAAAATCAGACCTATCAATTGCAACGTTCCCTACTGTCACTGCATGGTAAAGACGGTAGGGCACAATTGATAGATCTGATTTTAACCATCTTCCTGGATTGAAATCATTTATGCCTTGATCGCACCACCAAATACAAAACCGAATATGTACATGATGTAAGTGCAGCAAGCTTGTTTGCCTTTTAACTAAAGTTTATATTGGCGTTTCAAATAATTAATAACTCATATTGGAAGAAAATGGGCCACCTATTGTGGCCGAAATTTTATTACATGTAAGTCTTATTACATAATATATACACAAAACTATCTAAAGGCAAAGGTGGGGTTCTAAATTAGCCCCTTAAGGTTAAACAATATAACAATAATTAACTTATGAAAATAAACAAAGCTAAACATCAAGACCTACATGTAAAATGGGAGGAGGATGGGGTAGTGGAGGTAATTGTTTTAAAATATTGAAGATTTCACAAAATTATAAGCTATTAAATTGAACTTTGACACCATAAATTATCCAGCGATCAATAATACAAATTGGGGTTCTAAATAGTTAATACAGGGATTGTCATGTGATTAGAAGAGATAAAAATACAAAAAGATTATCATGTGATTAAAATTAAAAGAGGCTCAACACAGGATAATGAAATACAAGAAAATTAAATGTCTGCTCTCAGCATAAACAAATTTATTTTTCAACTAAATTTCCATTTATGCCTTGATCGCACCACCAAATACAAAACCGAATATGTACATGATGTAAGTGCAGCAAGCTTGTTTGCCTTTTAACTAAAGTTTATATTGGCGTTTCAAATAATTAATAACTCATATTGGAAGAAAATGGGCCACCTATTGTGGCCGAAATTTTATTACATGTAAGTCTTATTACATAATATATACACAAAACTATCTAAAGGCAAAGGTGGGGTTCTAAATTAGCCACACGATCGAAGATCCCCCCACCCGCAGCTGCACCGTACATGCATGTACGTCTACCAATTAAATTTAATTAAATTATTGACTTAAACAAAACATTATGTATGTTTATAAAACTGATATAAAACAAAAAAGCAACAAGTCAAAAACATGTCTTTTATAGAAGATGACTGCTCCTGCTCGTCATCAAACAAATACATGGCAACACTGATTCTTTTACCCTAGCTAAATAAGTCTCATAATATGTGGACATTAATAGAAATAAAAACATACTTAATATATAAAACATATATGACTGCTCCTGCTCGTCATGTACATTTAGTTTCAATAATAACATGTCTACTTAGATATGTGCAACTATGCACTTAAGAAACTATCTGATTGGGACGGATATATCGTAAAAATGCATTAGAATGCCATCGACCTAAACTTCTTATTTGTGAATCTGATTTTCCAGTTTCCCATGCATGACAACAAGCTCCAATACGAAAACTATGGGATTTATAACACTTTGAAGATAAGCCAATGGACTGAATTGCTTTGTTAAGCATTTGGACAAATTGAGATCTCATTACCGGGGACTTATCAACATTAATAAATAAAGAGCCACCGACAGATCCCCTTACTTGAAGATATTGGTTTAATAGTTCCACAGGACAATATATGTGTTGTACCTTGCGTAGCAAAATATTTGTAACAGAACCTGGTTTAGAATGTTTAAATGATTTGAATTGAATTAAAAACCCTTCTCTGTTTGGTTGCACATCTGATAAATTCAAGCAATGGTTTTTGCCTGTTTTATCTCTTTCAGATGTCGTGATCTCTCCCACTCGTAAAAATGCATAAAACGCAATGGAAAACATGGCTTTATAAAGTCTTTTATAAAAATCAAATTTGCAAATAGAATCTAGAGCATGAAGTAAACTAGTCAAAATAGGTAATGTAATTGGTAACCGACTATCTGATGTAGGAGACTTAGTTTTTATACCTTGAATGACTTTAGATATAAGAAATGATGCTGTTGGGTCAAACACATTCTGCATTTTGTGATAAAAGCTAATTGCTGAATTGTAACTACTAATGGTTGACCCTGAAAACCCCTTGTTGTGAAGATACGCATAGTATAGTGATAGTGATGAGATTGTGACAGGTATAGTGATATTGGAGTTTAAATAATGTTTTCCAAACAAACAAAAATCATTCCATACTCGGCTATACATCTCCTTTGTACGAGGAGCTAATGAAGAGTCAATCAGTTCCTGCACTGTTTGTTTTAAATGTGTAACCTTGGAAGAGATGGGGCAATCATACAAATTAAATTCATTCCTTCTGTCAAACTGTGAAACTTCTGTATCTGCAATCGTGAAAGAGAGTCACAATAAATATTTTTTGTAGTTGATATATGTAACGCTTTGAATCTGATGTTTAACTTTAAGGAAAGAAAAATTAACTTTCGCAGCAAAGCCATAATTTGTTTCTCTCTACTAGTTAATGTGTTCAATACATAAACTAATGCCTCATTGTCACAATAAAAACATACCGATCGGTTGGCCATTATTTCACCCCAAATTTCGACTGCCAATACAATAGGATAAAATTCCCTTATAGTGATATTGTAAGAACTCCATTCAGAGTTCCAAGATCCATATACATAGTAATTTTCAAACATAGCCCCATATGCAAAACCAGAAGCATCTGTATAAAGACACAGTTTATCAGAAGATATCCAATTATCATCTATAAAAAAACATTTGCCATTAAACTGTTCCAAAAATGATTTCCAAACTTTAAGGTCCTCCCTACAACCCCTTTTTAGTTTCACTCTATGATGAGGTTTTCTTAACCCATAGGTAAGATCATATAACCGTCTTAAAAAGGGGCGACCCGGTACCACAACACTAGTTGCAAAACTCAAGACCGCATAGACTCTGGATTTCTGATAATGTCACCATTCGTTTTTGCAAAAAATCATTAATTGTCTTTTGACATTTTTCTAACTTATCCAGTGGTAAAGAGGCCTCGTGGCGTATGGTATCAAGTTGAATACCCAAAAATGTTAAAACCTGGACAGGACCTACTGTTTTATTTTGAGCCATAGGAATGCCAATGTCATGGCATATTTTTAAAAAAATATCCAAATATGATTGACATAACTTTTCGCCTGGCGCAATGATCAAATCAAAGCGCTAAAGCGTTTAAAAGCAGAGCTAAATGGTAGCACTAAAATAAAGAACGATATCTGTTTAATATCAATTTTGTTCGTTTGCTCCGCCCACTTCAACATTTGTAATGAAATCCGTAATATGGCTCAACCCACTTGAATAAATATATATGACGTATTGATTAGATTAAAGGTAAAAGGTCAGCAACGCTTAAGTGTACATCAACCATCAACTTTAGTGTATCGATTCATGCGATATGTGAAATGTAGTGCACATTTATATCGTATTTATTATAGGGGTATAGAGATGTACCTCTTAGTTAAGACAACCTGTATAACATTTAAATCATTGAAACAATGATTATACACGATGAATATTCTATAATGGACCCTCTGGTAGGAATATTGCCTGACCGATTTACCCTGTCTAGACGGAAAAAAAACGCGAAAGTCAGATAGCTATATAACTTCATAGAGCTCTGCTCAAAAATCATCAAGTATATGAATAATCCTTCCTTGAGGCATAAAGTTTTGACCTATCCATTCTAAAGATGAACTAAAACGTTCAAAAATTTGACATGCTGATGCAACACCCATAGCAAGGCACTTGTCGTAATAATACTTATTATCCCATTGCATACCAAATTTATAGTAATCATTAGGGGAAATCGGCAAGTTTCTATACGCCATCTCAATATCACATTTCGCCAAAAATACTGGCGAATCATATTGTTTAATTATGTCAATAGCATTTTGAACTTTAGTATATTGGACATATTTCATTTCATCTGGAATTGCATCATTAACTGAATTTCCTTTAGGGTATGACAAATGATGGATCATACGAAACTTATTGGGTTCTTTTTTTTGACATATCCCAATTGGTGAAACATGAAAAACATCAAAAGGGGGCTTTTCAAAAGGACCTGCAAATCTACCAGCATCAACTTCTTTTTTAATCTTCTCTTTTACTATATCTGGTTGATTTAATGCTGATGGTAAATTTTTACAAGAATTATTGGCTTGTTCCAACTCACTGTATACTGAAAATCCTTCAGAAAAACCCTGAATCAAATATGCTTTCTCAAAGCTATCATAACCTTCAAGATAATTATTAAAATTATGAATATTAATAGGAGTAGGAAGGTTTTGACAAGTTGGCCCTAAGTTGTGGTCGAACAATGTTTGGCATTTGTCCTCTTGGACCACGAAAATTACTAACTGGTCGATTGCCTGCTTGACTAGATGTTATATTGTCTCTTGATGAATTGCCAATAATGCGAGGTGATAATAAAGGTGAGTTAGCCATTGTACATCTAGTACTGGGGTGCATTCTATTACTATTGCACCTGTAACACACATGGTTGTACCTGCAAGGTAAAGGGCAATAATTTCCCAAGTGAAACTTAACACAATACCCAAAGGGAATTATTGGTTGTTTGTTTTGGCCAAATTTTCCACCCGTATAGTTTGTAGACGATGCCATCGCCGAGGATTCCCCTGTATGTATATCTTTTGCAGACCTATCTAATAAAGACTCGACATATAACTCCTGATGAGTTACCCCCCAACCTATTTGAAGTTGGCATTTAGAGGACCTAAATTGATGATCATAATACCACCAATTTCCTTTCTTTCTATTTATGAGCCTTATAAGCTCCATGTATTTGATCATGCCAAATTTTTTGTCGTCATTTTCATGCTTTTGCAAGTAAATGGTCATATATGTAGAGAAAGCTGTTAGCCAAACATCTAAGGATGAAATTGTGGTATTATTATCATCTTTAACCTTTAATACAGGATTAGCCATACTATCAATAACAATATTTTTTGGCTTTAAAGCCTTTTCTAGTGTTTCTGGCAGCAAAACATGAAGTTCAATAAACTCATCAGCCCAGATTTGCTTTTTGATGTTTTCCGATACTGATGAACCTAACGGTACTGTGTGATGCATGAAAAGTTTGTCACCTTGAAATTGTGTAGGAACAGATGGTGGCATGGATTCTGAACCATCTGTATTTGACGTTGACGGCAAAGGCTCCAAACTGTTGTCATGTTGGTGACGGTTCACCTCATTTGAATTAATATTTCCAGTAGATGAATCTAATTTTGTTTTAAGTGTTTTCACTTCTTCTTTTAACTCTTGAACTGATTCGATAATAGTGTCTAGGACATTTTTTGGTACGGATATCGTGGTTGTCTCACTCGCTGCATTTGAGTCTGATGAAGCCGAGACCTGAACGGTTGGCGCTGTTGATTGTTCTGACGTTTTCTTTGCGCGTTTTGTCCTATTTCCTTCATGGGTTTGGTTTGACACCCGTTTACTCTTTGTACGATTTGGTGGCATCCTGAAAAAACAAATAAATCAGTGGTATCCAATTTATTTAGAAACATTATAGCTACATGGACATGATTACTGGCAATACATACCTAATTATATTGAAGACTTATCTTCAAGAAGTAGTAAAGCCTCATAATATGCATAAGTCATATAAATTTATTTCTATTTTGGACCGTCTCATATAACACATGCATTTCAATCCATATTCTTTGTAATGTTTATGATTTTAAATGTATTTATATACTACATGTACTCATACATGTACATACATGTATATCGATGTTTGTATTGCATTATTATATATATGATATACATATGTACAATACATGTACATAAATTTAAAAGTTCATGTATAAATATTCTCATAATGTGTATATTTATATTTGTCTAATGTGCATATATCATATCAATATAGTAAATGGTACGTTGAAATCAGAATTTAATAATAATATGTAAGTATAATATACTCATATGTAAATTAATAATAAATAATATTAATAATTATTGTGTATATATAGTTCATAATATATGTACAGCAAATCATGTACATGTATATTAATCATAATATGTAATAATTTATGTTATAAATTCGTCGTATAATAATAATTATAAATATCATACATGTACAAATGTATATCTGCATAGCTATGTGTGGTTTAAGTTGAAACTAGGATCATTGATCTTACCAAATATTTGTTTTTCAGTATAAATAATCAGCCCTCTCAAACTTGTCGCAAGCCTACAGTTTCCTGCATTATTCAAATGTATTTTGTCCTTTTGTAAAATTGTAATGTTTGGAAACTGTAATCCTCTGTGTTTCCAGAGTGTAAACCCCTCTATTGTGTCCAAGAGATTATTTAGTTGTGTCACCCTTTGATTATATTCATCTAAAGACAATCCTTTTTTAGTGTCAACCTTTCCTCGAAAAAACAAAAGTCCAACTACGATTTCGGCATTGACTAATGATTTGACAATATCACAGAAGTTTTTAATAGCAAAGGCAACATTTTCAACTGATTGTTTTTCTTCACTTATGTCATTACTACCTATTTGTATTGCGACGATGTGTGGCTTAAAATCGTATAGCTCAATTAAATGTTTATATAAAGATTGAACATGTCCTCCTCTAATGCCCCGAAATTTAATTTGGTGTTTAGATAATTGAATGTCATATTTTGTTTGTAAATATTGTTCTAATCTTGCAATATGCGAGCTTCCAATAACATAAATTTTCATTGTTCTAATAATAAATTAGACAACAGATTACCTGGATTTCAACTTAGTCACATGATCCAATAAAGTCACATGATCAGATCCGATAAATAAATAAATAAATGTCACCTGATACAAATGTATATTGAGGTCACTACACAACACGTGTGGTTTTACTTGTTGAACATCACTCATGTGCACGCGTGTAAATAATGTACACTAAGTTAATACAGGGATTAAATAAAATTGTCCCTGGCTAATATTTCCGTCATCATTCGGATCCAAATATCCATATAAAAATATTCAAAACACTTAATAAATGACGATAATGGCGAAATTAAGTCAGTTGTTTACAAGCATCGCAGTACAATCGACTTCAATCACTAATTGTACGGTACATCCCGTTGATCAATCGGTTTATATCCAAAATCTCCTACATATTTGACTTTAATTGTCAACAAAATTAACTGATAATTGTTTTAAAATATTGAAGATTTCACAAAATTATAAGCTATTAAATTGAACTTTGACACCATAAATTATCCAGCGATCAATAATACAAATTGGGGTTCTAAATAGTTAATACAGGGATTGTCATGTGATTAGAAGAGATAAAAATACAAAAAGATTATCATGTGATTAAAATTAAAAGAGGCTCAACACAGGATAATGAAATACAAGAAAATTAAATGTCTGCTCTCAGCATAAACAAATTTATTTTTCAACTAAATTTCCATTTATATTATATTATTTTTACTTGACATGATGTATAAAATGTGACTTTCCATTAATAAAGTGCTAATTTGAATATTATCTCAGAGGGATGACCTGTAATAAATAGTTGTTAGTCACCTTCTGAAGCTATCATATGTAAGTAATCATCTACATGTAGCTATGGCCAAAAAGTAGTATTCATAGGTAACCGACCCTACCTATAATTTATGCATAATCTAAAGTTTTGCCCTTTAAACAACAAGGACCGTTAAATTCCGAGAGGAACCCCATTACTCCATTAAAAAAAAAACTTTAAAAAGAAAAGAAGACAATGAGATGTGCATAGAGTAAGTGTACGCGACACAACCTACAATATAATCGTAAATATAAAACATCCACAATGGAAAACAGCCAGCAGTCTTTATTAAGACCAGCGGTTGATGCTCGCTGTTTTCAATTGGCCCCTGGATTGAAAATAATCTACATATGATTCAAGCCCAATCCTAAAGTGCAACCAGACCAGACCCCCCCTAAAAAAAATATGTTGTTTTAATTT
The DNA here is from genome assembly GCA_963971305.1 of Arcuatula senhousia. Lineage (NCBI taxonomy): Eukaryota > Metazoa > Mollusca > Bivalvia > Mytilida > Mytilidae > Arcuatula > Arcuatula senhousia. The sequence goes on from OZ020306.1 coordinate 43,472,846, forward strand.
TGCCTTACACAATAGTCTGAAATACAGAGTTACCACACATCTAGCTTACAAGTGGTCTATTGTTTTATAATATTTTGAAATACAGTTATATTCGAACCCCGAAAGATCTTGAAATGTATATAGCAATCCAAATTAACATCCTTGAACAAGTCTTTAAAGTACAATGTATATTTTGTACTTTGGATTGTTGAAACAATTTTGTTTTTTTCTCTCACCAAAATCTTTCCCTGTGAACAGAAAAAAACCCAACACACATTGAAGAGTTTTAGAAAAAAACTTTAAATTTTCTGATAAAAATCCTTCGAGACACTACGGTTTCCACCCAAAAAAACTAAACAAAAACTCCTGACAACTATAAACGTATATATATATATTGTTACCATTTATAAACCAAACAGGGAGTGAGTAATTGGTCCCCATACTGCCTAACCTAGCCTATCTGTAAGGGCCCTGCTCAAGACCACAAGGAAACAACCCTTTATACCATTGTTTCCAAAGCACAAACTATCGAAAGCGTCCAAACTTGTGCAAGACAAACATATGTAAAGAACATTTATACGTACAAAATACAGTCATTTGACATGTTTACTTTTCTCTTCATTTATTCCACATTCATGATTGTAAATTGTAAACAAAACCATTTATAGATCTATAAGAAAAGATAGCCAATTATCACTCTAAATTCTCCAGATGATCGACATATTGGACAATATGTGAGTGAAATGAAAACGATAGTTTTAATGATATTATATTATTTTTGATATATAGACTATTCGGTGTTATTCCATATAAAAACTAGAAAATGTGTCTATGAGTCACGGGCCTTGTAATGTCATCGACCCCAACATGTAGTTCCCGATATATGGACTTTTAACCAAAAACTTGTTTTTAATATATTAAGATAATGTTTCGGAAGGGTACAAATATATTTTTTTTTCTTACCCACATTCGTAGGCGAACCTTATAAGTAGAACAAAAAGATTTAGTTTCTGAAAAGAGTCCGATAGTCGGATGTGGACATTGCTGTTTAGCGACCTATATACCAACACTATATTCATGGTTAGATTTCGAATCGATGACCACAAAAGGTATAAAACGAACATGAAATAATGATGAAATGGATGGGATGAAAAACAAAAAAAACACTTTTTTTTTACTTCTAAATATCTCCACCCTAGCCTCCAAATATAATAGTTCATGGACAGGACCTACTTAAGTCTATTACACTTAAAGTTTCTACAATCTGTTTGTTTTGTGACAATCCAGTTTTGAGCACATTCTCTTCCTCCTTCTTATCAGTAAATTGCATGTTAGTATATTCTTTTAAACAAACTTGATGAATTTTGTCTCAACTTTCCTAACATCCTTGTTCTATAATTGGTCTTATGGTATTCGTATAAAATTTTTACCTTTTAACAGGGTTTAAAGTTGCAACATACTGAATATGACCATCCATTATGAAATATGTTACAAGAATCATATAACTGTGACCCAAATCTTAAGAATTGGCATCGAGTTTTTTACGACGGGTGTCAAAATCTCAATTCTATAACACACTGAGTTGTAAAATTGATGAAATGATCGTTAACGTTTAACAAAGAGTAAAATGATTATCCGGGGAAAATGAAACTCTTCCTATCGCTTCGTTTAATATGCACCATAATGCATATGTATAATTTGTGCCAATAAAAGCAGGTTTAGGTTAAACTTGCATAACGCGAGGTGAAATTTAACCTTTTATGAAAACAAATGAAGGGTAGAAAACCATAAGGATTTTTGGTATTATTCTATGCTATTCATATTCATATAGAGTTTGGCATTTTCAACTTTTGGTATAGCGCCTCTGATGAGTCTTGAATAGACGAAATGCGCGTCAGGCGTAGCAAAATGTATTGTCTGGAACTTTGTTGTAATTAATATTTCAACAAAACGCACTTTTATCGACTCGTTACCATATGCCAAATTTCTCACAGTTCCAGTTCCCGTCCGTAGCGGTCCGTACACTAATCACTGCACCAGGCTTTCCGGGCTTCTTTTCAATGACATCTTTTTGACCCCTTCTCTCTAAATTAAAAACCATGAAAAGTACTCACATATACCAAAATGCAATACACAACCACATTGTTTATAGTATTGCCTAAATGCTTCTACTTAACTTCACTTTAAAATAGTGGGTACTCTTTTAAACCGATTTAACAACAAATTGAATTAATTTTTCTAAGAAAAAAAAATTCCAGAAGATTTGATGTTTTCATGGCTACCTATAGCAAAATTTTGAAAATTTATTAAAAAAAAAGAATTCATCAAGTGGAATTCATACAATGTAGGAGTGGGATAATCCTGAACTATTTTTGCGGGAAGGATAAGCTTACTGTGAAGGAGTTTGACCTTTAGCATGAAGCTCGCAATTCAGAAAATGAAATGATCTATAAGTTTCCTTGGAAAGCAACTTAGCATTTTAAAAGCTTTAAAAACCTACTTGTGACATCGTTATAGCTTCAAATAAATTGGAATGAGAAAACATATATGGACTTTTTCATCGTTTTGGAATGAAAGACTAAGATTATAGCCTTTGATATACAATGATCTGTCGTATAAGTATCATTATATTCAAAGTAATTTGTCTGTTATTAATTTTTTGGGATATCAATGACTTGATTGCCATGGTAACTAACAAATCATGGTTTTTATAGGTTAACAATTTTGACAATCGATATGTGGATGTTAACTGTATGATACCAAATTTCATGATTTTGTTTTACTCGAAACAATGTCCGTTTTAGTATAAAAACGGTAATTTCGAATGGCGACAAGAGACAAAAATACTATTTTTATGCTTAAAAAGTCACGAATTCTATTTATTAAAATGTCCTCTATCAAACTGTATATAAAGACCTAGTCCTAATATAAGACCCAAAGAAGGTCTTTGTGTAATGTCTTGACTGTCTATAGCGACTAGCATGGAAAGATTCATTAATTTTCGGAAGGGGGTTCAATCTTGATTCCAAAAATAAATGGGGGTTTCAAGCTAGATTGAGTAATAATAATAATAATAACTTTATTGTCATATAAATCATATTACACATGATTTGTGACAGAAATAAAAACAGAGAAGTACAAATAAACGACAAAATAAAGTCTATGAGACTCCTATCCTCAGTTCTGATGACCGTTTAATGAAGGAGGCAAGGCTCTGAGTTTGCCGAAAGATTGAGTAAATCTGCAACAATGACAGTAAAATTTCCAACATTTTCCTTTCCTCTCCAGATCCACCACTGTTTCTTACTCGTACAAAATTTCATAGGTTTGCCAAATCACGATCCTATAACGGGCGTTAAACCAATTCATTTTTTGTGTGGAAAAAGTTAAGATCTTCAGATCTTTAAATCCGACCTTCCCATTTATCAAAATGAAAACTATGACGAAATCACGCTTATAATCTGAAAGGTGACGCCCCAAGTATTATATTGATTCTAACTTTAAATAGCCAAAATGACAAATATTTAGATAATGATCATTTGACCAATGAAAACGATCTAGCAACATAAAAATGCCATATCCTTTAATCTGAAATCAAATAGGCGATTTGCTGACCAGATAAGAAATGCAATGATGTAATGAAGAATTTGCAATATTGGATGTGGTTTTATGATATTGATAGGGCGTTAAACAGTCAAAAGGGTGGTTTTTACACAGTTAACCAGAAGCTCGCTACGGGAGGGGTGGGAGCGCCTTAAAACTGGCTTATGAAATGTCTTGTGTTGATATAGAGACAGCAATGAGATTGGGAATAAGTGTTTGCGACACAACCTGCAAAAAAACGACATTTTAAACAAATGCACAATGGAAGACGGCCAACAGTGTTCATCGTGACCAGCGGTCGGGGCTACTTCCTATAAAATCAATGGTATGAGTATGCCGCAATAAAGGGTGTCGCTGCTCACCGTCTTGCTTTTGCCCAAGACTAATACAATACCCTGTCCCAAGTTATCACCGAAAGGAGCCAGGACCGTTAGTTTCGCCGATGTGCTTTTACCTTGTTTTGTATTTTATATTCTTTGACATGTAAAATTGATCACCACAGTCTATACTATGTTTTTGATATTTACTTAAACGCTTATCAAAACACAGCTGCATGATAAATTTGCCCATATACTTTAAAATGAGCCTTTAGGGTTTATATAGCCCTGTTCGTGCTGGTAGCTCATAAAACCTTGGCCATGGATCTCAAACTCTGTCTGTCGGCTACTATTCTCTGTAACATGCCCCTCGCCAATCTATCACTTCAACGGACATCCACCATAGCTAGTTGCGACTTATGGTAGTTCAGTAGTCTTCATTTTGGTCACATGGCAAAAACATTTCTTTCTCCTGACACGCTTGAAGTAAACCGCTTTGTCATTTTGATCCCCTGCCTAAATAGAAAAATGCTAATGATTGTCACCTGACCGGGTAGTTACATGAATTCCTCCAACACAAAAACTGAAGAGCACGAAACAGTTGTACTCATTCGTAAATGTTCGTAAATAGGTTTGTCATTTCTGTTGAAATCAGCCAAAGTTAGGTCAGGTGTTTTTCAAAGTTATCAGGTCTAACCAACCAGATAGTTTTTGAAACAATCCGTCTTGATTATGAGAAATATATATTGATATCCAGCAATAAAAGAGCTCATTATTCATTATCGTTTTAGGATAAAATTTCAGGAAATCAAACCAACCGTTGAATCCTTTAAATAGAGAGGAAAAGATAAAACTACAACCAAGGAACAAGATATATTTTCATGTATGAATGATCAATTGCTATGACTCAATAATAAACATATTTTTGTTAAAAAAAATAACTGACATGATAATTTTATGTACTCTTTACGCGTACATAAGCACAGACAATACAAATATATGTTAGCCTTAAAATTGATAGCCCGCACACCCAAGAATTTCGTCATAACTAACTAATAACCAAACACCTACAAAATGAAAATAAGACACCCATGTACCTGTCGATGTGACAATATATAATTGATATCATAATAAAACCCTTGACATGACTAGTTAACTTTTAAGTAAATAATATAACTGCAAGCAATGCTCTAAATTTATTTTTGGAAATTTTCATGGATTTGTGATTAATTACCAAGATATTCCTTGGATTTATAGATAATGAATTTCTATCCAAGAAAATGTTTAGTCATAAATATAAACTAAGACCAGTCTAGTGAAAATTGCATGGTGCATATATTTATCATTCTGTAATCGAAACAAAATCCCCGTGTTCCTTCCTTGTTGGAGACACGTATTATTATTGGTCCACAAAAGACTTTTTATTTTGTAATTTCGAAATACAGTAAACTTCTTTGTGGTATGTAATGTCTAATTTGGCAATTACTGAATAATGAAATAAAACTATAAAAGTATCTTATATAGAATATGACCTATCGACAAAGCACTTTATACCTTTTATCGTTGATCAGTGAAATACAATTATTTTTATTTTAATTTACTATATTTATAAAGTAAACATTCGTGAGGATTTTCAATCCGAGTCCAAGTATTTCTATGGCTAGCTCATATTTCTTTTGCTGTTTATACATATTTTTCAATGGTTCTACCATTGAACAGTTCATTGTCCCCTTTTAATTTCTTTATCAAGTGGAGAATCTCTTGGGTATACAGAACTATTCTAATCGCATCTACTTGTATCAGCTGACAGCGAAAGAGTTTGGATATTAGTAAGCTACGTGGCCGAAATCTTTGGTTTAAGGGCTAGAATTATAAGGTGTATAAATAAAGATGGTTGCTTTGATTTGAGTAATTTTTGATAAAATTTCTAAACTCATGGTCATATCGCATCATTTTCTTTAGTAAAGTGGGTTTACGTAAAATAGTTTTTGGTTTATGTTTGAATCGATGCTATAATTTAGATAAAAAAGAATAGAAACCGATTTCAATACAGAATCCAACCTTGTTTCCTTTTAAGCTTTCCTGGCCATAGGCCACGTGAGCTTACGCCATCACTGTTAACAATTTCAAAAATCTTCTTCTCTGCAACCACTAAACCAATCTGACTGAAACTTTGCAAGAATGAATGATTTCATGACATGTTAACAACAAAAGCTCCTCATTTTGAAGATTTGATAAAAAATATGGTAAAATAAATTAAAATGGATGATAACTCAGTAACTTTAAGATAAAAAAAAATCTGAAGGATTATAGGCTCATCATAATCAAAAGCTCTACCAAAGTCTCTTATGGGTCGAAGTTGCTTATTACATAAGACTTAACGCCTGATTTTAGTTATTGCCTTCAACATATACACCTGTTATTGTTTAAATTTTGGATATGAAAGAGACCTCCTATCCGTCTCTATAGACAAGGAGTTTCAAAATATTTGGAGTTTACCTTACATTTTCTTACTTTTTCAGCTCCTAGGTTTAGGAATTGGAATAGCCGGTCTTGTATTCAGATTTGGCACAGATTTACTGGGCGATGATATAAAGAAGGCTTTATCGGAATTAAATTTGGATGTCGTCGGCGGCGTCAGCGTATATGATCTTGCAAACTCGATATCGCTCTTGTTGATTATCGTAGGATTTTTCATCTTCATCGTCGGAGCCCTTGGATGCTGTGGAGCATGCTGCCAAAACAGAGTCCTTCTTGTTTTCGTACGTATAATACACAATGCTATGTCTTTTAAAATATTTTCTTGACTAATTTCAAAGACCAAATGTTTCTTTTATACGTTTTTTTTTGTATTGAAACTGAGTGAATGAGTCCGTGGTTTACGCCATATATATAGCAGCACGATATAGGTTATATAAGGGCGATTGAGATTAGTGTCTAGCTATAAGAAACGCATGAATAATATCTTAATTGTAGATGAACTGATCAGATAACAGTTTTAAGAGATTTGCTTTTGTCTAGAAAAAAAACATTAAAGTATACAATAATTTGACTTTGAAATAAATTGATTATATGTACATTTATTTTACTGATTCTAGTATGCCATCATTGTTGGATTGTTGCTCATTGCCCAGATTGTTGCAGTAGTGCTCTTCGCCAGCTTCAGATCTTCCGTAAGTGTGCATGCACTCATTTATAATTAATGTTTACACTGACACAAAAATGTGTCATAGGTATCTTAAAGGACATTTTATTAATATTATACATAGCCTTTAACACAAAACCATTTAAGACTACTTGTAACTGATAGTCTTGATCCAGAAAATATTTCCTAGTTGCTTTGCTCTTTGTTTATTTGTTTTATCATAAAAAAACATAAGTTACTCTACCGATAATTTTACTAAGTTGTCGTCATTACAAACGTACTAATTTTACTGTCGTTTAAAAGATTACAAATAAACGGTAGATGGATAATAAATAAAAACAATTGTTGTTACGTGATGTTTTATTTAAAAATGCCTGATTACTATTAATGAGAAAATTCAATACCAAAACGGGTATAAAAACGGTTAATTTGGTTATGCTGTATATCGATATTTCAAGGAGTAACCTCTCATCAGCAGCATTAGAATCCAAACATAGGAAGGTAAAAAACCAAAAGTATTGAATGAAAAGTACTCAAAACAAAAAGATTCCAACAGAGAAGCCAAATTTAGCACCGAGGATATCGACCATGTGCAGTACAAGGAGAGAGACCTGGTGTTTTAAACAATTTAGAATTTAATCATCGGAAATTTCAATAACAACAAAAAATATTAGAATACTGACAAATCACCAGCAAGGATCCTGTCGGCAAAAGCTATCAAAGTTATTCCTTAACTATTCTTCAGACTTCCATGCAATCCACAGATGAATACTTAATCATTGTGACAAATTTCAAATCTGTACCCCTTATATGTGGGGGGGGTAGGAGGGGGTCTGAGCCCGGAATCCTGAACTAATTTTTATAAAATCCCGTCATCCCGACTTAAAAATGAGAAAATCCCGAATACCGGTAAAGTTGATATAATTTATCCCGGAATCCCGAACTTAAATTGTCAAAATCCCGGAATCCCGAACTTAAATATGGCCAATCCCGGTGTCCCGAAAAAGGTCCTACCCCCCTTTTATATTGTAAATTTTGAGTTTGAGCATTGACGAAAAAATTGTAGAACTGTAGACCTTCCGCGTTCTTGATATTGGTCCCTTAATTAGTCGTAATTTAATGTCTTATTGACAAAATTAACCTTTACATGTATTTAACAAACTTTTTATACTGTAGTTTGATGATACCTTCAAAGCTGCATTTAAAGATGTATTGAAAACTAAGTACAACACGACTGGTAATGAAGATCTGACCAACTCATACAATGCTTTGTTTGAAGTTGTAAGTATAGTTAAAAAAATAATTTAAAAATGTCAATAAAGACAATATGCATGACAAAAAGTCAAAATGCAGTTTGAAAATGTATCAAAAGAGAAAAAACTTCAACAGATTTTTACTTTAAATTTCCTTTTTTTTAAAGAGACTGTTAGAGAAAATAATGTTCAATTAGTTCTCATATTTATTGCCAGAGTGTAACTTTGAGTGTTAAATTGTTTAGTATTTTCTCAATCATTTCCGTAGTGAAACACGCAAATTTAACACAGGGAAATTTTGTTCACGTGAAATTCACGTGAAATCAGGGTTAACGTGAATTTTACGTGAAACATTCACGTGAATTTCACGTTAAATGAACAATTTAACGTGAATTTCATGTGAAATGTATTTAACGTGAATTTCATGTCAAATGTATTTAACGTGAATTTAACATGAAAATCACGTTGATATCATGTGCAACTCACGTTAACTTCATGTTAACTTTTTCACGTGAATTTCACATGAAAGTTTCGAAAAATGAGAATTTTTTCCGAAATATTTGTAAAATTGCAAGAAAGTGATAGAAAATTCAAAATGTTGAGAACATTTTTTCTCGTGAAATTCACGTGATTTTTTTAATAACTCGTTAAACGTGAAATTCACGTTAAGTTTTTCACGTGAATTTCACGTTAATTTTACATGAACAAAATTTTCCTGTGAATGTCATCCTAAAGAAATTTCAATTTTTGGCCGGATTTCACGGAGTGAAAAATCCGGGTTATAAAATGGTGAATGTCGGGCGGGCGGGCGGCGGGCGGTGGGCGGCAGGCGGGCGGGGAAAATTTTTCGTAACACTTTTCTCAGCAACTACTTATCACAGCCACTTGATATTTGGTATGTAGCATCGAGGTGGGGTCCCATAACGTGTGATACGATTTTAGGTCTGTCGCTCACCTACTTCCTGTTTAACGAAATCCGGCCATATTTGACTTTGACAGATTTTTGGTACTAGTTTGAATTTTTGTTCTTTTTTACAGTATGAATGCTGTGGTGTTGATGATTCTAATGATATCCCAGCTGCAAGGTCATTTCCAACTCAGTGCTGTCCAAAAGATGCAACTACATGTACAAGAGGTGGTACTAACACTTATCCCGTAAGTTCATCTAGCATACTTATTTCCTATTTCCCCTGATACTGATTTATAATAGTGAAGAAAAACAAATATTGAATAAATTCATTTGTAGTCACGAAAATCAAAAAGTTACAATTTATAGTTTTCAACCGTAATGTAATGTTGCTGACAATGTACATACAAAATAAGACAATCATTATTAAGTTTTCTAATTAACTTTTTATAGTTTGTCTCTATGGTTCTTTCTTTCTGTTTTGGATTTGTTTTTATCCTTAGATATTTAAGATTGGTCGTACCTGTTTGGTTATTTTGCTGTTGCCATAATTTGTTTCAATTCTTAAATACATGTCAATTGTTTTAAACAGAAGCCTTATGTAATGTATTAATACAACTTTTTTGTGTTATTCTATCATATAAAACTATTAACAATGCATCCATTTGAAATGCAAATGATATAATTTGTAAGAAGTAAAATGTTATAATACAAATAATCAAAACATTTAATATTTTATCACAGGGATGTTTCACAAAGCTTGAAGACCAGATAAGCCAGTACAATAACGTCTTCATTGGAGTTGGTGTTTCTGTGCTGGTCTTCCAGGTAAGCAATCAGAAAAAAAGGTAAAAAAGAAAAAAAAAACATAAAACAAAACATAAAACAAAACCAAGGAAGCAAAGGTGCACCAATGGGACAGAGTGACTTAGCTGGAAAAGACCAGGACCAATTCGGTAGAGATAAAATCATCACCAAAAAACCTTTCGAGACAAAAACACAACAGCCACAAAACACATATTACAACTAATTCTTCATCAGCAACGTGAATGTTGGAATGAGAGTGAGCTAAGGTGCCCCGAAAAAGAGGAGTAAGAATTTCCTAAAATATAAATTGATAAGGACAAGCATATGTAAAATATTAAATCCACACAACAATCACAAAAAGCACATTTAACAACCAATTCTCCATCAGGAATGTGATGATGTTAGAATTAGAGTGAGCTAAGGTGCCCCAAAAAAGTAAGAGTAAGAATTTCCTAAAATATAAATTGATAAGGACAAGCACATGTAAAATCTTAAATCCACACAACAATCACAAAAAGCACATTTAACAACCAATTCTCCACCAGGAACGTGATGATGTTGGAATAAGAGTGAGCTCAGGTGCCTAAAAAAGAGTAAGAGTAAGAATTTCCTAAAATATAAATTGATAAGGACAAGCACATGTAAAATTTCTAGGGCTTACATGTGGCCAGTCTTCATATTAATTGAATATAAATAAATACAAAACAATGATGTCATCTAACGACAATATATAAAATGCACAAGAAGTGTTTTAATGCATATGTGGTATAGAAATGAGAAAGAGTCATGGCTTTAATTTTACTACATATTTTAAGCAAAGCTTTTTCTACATTAAACTATATACAATATGAAGATAAATAGATAGAAGTATTACAATTTTGTTTACTTTGCACAATGATATCTATAATATATATTTGCACATCTTATCCTCAGATAATCAGACTGTTGTTTAACCCTTAAACATAGTAAAATACCAAATTACTTATTGTACTATATATGTCCATTCTAACAATCAAATATCATGGTTTGCTAGCATATTTGCAATTTGTCAGCTTATTCATAATTCATAAGAAATGATCCTTTAATGCTTCATGCATATGATGCAGAAGTTATCATAAATCTTTTGAGGTAGAGGTTTGAATTTCAATATGGTCTAAATCACATTTTTACAGCACTCCTAGATGTCTTGGCGAATTAAATTTACAAGGAAACATACTAATGCAGCTTAAATAAGGAATCTTTTGGTTTTGCTTGTTTTCGTTGCGTTTTGCTTTTTCTCATCTTCAGATTGAATAAGCCATTAAAACCCTCGTTGCTTAAAAAGTAAAGTTTTCTACGTTTCTTTACTTTTCACTTAATATTTTCTTCATGCCAATCTTGTTGCAAAGCAACATATAGGATACTTTTTTACACTATCCATCGTCTCGCCACTTCAAAACTCTTTTCATTGCAGTTTTCCTGGCAACTATATGCCTCTTGGTATTTGGCATGTAGCTTTGTCCTATAGCACTATAAGATAAAGCCTTTTTATGTCCGTTACTCATTCACTTCCTGTTTATCGAATATTCTAAACGTGCAGGCGAAATGTGTCTTCCATGGTAGTGGAACTAACTCAAACTTTTAGTTAAACGTTTAGAAGCTTTAACTGTCTTAATGCTAAGTAGGGCAAGATACTGTCCCATACATTTTCATTAAGTCCCATGTATCGCTATAAATGTATATAAAAGTCTAAAGGATTAGGCAACGATACAATAATGATGTTATAAATTATAAAGACAGATATTTCGACCAACAGATGGCCTTCATCAGTGTCAAAAATACACAACTTTACACTTTGAAAGATAAATGTAAACTGAGCTGTTAAATGGTGTTGTAAAAACAACTCACTACGATAAAGTTTGTTTATTATCGTCACTTGCATATTTAAAACTCATTAATGAAATACGTCATCAATGTAGATCTTGAACTTTATCTGACAACAGAGGATTACAGACAGACTAAAAAGATGATTGATTGATTGATTGATTGATTTAATGTTTTTTGTTTATTCCTTTCGGATGAAATGTGCAGAGTTCTTTTATCCAGAAGCTTTCCCTAGCCTCTCGTTGAGAGTCTCTCCAATCACAGTTGTGTTCGATAATTGTGATTGGAGAGACTCTCAACGAGAGGCTAGGGAAAGCTTCTGGATAAAAGAACTCTGCACATTTCATCCGAAAGGAATAAACAAAAAACATTAAATCAATCAATCAATCAATCAATCATCTTTTTAGTCTGTCTGTACAACACCATTTAACAGCTCAGTTTACATTTATCTTTCAAAGTGTAAAGTTGTGTATTTTTGACACTGATGAAGGCCATCTGTTGGTCGAAATATCTGTCTTTATAATTTATAACATCATTATTGTATCGTTGCCTAATCCTTTAGACTTTTATATTATTTTGTTTATGTTGCATCGTCAATTGTTTTGTCGATCCGATACTCAATAAGTTGACTGGTTGGTAGCTTCCTTTAGACTCTTTATAAATGTATATATACATACATCACCAAATGTAAACATTATACTGAAAAACGGTCATAATTAAAAAAAAATACTATGTTGCTTAAGGGTTTGCTTCTGCGAAAGGTATTGCTGAATCATTTGTGCTACATCTTGCCTGATTTATATAAATATATTAAAAGCCATCAAGAATTCTGCAACTAATTTGCTATTGCTATCATAATGTTTTGGATTCTAACATGAAACATGAACTTATTGTTTTATATATTCTCAATGCTTGACGTGTTTTGCCTTTCTTGCTGATTTCCCAAATGTATTGCTTGAAACTGTTTTAACTATTAATTCGCATAAACGTTTTCATTTCACTAACAAATTGCATTACCCAATTTCTATATTAAATTATAAATTTTACTAACAAATTGCTTTTAACATTTTTTTCTATCTTTAATGCATTTGTACTATCTTTTGTATCTACTCACCTTTTTTCATTTTGTTTGCATTCTATCTTTCTCTATGCTTCTGTTTGACATCTATTTAATTTGTTTCTTTCAGTTGATATGTGTGATTTTCGCTTTCTGTTTGTGTTGTGCTATTGGAAGAGACGAGCCAGTCTAAATCTTGCTGGAATGAACAAAAAAATAAAATGTGTTCTTATTCTATCTAAACATATCTGAAATTTATTTATGTTCTGCTTGCCTTTCTTTTGATGTTGTGGCTTTCTATTGTGCTATTTTCTTTTAAAACCTGTATAATAATTTTACAGTTTAATATTATTTTTATTTGACCCTTGTTTTCAAAAGTGCTAAAGAAAAAGACTTTCTTATTGATGATTCATTTACTTCCAGATTCAAAGCAAGGGTTGGACAGAATTTTATCAGTTTACTTTTTTTTATTTTGCTTCTCAATAATGAACCCTTTGGAAAATGTTTGTTTGAACATATGGGAAAACACAATTGCCTTTCTTTTGTCAACAAACCCTCTTCTTCCAACTTAGCAAAATGTTTGGATCTAAAACATTAATTAAGAAATGGTCAAGAAAACTTCTATAAAAAATTTTGACCAGTCATGCCTAATATTACAACAAAGAATCAAGAGGGTAAGATGTGCATCTAACTATTGAACTGTAGCGGTGATATTTAAGGGGAAATGTATAATATAGTTTTATATTAATTCATTTGTAGTTGTTATGTATTCTATTCTCTTGCTGTTTGTGTGTCGCCATTGGAAGAGACGATTGAAGATAAACAGTTCTTGTATATATTACATTAAGTCAATCAAACAGTTTTGTTAATGTATGTTAGCAAATGTATCATATGTTGTTGAACATTTTATATTGTTTACTTTTTGTATCATGTAAATCTCATATATATAGCTTTAATTGTAATGGAAAACAAGCTAATTATGCATTTGTACTACAGTTACCCTTTGTAGGGTAATTTTACATCAAATACATTGTCAATCGGGACGGGACGATCAAGTTGGAAGGTGAAAAGTGTTAAAAAAGCTTGAATAGTTAGATTCACTAAAATTGTTTCCCTGTTAGTGACTGCAGGAAACAAGTTATTGGTCCTTTTAGATTTATTAAAAGGTGAAAGGGATCTTTGGGCAATGTGACCTTAATGAAAGGGCTTAGATATACAATAAATGGAGGAACCTATATCCATCTATGCCCATGATAGGGTCTTCATCATATTGAAAGATCTGATATATAGGAAAAACTCGTGATAAAAACATAGTTATCAAGACCTCAATAGGATTTTGTACATTTTTTCATGCACGGAATTGAAAATTATTTTTTCTTGGCATTTAATTTCTTTTTCTTTGACGTTTTTCAAGTGTTTTTGGTAAATCAGAAATAACAGAATTCAACTATTCTCTCGTATTATTTATTTTATTTTATGTCATAGAGCTAAAAAAAAACGTTTAAGTTTAAAAAAAAATCTAAATAGATAAATGGATCTTAGAAATTTAATGCATTTTTACCAAAACGACTTGAACTAACGTTATGATTTTTGAAGTTTCATCAATTTTATGCATATTTTAATACAAATATTTGAGAAGTTTTTTATTCAATTTTTCACACACTTAAGATCTGATTAGAAAGTATTGAATTATTTTTTTAAAATCTTTGTTCATGAATCATCTTTTTTACTTATTTAAATATTATAAACAGAAAAGGGATAAATTCGGTTAAAACTATAATAGACATTTTTAAACTTAAGATTAGAAATTTTAAAATATTTTTTTCTATTATAGTGCTTCTTAATACTACTTTTTCTAAATGTTAGTTATTCGTTCATTTTCGTAATATTTTTCATTACATATATTTGTATTCATTCAATGTTTATTTTTAATAAAAATATTATCATGCTGTATCAATTTTATCAATGTCATATCTCTCACCTCGGATGGCCATCTGGTTAACTTTGCCGGTTGTGAACATTGTTGCTTTCCTAACTTGATCCTTTCGAATTTCCTGGATGGAGGTTAAATTATCCAATGGTTTATTTGATACTGCAAAACTTTAAAGCTTTGTAGTTCTTTATTTGCGTACTTTCCCCTTTAAAGGAACGAAGTCTACGTAATGAATGTCTAACGCTGCAAATAGAGTAACACGCACATAATTTATTCTTACATACATGTTAATGGCATTTACCAAACTTGAACTTTACACAAAATATTGTTTATTATCGCAAAACAGGCATAAAATGTAACTCTTAAATGTTGTAACCGAGATAGATGCAAAAAATAAAGGCATTAAAAAAACGGATGTCAAAAGTCCAATAAGAAAAAGGACAAAACAAGGTATGCTACCACAGAAATTTAAAGTTGAATTGTGCTCACTTTATAGTAAGGAGGACATCATATCTCGTAGACGAGCACATTATTGCTTTGACATAGAATGTAAATATTGTCGTCTGTAAAGCATAAAACAAGGAATAACGCCTTCAAGTTCGAAAACTTCATATTTAGTTTTGTATCGTGAAATTGGAAGCACGATTTTATCTGAGAACATTGACGACGTCCAAATAACGTCCCCCCTTATCAAGCACATGAATTGCCATTTGAATCTCAGAGTTTTGAAACGCAACATTACAAAGTCCTGAGAAGTTAAGGACCACAACTCTCCCCTATAAAACCCTAATCACTGCAGTACTTTACAAGAAAGGGTTCTACATACCGGAACAACAATTATTACGAAACATGGAAATATAGAGTAAAAAATGTTGATTTATTGTGCTGATTTTAATCAAGCGTAAAATTTGTTGGTGATTTTTCAAGAGATTACTGCAACAATGAAAAACACGAAAATGCACAAATGAGTGAAAAGAACAAAAAGTACTCCAAAAATTCCTTAAGTATGAAAAAAATTTGAAGTATTAACCGATGATTTAGCATTGGGTAAAAATGAAAAAAAGAGAAACTGCTTTCTTTGTTAACCAATGTTTCAAGCAAAAATCTTTCACGAACATATCTCGATTTGGTGACTATTTACATCTCATATATCACCGTATGGACTCGTGAGCGGATGAAAAGGTGAATCACGTACATGGAAATGGTAAATAACACACTTTGAAAAGGCAAAATTTTCAAAAATATCAATATGTCATCAAAAAGGTCTATAATAAGCCCAGTAGCCATTCTTATATAAAAACAAATGCTATTGCACGGAACACCTCATATCTTTAGGTGTTTAATTTTGTTGGCATCATAATTCATTATTGAACGATTTGTTCCACAACCTCTTTACAAAATCAATACTTCATTTGAAATATGAATTTATTTACAAAAAAAAATATTTACACACATTTCTGCTCAAACAGGTCAATATTTTTAGAACAATCATTATCACATGGAATGGGTTAACATGATAAATGAGTTCATGTATCTTATATATCGCTTGTAAATGCCGATACACCGATAACGCAGGGCGAAAAGGTTACAAAATACGTGAGAAAAGCTAAAAAGGGTCAATGCGTGTTAAATTACAACACAATAATGCAAATAAAGCGAAATTTGTTACATATTTGCTTTTTATTCTCATAAAATATTTTTTAAATCCATTGTTGCATATACATGAGGCGACAAAAACATGAATAACCCAATCTTTAATTGCATAAGTATACATACATCTTTACATAAATATGTGTTACTGTTTAGAAATAAATTTAATTATCAGGTAAACGAAAAGAGGCTGTGAAATTAAGATAGCACGCGTAGAAGTTTAATTTATTTGATTGTCTTAAATAAGCTTGCTTTTCTATCACACTTGATGTTAACGTTTTGCTATAAACTTAACTACAAACAATCACGGACAGGAGTTTCCTAAAATAGTTTACTGAATTCCAGCGTAAAATTAATTTGAAAGTAGTTTTTATGCATTTTAAATTATACTACATAGCTTAATTTTTACTAACTGTCAGTAAATCAACAACAAAAAACAAACTAAAACTGCTTTTTGACGATTTTGAATTATTAAATTAATACTTGTATTGATTGAGAAATATATCTCTTTTGTAATACTGGGCAATTCAGAGACTGATTTAATCGACGCAATTTTGATTTCGCCACTTCTAATTTGACATACAATGTCCAGAATTGAAGAATCGTCATTCCTAATATTATGTGACTTATTAGTTAAACTATATTTACTTACAAATTAAAACAGTATCAAGGAATATTCTTACAGTCGCTGCGTCAAGATATTGGGAGATACTAATTTATTTGTGTGAATCATGGTGTATGCTTACCTTCTTACCGGTGTATTGTTTAAATTTAGCCTATCGCGACTAATTATAGATTAAATAACAAGTACGGCGCACTCGATATTGACCCTTCAACACACAATAACATAAAGACAGGGCTAAATCTTGTGATTGAGGTAAGTACAAGTAATATTGATGTTTTGACTTTAGCTTATTTTAAAAAGTTTAAATCAGATACACACGTTTGCATAATAAGATAAGAAAGATTGATTTGAATTCGGATTTGTAAATAACAACAAACACAAGCTCGCAAGAGCTTTTTTACATTATTTTTGGCAGAAAATTCGTACACAGCCGTGGTCATGAAAACATAGATTACTAGTATATCATAGCAAATAATATGAATAATACTTTGAAAATAACTTTTGCCAAGGAATTTTCCTTCGATTTATAAGGGGCAGAGAGGAGTATTAAAATGGACATGTTTTGTGTTTCGGGTTCATATGTGTAAAATGTATTTGATAAATACTTTCTATTCTAAAACGTATGTTTAAAATAAAAGGTTTTATATATCATGTTTCAATACGCTTAATATCGCATCGAAATAGTTGACGGAATAGCCGAAGACGCTGTACATGTTTTCAAAGATGATAAGAAGTTTTCATAAATTCAAATGACAACAAAGTTCCAGACATTAAAGGAGTATGTTCGGAAAGGGCTAAAAACGGCCCTAAATTTCAAATTCGAGACAGCTACAAAATAATTCTGCTAGAATGGTCATAAGACTCTATACTTTATAAAATGACATAAATTGTGCATGAATTAATTACTTTCGTGTAAAACAGAGACCTTTAAAGTTAATGAAATTCTTTAAAAATCGCTATTTTTGACATATTTAGCCTCTTTTTCTGTAAAAAATGATCAATATAATGTTGGCCGCATACTCTGACCAAAATTATTTTTTGGTTAAAATATTCACCTTTAAGTAATAAATTGATAAACAAAAATCTATGTTGGTCAGAGCATGCGGCCACTTTTGATTTTGACACAATAGTGGTGAAAAGCGGTAAAAACTGGACAAAAAAGAAGATTTTCCTATTTTTTCTCATATTTAGGGTGTCATCGAAGGAAACAGCACAATTTAATCACTAGAAAACTATTATATTTGTTAAATATAGGTATTATGTGAATTATTTCCAATGCATTCATTTAAATTTCTTGAAAATGAAAAATCAGCCCAATTACAGGGCCAATTATAGGCCTTTGTGAACATAGTCCTTTAGCTACGTCTGACGCGCTCTACCAAAATTAAGATTCCCGACTTTTTATTTCATAGCAGTATTTTTTTTTAAAATAATGATTCAATTTGAATTGTATCTTTTTTTGCCCGGCAGTCTGTATGTGTTACATATTGCTCTTGGCAGCCACAGTCATCAACATAGACACTGACAAGTAGATCTACAAATTGAGTAATACAGGTTGATATTGATTCTTTCGGAATGAGAAAGATTTATCGTTATATAACCATCGGCTCCAGCATTAATCATTTGCTGTTACTAACCATTTTTATATGCGTTACCGATTGATAACCTTTTCAGACGGCGTTACTTTAATTTTCGGGCATAACTTTTATTTTAAGATCCGTGCCTATAAAAAAACGGTGTTTTGATATATTTCATATTCCTAAAAGCACGTTTATGCACATTATATTCTTAAATAGTGGGATTTCATTAGAAAAAAATATGTTTTATTGTTATTTTTTTGTAACATCATTTTGTCATTAAATTGGAAGAAAACTGAAACATTCTTTCGAAAAATATCATGCATCTTAAGAAAGGGAACGGTTTCAAGTGTTCCGTGAGCCATGGCATTTAATATATAATTGAAATGGGCAACGAAAAATGATACTCAAACATACCTTGTTTTGTTTTTAATCCGGTTATCCCTTTTCATAGTGTGTTATTAACCATTTCCATGTACGTGAATCACCTTTTCATCCGCTCACGAGTCCATACGTTGATATATCCCAAAATAACTTGGGATAAAAGACATTACAGATTCTAGGAGGTTCGCTCAATTTTTGGATTTATATCTCGAAATTGACACATTTTTAATATTATTTCAGAGTTTGGCTTTAGTGCCGTGTGGAGGTCGTAGAAAGCTTCCCCGTGCTTCAGTTGTATGCTCTTATATATTTTCGAGTACTGGAATATGTGTTGGAAAGACACAGTTTACATATTTCCAAATTTGACAACGTTTGGCTGTTTCTTCAAAAATTGATAAATTTATCTGTTTGGTCATTGTTGTAGTATTTTTTGGCAATTTTTTTTTTATATCAATTTTAATATTCTACCGGTTTTCCAAGTTTTCTACTCCTAGCGTGTCAGATGAAGGTTAATCCAGAAAAGCGCTTCACACGCAGTGAAATTTTGCTTTTGTACATTTATTAAAATCATTTCAATATGTGCATCTTGTCTTTTTGGCACATATTCCATATTCTTTCGTTTTTAACACAAGGAATGCATTTTACGAAGCTTTATGACAAACGCTATGAATTCAACTTAATAGTCAACTTTCGCTTTTTGTGAATCAACTTTCCGTCCAATTTGATATGGAGTTTATTTATTACAACTAATTGTTTTCCTATAGCTTGTGGGGAGTATTGTGACTTTCTTAATAGAGCGACCCTGCTGACAAGCAGGCTACGTCGTTCCCGGTTGATGTCACGCAAGATCATAACACATTTCGTTATATTGATGATGTCCTTTCATTTAACAATCTTAGATTTGGTGACTATTAACATCTCATATATCACAAGGAACTTGAGATGAAAGACACTACAGATTCTAGAAGAATGAATGACGAAACAAATTGGCAAGCAATGGTGCACAATTTGTGCCCATCGGGATAACAATTGTCGGCTTAAAAAACATGTCCACCAAACTGTACAAATATGTTGTCGATAAGAAAGTTGAGCATTTCTATTATTTGATCTTCTGTAATTCTGATATTCTTACTAGACTCATGGATGACAAGATAAGTCGACTACCAAATATTTGTATCTGCGTTTTCCGTTCTTTTTGATAAAAGTACGTTTCATTAACTACCAACCGAGATTTTAATTGTGAATGTGGAAGTGCAGAATATAATGTAGAGATATCATAAAAAAAATGCTTAGAATTAAGAATTTCCATCAGTTTTTTAGAATTTTTGAGAATCCACCTTTGGTGAATTAATATTGACATCACATATATCACAAGGAACTTGAGATAAAAGACACTACAGAATTCTAGAAAAATGGATGAAAAAAACAAATTGGCATGCATTGGTGCACAATGTGTGCCCATTGGGATAACAATTGTCCGCTGAAAAACACGTCCCCAAACTACAAATATGTGCTTTGTCATAGCATTAAAACTTTAAAATGTCTATATTATATACTATATTACATGTGCTATAGCTGAAGACAGGAACCGCTTACTTTTCAGGATCAGCACCTTAGTTTACCCTCGTAACGACTAGAGTTCGCGTTGTTAATTGATCTTCAGTATTTTTTGTGTTTTCGTGTTTTATATGTTTTCTGTTTTTTTTTGTTCTGTCATTGTTTGTGTTTACTGGTTTAGTCTTTGCCCTTTCGGACTTTCGAATGCCCCATTGGTGCCTCTGCTTCTTTGATTGACGCAAATTGTGGTAACAACAATGGATTATTATCGAAGGCTTGAGTTTTTTTGCCGTAAATATAGATGTTAGCAAAAGTGAAAGAGGTTTACTTACACATTTGGAAGACTGGAGGCAGGTACGACAAGATATTTGTCATGTAAGGTGGACAATATTTTGGCAACATCAGGGCTGTTGATAAAAAATGTTACCCTGGTGCCCATCGAGCCCTTTATAGAATTAATTGAAATCGCTTTCTTTTTCATGTTTTATGGATCATTTTCGGTTATAGTTTTCAACTGATTCCATTATTATTTTGAAATCAAGGTTCCAGTTAATTGCTTTAGGCTCATATTTTGGTCCTTTGGTCAAAGCATCGTGGAGTTGGTCATTTTCCACGATGTTGAGGTCCTCGGTAATGACGTGGCCAGAGGAACTATATTTGAATAGGGATTTGTCACAGAACAGTCTGGTGGTTTAGCATTGAAGTCTTTGTATCCGGCAAAACTGCATTGCCTAAGTTGCAATGTTGGAATTATATAAATAAGGATCGAATGATGGGAACACTTTTGTCTTTGAAATAAGGAGGGATCTCTAACAGATTTATGGTGTAAAACATTGCCTTAATCTACTGCATCCAAACCTTTTTTTTTAAACTGAAGAAAAATGAAAAAAAAAAAAAAAACAATTGTCCTTGTTGTTCTCGTAAGGACAAAGACTGGTTTGAATAATCGGTTGTATCCAATGTCAAGAACAATTGCTGTAAGCCGACAAAAGTTCGATTTGGAATCATTCATTGGATTTTCTAGACATTCTTTGTACGGTGTTTGAAGTTTAGAAAGAGAAAAAGAACTCAATTTAGTGCGAATGTGATGAGTCCCCCGAGATTGTTGGATAGAGGTAACGAATTGCTTATTAATTTTGTGTTTATAGTTTACAAATGACAAAAAGTGAAAAAAGTATTTGCAGCAGTCGTATTAATTTTACTAAAATAAGACAGTTAACCATAACAGCCATTTCAAGATGGCTGTCGTAAAATGTTAAATTATGGCATTTATATTCCTTTTGACCAATATGCCAGATTATATGATGTATGAACTTTTCATTAGTGCTACAGGAGCTTGAATATTAAAGACTCAAAGATGAATGTAAAGTAATTATATCCCCACTCGTAACAGAGTGGGCTATATTGCAATCACCTTACATACGCACATCGAACAGCAAAACATTATCCCCGCGCTTTCGCTGTGTAGCGCGGGGATAATAATGTTTTGCTGTTCGATTATTTAAAAGTCTTGAAGTTGTATCACAGGGACTTGCTCCCCTCTATCAATTTTTTGTTAGAGTCAATGTACGGTACGAAAAAAACATCTGTTAAACGAATTATATATGAAAAGGTATGAATTATATATGAAAAGGTATGAGATCAATGATTTGTTAAAAGAAAATTGAATTGAAGAAAAGGGGGGTGGTGAAAGTAGTATCTCCCTTGTGTTTTTTTCGTACCGCACATTGACTCTAACAAAAAATTGATAGAGGGGAGCAAGTCCCTGTGGTTGTATTGTAATAATATTGTCGCTATGGTCAACTCTATACTAGAGTACCCCGTTTTATTGAGAAAAAGTATACGAATAAACCCGACACTAGAATAATTTGTTCAGTTGAAAAAATCAAGTGCGCATGATCTTACCAAGCTAATAATAGAAAATTACTCTACTAGGGTTAACTCGAGTAGGTCAACTGAAAACGGCCTATGATATGGGACCGGTAAGAAAATATGCAGTGTAAAATGAACACGTTTTGGTCAAGAATCGTTTGCAACACCAAAATTGTTGAACGTTATGCCAAAATAAATAAATAAATAAATAAAAATAAAAACAAAATCCCACTGGGCTTATTTTGGTAATTTAGAAAATGATTTTTAATTTTTCATGCTTTTATCAACTTTTACGTAATAACGCGCTACTATTCCGTAACACCGTTACTTTTGCGTTATATCGGATTACCCTCGCTGACTTCCGTAGTCTTTGGCAGAGAACATCATTTTTCTTTGCTTTCTTCAGTCTGTGGATGTTATCTACTTTTACTGATCGACACCAGAAATATATACAGCGTCGAAATACTTATATATCATATCCATAGTTTAACCTTTTATTCGTATATACAAATAATAAGCAGCAACGGACAAACTGTAGACTGAGAAAATTAATACATTATTGCAAAAAGGGTTGTCATGTTTAACGCGATTTGCAAAAGCAAATGTATGCTTTGGTGTAATTTTTCTGCATACATTTGTAGATTCAACATATACTTGCTGTTTTCATATTATACATGTATGTACTTCGGTCAACTGACACAAGGCACGAATAAAAATAAGGATCAAAGTAACATCATCCTGTTCTGTTAACAGTCTCTGCATAATAGGTTTAGATCAAATGTCTCATCTACTGGTCCACATCAGGAAAAGCAGGGGTATACTTGGAGAACCTTCATTTTAACTTGTTATCCATGCATACTAATTAGAAGCAGCAATGGACAATTTATATAGACTCAAATATATTATCTTTTCGCTAATCGTGTTATTACATTTCATACTTCGTATACCCACGGGATGCATCGTAAACCCATCGTAAGATAAACACAGCCACGTACAGCAATCGTATAGCTTCATTTCTCCTTCGGATCTAATTCTCGACTTTAATATTAGAAAAAAAATACTAAAACAAGGATATCGTTACCACAAATTAATGAAGTCGTTTACTAAGTTTTATCATAAATATCTATACCTTATTGGAAAATTTAATTGTACACGACGAATTTTGATTGTAAAGGGAATATCCCATCCAGATTTCTACGGTAATGTTGTTTATAAAGCAAATAAATTCAAAAACAATCATTTGGGAATGCAAAATTGGCTTAAAACTTTATTGCATAAAGGTTATGAAATGGAAATTCTATTAAAAATCTCTGAATTTAGTCTTCTTTGGTAAAAATATTGACAATTTGATACTTACTTTAAAATGTTAATTGCCTTTTTATACTTTTTTACTTTTTTTGAGCATAACAGCGGTCAAGTGTGTCGGTTTTGTGTGATGATGCATCATCAAATCATGAATTGTGTCGGATTTAAAACATCAGTCGATGGACACTTCTAAGCTAGTTGTCAGTAACTTCGAGTGTTCTCGAGAGAATCTCTACGTGTTGTCCGTTTGTCTCAGATACTCTCTTGTTGAATTGAACTTCTATCGATTTGATTTTTACTGTGTGTTAGTTTGTGCTTGTTATTGATTATCAATAGGGGGAAGGTTGGCGCCAAAAACTAGTTTAACCCACCACCTCTTTGGAAGTGCCTGTACCAAGTCAGGACCATTGCAATCTAAAATTATTCTGGTATTGTGTTTCTCTCAAACAAAAATTACAACAAAGTTCCAGGCAAAAGCTTCTGTATTTTGTTCATGATAATTTTCATATCCTACATGTCCTATTATGTTCGACTTATAAAACCTAATTAATTCCAAGAAAATTTTACAGTGTCACACTATTTTACGTTACTATATATTATGGGTTTAGCACATTTTAAAGTATGACACTATTCTATGTAACTATATATATTATAGACTTGAAGATCGCAACGGAAGAGACAGGTTTGCCGCCATAGGACCTGGTTTAACCCCGCCACATTTTAATGTGCCTGTCCTAAGTCAGGAATCTTTATCAAAGCTTATGTTTGTATTTAGTCGAATTTATGTTAATTGTTTTGTTGTTTTTTTTTTCAAGAAGAGGGTCTTTCATTGCACGTTAGGATTGGGCTTGAATCATATGTATTTTATTTTCAATCCAGGGGCAAATTGAAAAACAACGAGCAGCGACCGCTGGTCACATTGAGGCTGCTGGCTGTTTTCCATTGTGGATATTTTAAATTTACGTTTATAGATTGTGTCGCGTACACTTATTCCACATCTCATTTTCTTCTATTATCTAAACAAAAATCTACACAATGAAGGACTGTACTCGTGGTACACCCTTGCTTCCAAAATTTTTGAAGAATGTGAATTAGATATCACAGAATTTGAGAATTTGGACAAACCCTTTATGAAAATTAAAAATTATAAAACGTTATTTTAAACAAAAATAGAAGATAACTACACAAATATGATAATGCAGAAATTATCCAGCTTGACTGATGATTCTAAATTATTTTTATACAAACAATTAAAGACTGAATTTGGTTTAGAAAAATATTTATCAAAAGAAACAAACTTTAAAAACAGACAATTAATAACACAATTAAGAGTCAGCGACCACAAATTAAATATAGAATTAGATAGATATAGAAATATTAAAAGAGAAAATAGACTATGCTCTATATGTGAAGTTGTTGAAGATGAATATGATCATATTCTTATGTATTGTAACATTAAGAAACAATTAAGACAAACTATGTTCAATGAATTAAATCTAAATCAAAACATTGACTTAAATAATAAAATTATACATATGCAATTGAATCCCGATATAGAACTGATTCCAATTGTATGCAACTTTATAAAGCAGTCACTGGTACTACGAATAAGTGCGAAGTAAGTCCCGAACTTGCTAAAAATCGAAATCAAAACCGAAGGGTAGACGATAAGAACCGATGGCTAGAAAGTGAGCACATACGAATAGCTGCGAACCGATTACGAAGTGGTTACGATGTGATCAAGATACATCTTTATTTGCAAAATACACCCATATGGGTCAAAGCAAAAACAAAAAACATGTCAAATACAAAACATATACAGAAAACAACAGAGTATAAAGAACATTAACATATGGAGTTATAGTTTTGAGAACATTTTGACCTATGTGGACCCTATTTCGGAGAAATCCATCCGCGTTTTTCCCCGAGACCGTGTTATAACCTATTCTATTGCGCATTCGCTCTCCGGTAGAAATGTGTTTATTATTTTGGTCAACAAGCTTTCTTATCTATTTTAGTATAACCCATTATTATTACTTGATCTGTTTATTTATTTCGTTTTAAATGATGTTAAATGATGATATAGTATTTGCTATATTTTTCATAACCTTTTAAAAACTACATTTTGTGCATCACGTGACATTAGTCACCAGTGGGCGATGGGGAAATATATTTTAGCGGGAATATAAAAATTATAGAAATTAAAACCATTTTAATGCTTTATATAAAAGCTGAGATAATTAAACTAAATAAATAATTTTCTCAGATAGTTATTTCGATTTCATATCGTTGTAAGAAAGCGTGGTTCATACATAAATAAAGATATATTTAAATTCCATAATTGCCTTCTTCTGTTGAAAAAGTTAAAAACCACAACACAAATCACTTCCCTTCGTTCAAATGTGACTTCCAAGTACACAGTACCAACGGCACTTTGATTTTTATTTACCTTGTGTCCGCCTGTGTAGATTCTATACGGTTTTCTTTTTGTTTGCTATAAATAAAACAATAAAAAAACTTTTTATTTGTGTTAACATGTACAAGATGTATTATTTTTTCCACGATTTTTTCTAGATTTCTAAGGTTCTACTAATCGTACGCCTTCCATATTAATCGTACGCCTTCCATATTTGGTATGCAGCTTTAGGTAAGGGTCCCATGTGGTGAGATGCGTTTCCAGGTCTGCGGCTTACCTACTTCCTGTTTAACGAGCTGACTAAGCATTTTTAAGGGTCATAATGGAAAAATTTTCGTTCAACATTTCTCAGCTATTACTATTCGTAGGCTTTCGATATTTGGTATGAAGCCTTAAATAGGTGTCTCATATGGTGGGAAGCATTTCCAGGTCTATCGCTTGCCTACCTCCTGTTTAACAAACGGGCTTAAAGTTTTTGCCACACGACGGGGGGACCAGGAATTCTGTTCTTGTTGGTTTTGGTTTTGGTTTTGTTTTTGTTTGTTTGGGTTTTTCCGAGGGGGGATATGTGAATCCCGGGATGCACAGCCACTATCCTACCCGAAACTTACCTATGTTTTCATTCGTGTATTTGCTAGTCGCTATTTTGATTATTTATCATGTTTTGGGACATGCAGGGAAATCAGTTTCCAATGGACACATTCCTTTTTTATTGGGGATAACGTTCGAATAAAAAAAAAGCATATCAAAATACACTAGATGACATTAAAACATATAGCACACTCAAAAAGTAGACCCTTTGGTCCGCACCTATGTACCTATTACCCCCCCCCCCCCCGGCCGAGAAAATTTAATTTTCAAATATCAGTCAGCTCACTGTGGGCCAATACCAGGATCGTAGCTAGAATGTTTACCGAATGTTACGGCTTGCTTCGCGTGCGTGTGGTGAGTTTAATCTGAGATCATTCAATTTAGTTTTTAATTTTCTCAGGTTTTATTGACTCCTACGGAGCCCGGATAGGGACATACAAAGAAAAAAATTATATTGTGCGCACAACATATTATATTGTGCGCGCAACATATTATATTGTGCGCACAACATATTATATTGTGCGCACAACATATTATATTGTGCGCACAGCATATTATATTGTGCGCACAACATATTATATTGTGCGCACATTATATTATATTGTGCGCACATTATATTATATTGTGCGCACATCATATTATATTGTGCGCACATTATATTATTTGGTGCGCTCATTATATTATATTGTGCGCACAACATATTATATTGTGTGCACAACATATTATATTGTGCGCACAACATATTATTTTGTGCGCACAACATATTATATTGTGCGCGCGCAACATATTATATTGTGCGCACAACATATTATATTGTGCGCACATCATATTATATTGTGCGCACAACATATTATATTGTGCGCACAACATATTATTTTGTGCGCACATTATATTATATTGTGCGCACATTATATTATATTGTGCGCACATTATATTATTTTGTGCGCACATTATATTATATTGTGCGCACAACATATTATATCGTGCGCACAACATATTATATATTGTGCGCACAATATACTATTTTGTGCGCACAATATATTATTTTGTGCGCACAATATATTATTTTGTGCGCGCAATATATTATTTTGTGCGCACAATTTAATATGATGTGCGCACAATATAAATATAATGTGCGCACAATATAATATAATATGCGCACAATATAAATATAATGTGCGCACAATATAAATATAATGTGCGCACAACATAATATAATGCGCGCACGATATAATATAATGTGCCCACAATTGGTGCTACTGAAACGCGGAAACGGAATGCGGAACAAAAACGGAAAACGAAACGGAAAGCAGAATAAGTGTTTTATTTGTCCAACATACATGTATGTTTTATATAAACCATTTAACGTAGGTCTATTTAACAAGACATATAAATGCACATTTCCTAGTTCCCATTAGGCCATATTTGGCTTTTATCATACCTTTTCCTTTGTAGTTATCTTGCAGATTTTCCGCAATAGTTTGCCTTTCACCCCCTCCACGTTTTCCATTTTTTTTTACCCCTTGCCTTCCCGTTTCACACCATTTTCCATCTTTATTAAACTAGTACAATTGGTTGATTAAACTTAATATTAGGAATTTGAGTTAAACATGGATATTGGAAAAACCTTGGCTCTGTAGCCATAAAATGATATATAAAATAATTATGAAATGAAAAAAAAAGTTCAACCTACTATAAAGACAATTAGGAAGACAATTATTCTTGAAAAGTTTTAGAGACTCAGATTTGTTAGTCGATCAAGTACCTTTTAACCGTAGCTCGATCCTGACAATCTTTTTAGCAAATATAGTAAAGTAAAATTAAGATTGATGACATACATGTCAGATATAGCTTGAAAACCTGTTTTATTTCGTCTCCTGAATTCCAAGTAGACCCTACACGTATTGGAAGACGGTTCCGGTCTCCGGTTTAACTGAAACTGGAGCAGCCAACCCTAGCGGTGGTGTGTCATGGGCTGGTCGACCCATGGCTATAAGCGCGGTGTCTAGTAATGAGTCGCTGCAGAGGCTTCTAGCCTATAATGTCACGACTATAGACTTTATATTCCAGTATTTAATGATAACCCCACTCGTAAGATAGGGGGCTATATTGCAATCATTTTGTCCGTCGGATTGGGGTATTCTTAGCAGGACTAAGTGAAACACCTTGTTTCATCCAGCCTTAAAAATGTTGCATGACAAGTTCGGAGAGTTCGTAAGGTAAAACATACATACATGTTATTATTCAACAAAATATCCGTATAAATATACCCCACATCGAAGGAGAGAGAGTATATCTGTGTCCATCCGTAGTTCCGCCCCGTTTTTGTTTACTCGTAACTCATTTACTATAAGTCCTAGGTGGTTAATATTTGGTGACAAGCTTTATATTGAAAAATACAATTATCAAAATGGGTAAACAACGCTTTATTTTGGTATTCTGTATATCGATATTTCAAGGAGATACATCTAATCAGCAGCATTTGAATCAAAACATTGTAAGGTCAAAAAACCAAAATTATTCAACAAATGAAAAGTACTCAAATCCAAAAGGTCCCAACGGGTCAATCAAACATCTACTTCTTGTTAACCGAAAACTTTACACACTTAATTTCGTCCCGCCTTTGCAAAGTGCGTGGATTCAAAACCGCTTTAGACATCAACTGTGACTCCACCAGGAAGATGGTAACCATCAACAGAAATGACATTACCCAAGGACATTGATATACGAATATTAGATCCAAAGAAGCAACCAGAAACTGTTAACCAAGACTATAGAACTGTATTTAACAAAAATGAGCAAACCAAACAAAAACAAGTGTGGCCACTAAAAGTATGTCTCGCCTGCCGGCACCATCACTAAAATCAACTACCTAAGTATTACAAAAAGTTTTCTGCCTGAAAAAAAAGACCCAAGAAAACATAGTCACTACAGTGTAAAAATGGGTGCAGGGTCACACATCGACTGTAAGTTGGGCAGACCATAACCTCAAATGTCTGTATACCAAATATCAGATGCCTAGCTATTATACTTTTCCAGCAATTCATCGTCCACAAAAGTCTTACAAAAAAGTTTACCGTCTGAAAAAAGACCTAAGTTCACAGAGTCACTGGAGCGTGAAAATGGGGTCAGGGTCACACGGCATGGTGACAGTTGCGTAGACCAACACCTGAACTGTCTGTATACCAAATATCAGATGCCTAGCTATTATTCTTTTCCAGCAATTCATCGTCCACAAAAGTCTTGCAAAAAAGTTTACACCGCCGCCGTCGCCGCCGCCGGAAAGTAATACCTATGTCTCGCTTTCGCGACTATTCGTCGCAGGCGAGACAAAAACAAAAAAGAACCAATTAGAGATCAGCCATACATGAACAATACAAGCTAAAAACACGGGGAAAAAACAAGACAAAAGAAAAAGGAAGGAATTGAAGGAAAATGACGGGGGGAAATTAGGGGGAGAAGAAGAAGGGAGGAAACTGAGGAGGAGGAGGGAAAGTAGTAGGGGGAGCAGGAGGAGAAGGGAGTATATGCAACAACACAAAGATACGACCTTCACCACAATAGCTCGTAGAGGGGGGACCGTCCATGAAAGACGACCAAAAAACAAATTTTAAGCCATACAAGTGGACAAACTTCAGTACAGGTGCCCATAAAGGGCGAAACTAACAAAACAAAGAAGGATTAATCTGTGTAATAGATTGGACCACGTTACTCTTGGATCTAACCGGTTAGAACTGGTTAGAACTTGATTTATCACTTTGATCATTTGCTTTTTATTAGCTCACCTGGCCGAAGGCCATGTGAGCTTATGCCATCACTTTGCGTCCGTCGACGCCCGTCGTCTTCCGTCGTCCGTCTTCCGTCGTCGTCCGTTAACAATTTCAAAAATCTTCTTCTCTGAAACTACTAAACCAATTTGATTGATACTTGGTAGTAATGATATATGACATATTGGCTACAAACGATCCTCATTCTAAATTGATCCGATAAAAAACATAGCCGCCGTTGCTAAAAACAAAACAGCAGTTTTGTGCAAGCAACTCAAAAACGGTGACAGATATCAAAATTCTGGCATAGGGTGAAAGTAATCAACACATCACGATCTACCTACCCTAAAATTTTCCAACAAACCATGTGAAAATTATTTCCCCTTTTCTTGATTTTTTTTCTGCGTTTTGCACTTTTTTTCTCTTGTTTTCCCCCGTGTTTTTAGCTTGTATTGTTTATGTATGGCTGATCTCCAATTGGTTCTTTTCGTTTTTTGTTGTTGTTTGGTTTGCCCATATTATATTTCAAGAAGTATATAAGGCATTGAAGTTATTTCAATTGCATAATGTTCAGCTAAGTTAGCTCTAAAAAATGTTCATTGGGTCGAAATTGTCAGATGACCCCTTATAGGGGTTATGGCCCCTTAAATGTAAAAAAAATGGTTTTAGCCTTATAGATTGTGAACGATAAAAGATAGGGAAAATGTTTTGCTTGCTTAAATGTTCAGTTCATTTAGCTCTACAAAAGTCTCCATAGGGTGGAAGTTGTCAGATGACCCCTTATAGGGGTTACGACCCCTAAAACAACGTTTTTTTCATGTTTTTGGCCTATGGAATGAAAACTATAGCAGATAGAGAAAAGCTGTTGCTTGCTTAAATGTTCTGCTCATTTACAACAATGTAGCTCTACAATAGTCTCCATAGGATCGAAGTTGTCAGATGACCCCTTATAGGGTCAGATATTTCAAGAACGGGAGGGCCATCCTGTGGCTTATAGACACATTTTCTAGTATTCATTGGAATCCAAGTAAAAATCCCTGCCTGCGGTGTCAATCAGATTTGCAATATCTCTTACCGTTTCTGAAAAATTAGGGGTCAAAGGGGCAAAAACGTCATATTTAAAAGTCGGTCAAGGCAAAAGGTTTTACACAAAAAAAATTAGTTGTAGCGGGCCAGCCAATTGTTATGAAGTTTTAATATGATGATTAAATCCACTAAAGGATGTTCCTTAGTACTTGCATTTGGGATTGGTTGTCCCTAACGTTTTTGAAAAAAGGACCAAAAAGGCTTAAATGGATTTACTAACAAAACTGTTGTTGAATGTTTATTACTTATTCGGTTTTGAAAATATTTTTTTTATTGAATTCCTCATTAAATTCTGTCAACTTAATGTGCCAATGGTTTTGATATATATTGCATCGTTACATTGTTGAAGAGGCGAAAGACCGGCCACGCTCAAAAATAAACTTTTTAATTTTTGGTCTAATTTTCAAAAGGTTTGTACAAATGTATAAAAAAATTCAAATATGAATTGAAAGTCCACCAAAGATTGCATGTGTCAAAAAGCTTTGCGAGTTCACCATGGGCTGCATGACTGTGGCCAAAGCATTTGACAATCCATATTGGGTCGCAAACGTATACAGTGTTCAACGTTTCATGCTGCGCTCGAAGTAGCTTTTTATTCAGTTTTGTTTTTGTCAATATATTTCTTTTAGGTGAGATTCTATGCGTTTGTTTTAGTATTTTGGTGTTTTTCGTCAACATATTTTCTTTTGTGGGTGAGTTTTTCTTCAACAGTTTTCCCTTTTCGTCCCGATTTTGTGAGTTACTTTTCATAGGTTGATGTTTTTTCGTCCACAGATTTTGTTTTGAGTAAAGCTTTATCATGTTTCTTTTTTAATACTGATGTGTTTTCGTCAATACATTTTGATTTGTTTGAATTTGATGCACCGATTTTCATTTTAGTCCAACTTTTTGATCACTTTCTTGTTTTTTTTTTGGTGTACGATTGCATTGAAAACGCTTTGAGTAGCCTTTTTAGGCTTAAAATGTTTGTTTTGGGGTAAAATGGGGCGTATATCATTCCAAATTTTGGGGAGGTAATGAGGGGGAGGAGGTAAATGGGGGGTAGTGGATACTGGTATTGAGTCTGCTGCTCATAAGCAATAGCTATAAAAAAAATGGCTGTTAAATGCTGTAGAAAAGGGGAAAATGGCCGCTCCCGCTCAGCCATTCGCTGCTGAAAATGAGGGAAATGGCAGCAGCTGATGCTGCTGAAAGGGGAAAATGGCTGCTCTTGCTGCTGGGAAATGGGGTATATGGCTGACTTCCTGCAGAAGGGGCTGGTTTGCGGGGAGGGGACATGCTGTTCCTTGGGAGGAATAAAACGCTTACACGGGTTCGGATACTTTATTGAGTTCATACAGTCTACAGTTTAATCTTCTTTCATTCGTTTGCTGGCTTCTTTATGGTGTTCCTTGATTGTTTTAGGCTTTCTTCCTCCATTGTTCTCTGTATACTTGGGCTTTTTGCTGGTATGCGACGTTACCAGACGGGACACAGCAAAAACTGGACTTAGTGAAGATTCCTGGCGAGGTGTCTCGAAAAACTATTGAGTAATTGTAGTTGGAGCTGACAATGACAAAGGAGTAGCCACAAGGCACGAATTTCGTAAGATGCGTCGTGGAGGATTCATTGTGATCTGGTTGACATTAGCTGCAATAATATAGCTCCTTCGACGTTTTTTGATTAGGCGGAGCTACAAAGGGGTCCCATTACCCGTAATGGAGCAAGTCGAAATTTTATGTATAGCTCTTAGGCTCTCAACGTCCTTAGACTATGCTGGTCCTCGTCTTATTTTTTTTTCTTTGCATGCTTTACTGATTTTTTCTTCATTATTTTTGGGGCTAATGTTTGTCTTCTCACGCTTCTTTATATTTGCCTTGTGAGAGTCTTGTAGCTTTGTCATGTTTGTCAAGTGTCTTGTTTCCTTGTATATTGCTTTTCCTAAACTTTCAAGTCTTTGTCCGACAGCCTTTTACGTCTTGAATGTTCTCTCGGCTCAGAAAACAGCAAGAAGATGCATGTTATAACTCAGCATGCTTAAGCTGTGTATGCCAAATTTGAAATCAATCCCTTCAGTGGAAGCCGGAAAATTTGTTACGAACGTTTGTAAAGAGCGGACTGGCGGACAAAATGATTGCAATATAGCCCCTCTTTTACGAGTGGGGGAATCATTAAATATACTGTAATATAAATTCTATAGTCGTGACAATAGGCTCGAAGCCTCTGCAGTGCCAGGGGTCTACCAGCCCATGACACACCAGCGCTAGGGTTGGCTTCTCAAGTTACAATTGAACCGGAGACCGGGACCGTCTTCCAATACGTGTAGGTTCTACTCGGAATTCAAGAGACGAAATAAAACAGGTGTCAAAGCTATAGCTTTATACCAAAAGCTAATCCGACGTGCCATCAATCTTAATTTTACTTTTCTATATTTGCTGAAAAGATTATATGGATCGAGCAACGGTTAAAGGGTACTTGACTGCCAAATCTGAGCCTCTCAAACTTTTCAAGAAATTTTGTCTTTCTAATTGTCTTTATTGTTAAACTTAATGTTGTTTTTTTAATCATTTTATAACAAACCTCCGGTACTGAGCTAAGGTTTTCTTTTAAATTCCATGTTTAACTCAATTTCCTAATATTAAAGAATATTAATCAATTGTACCAGTGAAATAAAGATGGAAAATGGTGTGAAGCGGGAAGGCTAAGGGGTAAAACAAATTAAAAAACGTAGAAGGGGTGAAGGCAAGCTATTGCGGAAAATCTGAAAGATTACTACATTGGATATGATAAAACCAATTTGCCCTAATGGGAACAAGCAAATTTAAGACACTTATCCGGCTTTTTAAAAACATCTAATTAATTTTTTTTTTATATTATCATATGTAGGACAAATAATAAACTTATCCCGTTTTCCGTTTCGTTTTCCGTTTCGTTTTCCGTTTTCGTTCCACATTCCGTATCCGCGTTTTAGTAAGACCATTGTGCGCACATGATATTATATATTGTGCGCACATTATATTTATATTGTGCGCACATTATATTATATTGTGCGCACATTATATTTATATTGTCCGCACATTATATTATATTGCGCGCACAAAATAATATATTGCGCGCACAAAATAATATATTGCGCGCACAAAATAATATATTGTGCGCACAAAATAATATATTGTGCGCACAAAATAATATTTTGCGCGCACAAAATAATATATTGTGCGCACAAAATAATATATTGTGCGCACAACATATTTTTTTTCTTTGTATGTCCCTATCCGGGCTCCGTAGACTCCTTATATTTTTGATTATTGAATAAATTGAGTCTTGATATATCGAGTGGATTTATAAAACTAAATACGAATGCTTTAGAAACATAATTTGATAATTAACGTTACTTATTAGGCCAAAAAAAAATTTGTTCCGGTTTCATCCCTGGAAAAATAGGGTCGGTTAGTAGGCATTTTTATAATTTTAATATTTTACCTTGAGTCAATGGGGAGTTGATTAAATAATTTCAAGTTTAACGGTGTTAAGGAAAATGTCAATAAAAAGGCTAAAATCGGCATGATAAAAAAGGGGTAGGTAGGGAAACATGAAACACTCATTTTTTTATTTGGCCTTATCTGAAGTACAAGCTAAATATACTGACGACCAAAAGAAAGGATACACATTTGAATGCACTCTAAAATAAGATTATAAGTGCAAAGTAAGAGAAAAATGATAGAAACATTTTAGATTGTTTTAAATCGCCCAATACTGCAGAAAAAAACATTTTGACGTGACTTCACTTCTAAGCATCAGACATGCAAGGATGAAAGCAGGAAATTTTAAAATCACATTTTTGGAAGTAGGGTAAATTGTAAATCTTTTTACTGGCGGAAAAGGGTATCTGGGTACCTTTCAGTCATTTTTTCTGACAGCAAGGGTAGTGAAGATTGAAACTGTTGAATTTTTTTTATTGATTTGAGCAATCACTTCCGGTTGCCAGTACAGCATTTCAAAAATCACAAATTTGATATCCGGTGAAAATTTTTGCGACAGATCTTCTCCTTACTAAGGATAACGTGAACTGCGCCTAAAGGTTTGCATGAAAAACTTTTTGGAATGAAATGGACATTGCACACTCCCCTCCTGATACTTTGAAGACTTTAAAAACCTTGTGGACACTAAATTTTCCAAAAAAATCTTGTGCTTTCCTGACACTTCCGAACAAAATGAGACCTTTATTTAACCTTTGCATTCAAAACCATTATAAAAATTATATAATCTTCCATAAGAATTTTTGATTTTTATTTTTTTTAAATTCAAAATGGCTGATTATCTCTTCATCAAATTTCCTGATTTTTTTTCATGCCAAACCTTTGTATGGACAAGTTTTATTAGGATAAATCAACGAATTTATGACAAATAATAGAATATTTATTAAAAACAATTGTTTCAATATGTATCCTTTCATCCTTTCTTTTGTCCGTCTGTAAAGTTTTTAGTCCTTTGCTATATGATACAAATACGTCATTATCTTTACGCATACACTGTTATTAGGTTTGAGGTTGAATTGGCTCAAGGCCGTTCTATTAATCGACAATTCTAGACATCCAATAACAAACCCAGGTTTTTAAAAGGTTAGATGTACTTTAAAAGATCGCCTCTGTTCTGTGTTCATGATTCTAAAATAAAAATATGAGTTTGAAATGTTTTTATCACCCCGTAGGTTGATTGGAATAAATTCATTCATAGATCAGATACAATATCACCGCTCGTAGATGGTTCTTCATCTGTTGGGACGGTGCACGTGTCTTGTGGCCCCGTTTGTGGCTTCGTCAGCAATTCCCTTAAAAGGATTCTGTCCCCTATTGTAACGACACCAACAGCGGCAAGTTCGTCGTCTGATAGTTGCTTAGCGATTTTTATATCAATTTTTTGATTAAGAAAACGCTCGGCGAGAGTGCCCATTCCCAAATTAAACAGAACCGCCTCCATACTTGTTAGGCGAGGAGTGTGAAATTTAAGGTTCGACTAAAGTCAAAATCTAGGACATGCATTTCCTATGTGAATTTAAAAAGAATTCTATAGAATAATTAGAAACAATATATAACAAATCGACTTTAAAAACAAGTTTTAAGCTTTTTCATCAAGTGCAAGTGCAATGTTCATGTTAATTAACACAATATTGATTTTTGTTCATAAAATTTCACAAAAGTCAAACATACCCTAACTTGGCCTAAGAATTTTTTCAATTCTATCTTATTTAAATACATTTTTATAACAAAATGCATCTAGCTTGCACTAGTTGTAACTGAAAGGAATCAATTGAAGTAATTTTTAAAGCAGTAGCTGTTTTTTTTAAATTTCATGCCTAATTCTTTTCAATTTAACATAGGAAATGCATGTCCCAGATGTTGACTTTAGATGAACCTTAATCTTACAAAAATATTAGTCTCGGTCACCCAGACGCTTATCAATAGATGATAAGAGTCTGGGACAGTCCCATTACCTATTTCGTTATGTGTGCATTCGGAGTACTTTCAGGCTTTATCATAGTGTTCGACGAAAATCATTCAACCGTATGTTCAGAATTCCGTGCCTATGGTCCAGTGAATTTATGCAAATGCAACAGCGAAATAACTTCTCGAATTGATGTGAGCTGTTTTCAAATAACATAATATTTCTCATTTTATAATAAGACATCCTATTTTACATTTTTGAACACAAATCAAATCAAATCAAATCAAATTTATTGGCACAAACACATAAATGTACATGGTTAAGGCCCAATTACAAACAGATATAATAAAAGGTAAATAGTCATGAGTTTTACAATTATAGTATATTGAGATATACATATAAACTATAGTAGTAAATGTAAATATTATAGTACAACATGTTGTAAACCTATATTATTAACAGGTTTAAGACTAGACATTTATAACAGGTTTTTTCTAGTGTTCATACAATTTGTGATGAATGAAGAGGTCAATTTAAGTATTTTTATTGAACTATTATTTAATAAAAATGGTATTTTAATATTTTCTTTAATATTTTTCTTGTTGTCTAGCAGATTTAAAATATTAATGTTAAATTTATCCCTTTCACTTTTGAGGGCTTTGCATTGTAAAAGAAAGTGTTTTTCATCTTCTATTTGATTTGAATTACATAATGGGCAGTATCTTTCATTTTTTGGGATATTGAGATGTCGTCCTTGCTCGATAAGAAGTAAGTGAGCACTTATTCGAATTTTGCAAATGGCAGCTCGATCATCTCTGTTTGTTAATATATCAACATACG
Organism: Arcuatula senhousia; assembly: GCA_963971305.1. Lineage (NCBI taxonomy): Eukaryota > Metazoa > Mollusca > Bivalvia > Mytilida > Mytilidae > Arcuatula > Arcuatula senhousia. The sequence continues at coordinate 43,510,804 of OZ020306.1, forward strand.
AGGGTCTCGTCCCCATTTTATATATACTTTGAAAAATTCTAGGTTTTGTTAACTATAAAAAAAAATCGCTTTATGGTTAAATTGTACTCACGGGCGTCTACTTGGTTTTGGAAATTGTTTATGTTTATTGGAGTCAAAAATGGGGACATTCTTGATTACAAAACCATGCATGTTCGGCCAATCCGATTCTTGATTTAACAGAACCAGTTTTCAAAAACCAAGGATGACCAATGAAACGTTGAGTTTCTAAAGTTGGTTCATTTTAGATTGAAATGAATTTTGTATGCTAAACACGTCATATACACACGTGGTAAAGTTTAAAAGGTATAACGATCGCCACCTAGTGGTTACGAGAAATCAATAGGTGTTTTCCCAGACTCACTACCTTGGTAGTATGAGTTTGGGTTCGAGACTAACAAAAATATCCGAGTTCGGAAATTGTTGTTGATTTCCGATTTCCTCCGAGTAACAACCACTTAAAAGAGCACCTGATGCTGCAACGACAGCATATAAAGTTGTAACCACATAGAATAATGATGTACCCACATAGTAATAAGTTGTAATGACATAGTATAATGTTGTTAGTACTGAGTATAATGTTGCACAAACTTAGTATAATGTTGTGACAGCATTGTATGGCCATAGTTTAATGGTGTAATCACAAAGTATAGTGTCGAAAAGACAGCGTATAAATATGCAACCACAGAGTATAATGTTGTAACGCAAGAGTATAATGTTGTAACCCGGAATTATAATGTTGAATAGACAGTGTATAATGATCCAACGACTGAGTATAAAGTTGTAACCACATAGTATAATGTTGTCACCACGGAGTATAATGTTGTAATGCCTGGCTATAATGTGGTAACGACATATATAGTATAATGTTGTCACAACAGCGTAAAATGATAAAACGGACAGAGTATAAAGTTGTAATGCCCGAGTATAATGGTGTAACGCCTGCGTATAATGGTGAAATAGCTGAGTATAATGGTGTAACGCCTGAGTATAATGTGATAACTACTGAATATAATGCTGTAACGACAGTGTATAATATTGAACAACATAGTAAACTAAAGAAATGACTGAGTATAATGTCAAAACTGTAGAGTATGATCCTGTAATGACTGAATATAAAAATTGTATAATGTTGAAACGACTTAACAAAATGTTGACAGTTGACACGACTGAACATAATATTACAACTGAGTATAATATTCTCACCACTGAGTATAATGAAGTAACGACTGAATATAATGTAGTAAGGACTGAATATAAAGTTGTAACGACTGAGTATAAAGTTGTAACGACTGAGTATAATGACGTTACGACTGAGTATAATGATGGTGACCAACATAAGGCAGTCCTGGCGTTCCATATTCGTGTGTCCATCGAACATGTATGTCAAAATCGGGACAGTGTGACGCCAGCATAAACACAATTGAATATTTATATTTAAAGCCCGAATTTTGTCTTGATAAGGATTCCTAAATTTATGCATAAAAATCCATGCAAGCAATTTGCTATAAAACAAGGAAGTTTGGCGCCATGAAACATGGTTTAACGCACCATTTCTTTTTAAACACATGAACCTAGTCAGGATACATCATTTTCCCGGTATTTCTTTCCTTTTTTAAAAACTTTTTTCGAAGTCAATTTTTGATAGATCCTCAAAGTTTATTAGTTTGTTTTTAATACATGTACCTTTATTGAACAAAGATAAATATAGATAAATATAAAAAATGCAATAAATCTTGGAAACAATAAACATAAGTGAAAGACAATTACGATGGATTGCTATAATTGCAAGGATCAAAACATCAAGGATAAATTTGATATTTCACCAAAATATTTCACATCATGATAAAAGCATGAATTTTTGTACAAACATTCTTCAATATATAATGGTTCACAATTCATAATTGGCCATCTTGATTTCTGCCATTTTCAAGATGGCCGTCGTTAAATTAAAGTGGCGTCATTTTTTTATAATCTTTTTTTACAAAACTACTTTTTTTTTTTAATTTCTTGTTTTAATTGGACAATTGACACCTATATTAGGAATCAAATTATAATTGTACTTGTTAATTAATGTATTTGTTAGTGTGCATGCGCAATAAACTGTCAAAAGTATAAATATTCCAGTTTTCCAAGCTGTGAATTGCCTTTAAATTAGATTTTTCACTAAAATGTTTCACATCGTGATAAAAGCATGAAATTTTGTACAAACATTTGTCAAATTATAATGGTTTAGAATTCACAGTTGGTCATCTTGATTTCGGCCTTTTTCAAGATGGCCGCCGCGAAATTTAAATGGCGCCAGTTCTTTATTATCTTACCGCATAACTACCTTTTTGTTTATAAATGGTCAAATGACACTAATATTAAGAAACAAATGATAATTGTAAGGTAAATAGATTTATTTGCTAGTGCGCATGCGTAATAAACTGTCAAAAATATAAATATCCCTGTTTTCCAAGCAGTTAGTTGCCTTATATCATGACTTTTCACCAAAAAATCTCACATCGTGATGAAAGCATGAAATTTTGTACAAACATTCCTCAATATATAATGCTTAAGAATTCATAGTTGGCGTCTTGATTTTGGCCATTTTCAAGATGGCCATCGCTAAATTAAAATATCGCAATTTCTTTATTCTCTTGTATGCAAATGTACTTTTTATTTTTTAATTTCTTGTTTTAATTGGACATAAAAATGATAAATGTAAGGTTTAATGAATTATTTGTTTAAGTGCATATGCGCAATATACTGTCAAGAGTATGACTGTTTTCCAAGATATGAGTTGCCATTAAACTTGATTTTTACCAAAAAAAATATTTCACATGGTGATAAAAGAAGCAGAGGTACACATAGGGCATTGGAATGTCAAAGCCCGAAAGGGCAGATTCAAAAGCAGTAAACACAAACAAGGACAGTACGTGTAAGCATGAAATTTTGTACAAACATTCCTCAATATATAATAATGGTTCAGAATTCATAGTTAATTTTGTCCATTTTTTATACGACTGACCAGAAATTAAAATGGCGCCATTTCCTTTTTAATCTTTTGTGCAAAACAAATTTATTTTCATACGAGAGACCTATTCTCGAATATCTATTCTAGATGTATACTAAGATTCACCCTGTTGTCGATTGCATAACGATTCGTATGTTGCATAATAGGATGTAAAATAGTTCGTCATGGGGATTGATGTTAATGCCAGTTTGTGAATAAATTAGAGTCTGTGTAAAATTCTATCAATGATCAATTTAAAAAAAAATACCGAAAAGTCACCATCCGGTGCATTATCGCGCTATAAAAGCTGTTACTGCAGTTAAATTTCTTATATTGATGCGCAAACTATTTTTATCTCAGCAGCAACAGATTGAAATTTTCAAGATATGTTAATTTTTTCTTCGTTTTATCGTTTGGCAACTCTCTACTTATGTATTTATGAACCATGCAAACATTTTGCGATCTAAATGATATAATTTCACGTGTAATTTGTTTCAAAATTATCAATAAGGCATTGAACTCGTGAAGTTATTTTCATGATTTTATGGAAACAAGATGGCAGGATCGATTCGTTTTTCGTTCCATGTGCATGTACAGTCTGTTTGAGAGACATTAGTAATACTTTGACTTGAGGCTCAACGAGATAATTAAACTACTAAATAATTTGTTGTCCGGAATACCCTACACTACAGACCACGTTGGGGGGGGGGTGACTTCAAGTGATTAAGGGTACACAGATGTGCGGCCCAGAAGTTTTATATCCATCCTATTCATATATTGGCCTGCTTAAAAAGACACCCATTCATATATTTTTAATGCATTTGAAATTACACAGAATATGCTTAAACTTTACAAATCAAATCAAATCAAATATTTTTGTTGTCAAAAGACGCCCATAATACTGAGCAGGATATACAACATGTACAAGAAAAGGAAAAAACATTCATTATAATACAAATGTTACAAATACCAAAACAAAAAGGTTATCATAAGGTTTACATGTTTTGTAGATTTTCTATTAAAATCAAAGTTTGAATGGTAAAAGTTATCAAATGCATGTACAGTTAAGGTTACAAGGAGGCAAAATGTGGATCCTATTGATGTATGACATTTGTGAAAAGTATACCTTATCATATATACAACATTGAAAATTCCAACCTTTAAAGTAGACCCTTTTGGGCCGCACATATGTACCTGTTTTTAATTGAGGTTACCCCCCCCCGTGCTACAGACAGTTAAAATTTCTCAAAATCAACATTTGAGCAACGACTGGTTGAACGAGGATTATTTTTAGTCCAGACAATAATCAGGTCTTTCTGGGATTTTTGTCATTTGGACTTTTTCAGATCCACAGAGTCGTAGGAAGCCAAACGTCAAAAATTATAAAAGGCTTTCAAGACCCTTTTGAGCTTAGCTATGTGGCCTGTCCTATCAACATTTTGTCAGTTTGCAATGCCAAAAACCAGTAGTAGGTGAACCTAATGATACTAAGCAATCGTATGCTTCGAAATTAACTGTAACCTGTTCTTCCAGACAAATGACCACAAAAGAATCATTCAATTCCCAATTATTGTTTTATAACTTGAAAGTGCCATAAAAATTGTTCAAATGATGCTTATAACAATGAATGAATCCCTTCAACCTTATCTTTCATTCTAGTACGCATTACTATGATGCTAAATGCATGAGCCTGTCAGTGACATATATGTAACTCGAGTACCAATGGATATGGTTTTACCATATCCCTTCTTGTTTATTGGACATTTGACATCTATATTAGGAAACACATGATTAATGTAAGGTCTATCAATTTATTTGTTAGTGTGCACCTGCAATTAACAGTCAAAAGTAAAAATATCCCGTTTTCCAAGCTGTGAGTTGCCTTTAATACTACAATATGTGGAATTTATTTCTGACACTAAAAAATCTCTTATAACATCATATATAAGGCTTATTCTTTGTCATAATGCTACTATCAGAGAAAATATAATAATGTACAATGCTAATTTACATGCAAGACCAAATAAAGATTGGTGTCCTTTTTACTTTATGTTTATATGGTGGTATTGACTGACTAATTTGGCGCCTGCTCACAAAATACCTATTAAAACACGCAATACGATAACAGCTTTTAATTTCAAACTCTTAAATAATTGGGGTATTTTGTAAATACAATGATTTACTCAAATGTCAAACGTTGTGTTGTGTTCACAAAGTCCAGAATGCATGCCATGCAAAACGCACACAAAATACGAAAGTTAACTCAGAAAAAAAGATAAACCAGTTGTCCATGTGAAGTTAAGTGTTACTATAAACATGCTAGATATGTTTATTGGCGAATGTTTCTTTTGTTCATGAAATTGCGTTCAAACCAACATATTGTTTTAAGAACTAAGGATTGTGATGGTTTGGCTTGGCAAATGGGAACCTGAGAATGTTGTATCTGTATTATTGATAATGCCTCTTCAACAAAACCTACAACAATTGTGCAGTTTCTTTATAAGATAGACATTCATCAAAGTTTTGACCTTGACTTAAGTTCTTTACCCTACACAACACTTTTTGTTGACATGTATGACTAGTAACGTACTAGCTACTTTTAGTAAAATGTATGACTTGTAGTATACTAGTTGGTCTGAGTAAATGAAGATATTCAAGTATTGAGCTTTCTAATAATACCATGTATCAGTCCTACATTAAACCTCACAAAACCCAAAAGGTCAGTCTCTAGACTTAATGCAACTAAAATCACTTTTACCTCGGTAATGTCACAATTACCTTTTCTAATATTTTGAATTTTTCACACTAATAAAACATCGATAAAAATTAATACATATTCATACATTGGCTTACGATTAAATATCAATATCATGCGCATGATAAAAACTTGAAGGGGTTGCACTAAGTCGTGCTTGGGATACCCCACTCGACCATTCGGAAACAACAGAAAGTGGACACCTTACTGACCTACAGGAAAGTGGAGGCACGTTGCATCTCATCAAACTAAAGCTCTATACCAAATTTGGAATCGATGCCTTCAGTAAAAACCACGAATTCTTACCGAAAAATGTCATTTTTTTTATTTTTCCCTTAAACAAGCTTAGCCGCTTCGTTAAAAACAGGAAGCAGATGTGATAGTAGCCTGAAAAGGTGAGGAACGATACAACTCATCATGCTAAAGCTGTGTACAATATATAACACCAATCCTTTCCTTCCTGTTTTGAAAGTTTGTAATGGACAGCCAGATGGACAGACGGACAAGGTGATTGCAATATAGCCCACTCTGTTACAAGTGGGGATATAATTACTTAACATTCATCTTTGAGTCTTATTCAAGCTCCTGTAGCACTAATGAAAAGTTCATACATCATATAATCTGGCATATTGGTCAAAAGGAATATAAATGCCATAATTTAAAATTTTACGACAGCCATCTTGAAAATTAACTGTTTTATTTTAATAAAATTAATACGACTGCTGCAAATACGTTTCTTTACAATTTCCTTTCACTTTTTTGTCATTTGCAAACTGTAAACACAAAATTAATAAGCAATTCGTAACTCAAAATGTAGTATTTGTATTATTATACCGCAATTATGGCAAAATTTAGCGCATGCACAGCTGTAAATAATCAAAATTACTTCACATATATTTCTGTTAACCTTATATAAACTTAAAAACATGAATAAATAGTTTAAATAGAAAAAATACAGTTAAAGCCATGAATTGTATACAAAAGAATAATAAGAAATGACGCCATTTTGAATTTCATGGCGGCCATCGTTGTTGTTGTTGTTGTTGTTGTATAGGAAATCCCACCTATATCGGAAGGTGCACCCTCATAAAAACAAGGTTCTAAAATAATAAGAGTCAATTTATGTTCACACTGAGAGAAGTCATATGTGAGATCCAAATGTGTCTTTCATGATGGAGATATAAGTGGTATGAATGCCATATATAAGGTCTCGAGAGAATTTCTCATTGAGATTTCGGGCGTTGTCGTCTATATGTTGGAGACATTCCAGTGCACTACAGCCTATAATGATTTGTAACATCAGTTCACTGTTGTTTTGATTTATCAAAATAGCTATTGATTTCATGAAGTTCAGAAGTTTGATGATATTTCTATCTCTGGCTTTCTTTGTAGCGTTACAGACTAATAAAAAGTGTTTACGGACTTCAGGTTCTTTCTTGCATAAAGGACACAATTGATTGACCTCGAACTGGTTGAACTTAGCTCTATTAGTTTGTAACGTATAAGTTCCTGTTAGGACACGAGCTTTTATAGCAGCTTTTTGTACATCTATTGAGTTTGGTGGAACACTTCTCCAGATTGGACGTGGCTCTCCAAAGGAATATCGGTTGGTGGATAGATACCCTAGACTGGTCTTAGAGTCTTTGTCATCTTTGAGTTGTTTAAACCAGTAGTTGCATGTTTCCTGTTGACTAGCTTTTTTCCATTGTGCTTTTGTCATAGGATTCTGTATAAGTTCTAGTGCGCTAGGTAGTTGGTATATGAATAGAGTTCTTCTCCCTAGGGAAAACCTGCTAGGGCTTTGTATGTCATGAATGGCAATCTGCGCTATCTCATATTCCAAGGTCTTTATATCACGGGATATTTGTCCAAACAAGATCAGGATTTTTTTTGTCTATGAGTAGTTCAATTGGTTCAGCTCCGAGAAGTAGGTAGACTGCACAGTTCGCACATTTATCGGGTAACCACTGAAGTTGCTTTAGAGTTTTTTGTTGGTAGTTTTCCAATTTCTGAATATGAGCATCGTTGATGTTCATCAATTCAATCCCATACAATAATATTGGTATAAAAAATGTTGACCAGATATGTTTCGATACTGGGGGGTTCAGACCGTTCTTTCCATGTAAACCCGCACCGAATAGACTATATAGTGTGTGTTTCTAGACTGGCAGACTAGATTATCAGTGTAAATATTATCAGATGCTGTTCTTTTGATGCCCAGATGGATTGTACTGTCGGATTCAGAAATCCTTTGTCCACAAATTTCCCAGCAATTTAGGGTTACATTTGGGGTATTAGACTTCAGGACGTCGCTCTTTGAACCGTTGATCTTGCATCGCTCTTTTTTTACAAAGTTTTCTACTATATATAAACTTGTTTGTAGGTCTACAGCATTGTTGGTAAGACAGCATATATCGTCAGGTCAGGTTGGTGCCGGAACCTGTATGTGACCAATACTGCTTTCTAGGTCTTGGTGTTGGATAATATCTAGGAGATCGTTGTTGAATTGCTTGTATAGGTGAGATGAAAGAATGCCACATTGCCGGACACCCTGATGAAGCTCATATGGTTTAGATATTTCCCCATTACATTTTATCTTAGTTGTGGCGTTTGAATACAGTTGGTTGAGGACGTCCCAGTAGTGGTACGGGATGTCAGAAAAAAATACTTTCCTTAATAGAGAATTTATCCACACTTCATCAAAAGCTCGTTGACCATCTAGAGTAGCCATATAAACTGGTGATTTATTGATTTTTTATTCACTCTTAAATTCTGCTACTAACAGTGTAGTGTTTACACATGATGTTCTCTCTGTGAATCCACGTTGCATCTTGTTTTCCTTTTCATCGAGGTTTGGCTTGCACTTTGTTAACCAGATTTTCTCAAATATCTTTTCAATAGGTACTTGAGCCGTGATTCCTCTATAACTAGTTGGGTTGGTTGGACTTTTGTTCTTTTTCAATATCGGTGTTAAAAGCCCAGATTTAATATCATCTGGCACGAACTTCACCTTCATCATTTCATTGAATATGTCCAGTAGAAAATTAACAACTGCCTGACCTCCAAACTTCAAGTGTTCCGCTGATATACCAAACATGTCTGATGCTTTGCCAGAATTGAGATCCTTGATCGCATTTTCAACCTCTTCTCTGGCGATTAAAGTACTCGGATGTCCATTATCGATCTGTTTTGTACAGTTTTCAATGATAAGAAAGTCCAAATCGACATTTTTCTTATGCTCAGCATCAAATGAAGGGTCGTCTTTGGGAATAGCAAGTTCTTGAAAATATTGGTAAAATCCGTTGCAAATCTCAGATGGTGATGAAAAGATTTCATCATTATATTGAATCTCACTAGTCGTTGTGATGTTTTTACGTCTCTGATTGTTTATCAGTTTATAGAATATTTTTGTGTCTTCTTTTGAGGCTTCCATGATTTCAGTGTATACTTGCTGACGCTGATTAGTTACCTGTAATCGTTGAGCTTTTCGAAGATTACGTTTTTGATCGCGTTTTTCTTTGCTCAAAGGGTACTCTTTTCCTGGTCTACCTGCTTGTTTCCACTGCCAGTGTGCAGATTTTCTCTTATCAACACACTCCTTGATATCTTGTGTAAGTTGTTTGATCCCTCCTTTTGATTTCTTTTTTTGTGGTATATTTTCAGAGGCATGTACAACTGCTTGCTTCAGAATGGTGCAAATTTTTTGTATAGATATACGATATTGAGATGTGGAATAAGTGTACGCGACACAACAAACATAAACAAACAGCAATTAAAAAAATCACAACGGAAAACAGCAAGCAGTCTTCAACATGACCATAGGTCACTGCTTACCGTCTTGCATTGGCCCAAGACTTCTAATACAATACAAAAGTATCAAAACCAATCCCTAAATCATCAACGAAAGACTCAATTCTTGACATAAAACAGTTAACATAGAATGACAAGGACAAACAAAGGCTTTGGCAAAGTTTCCTGTCGATAACGTCCATTTTCGTGTTGTTTATGTCTGAGAAGGCACTTCCTAGATTTTCATCAAGATAATCCTCATACTCTTGTAAATTGACTTTGTCCCATTTCACACGGGTTGTGATATCTGAACTCATTTCTGGTTGTGTATTTCTTGTGTTTATTCTGTCATTGACATGTGTTACCCGAGTATTTATCGATATAGTTACAGCTTTATGGTCTGAGGTATTCGTTGGTGCGTCACTGATAATAGAAATTTTCTGGCATTGCTCAATGAGTGACTTCGAGGAAAGAATGTAATCAATCTGTGATGACTTAGCACCATTTTCATGAATATATGTTGGGCCTATTGGGTACTCCTTGTGAAGCATCAAATTGGCGTTGTCTTGAAAACGGCCGAAATTGAAATGGCCATCGATTTTATCTTAATGTTGAGTACTAAATGCACCACCATACCAAATTTCATGCTTTTATCACAAAGTGAAATATTTGACCCTATACCCGCTCCACTAATGGGTGAGTAAATTCATTCAATTCAAAAATCACAATTCAAAACATTTGTCTTTTTTTTTAAATGCAACTAAAATATACTTTCTGTGAACGTTTTTTTCCCCTTTCAATGTCATTTCAAGTATATGGGTCTGAATAATACTTTGTTTTGAACCTTTTACGTTTTTTTTTTTCTGGCTAATATTATGTTTTATCACACATTTAGTGTTTATATGTGTGATTTTGCCCGTGTAAAACAACCGGAAGTGTCCAGGCCATATTTGTAACAAAAAATCTTATATCCATGTCAAATTAAAAAGTGGGCAATATGGAATCCATATCAGACCTCGCGTGCTCACAAGTGGGCAATATGGCATCCTTATCATACATTTAGCTTTGATACCTTTAAATTTGTCCGTGTGTAACAGACGGAAACTTACAAGCCATATCTTGACAAGGAACTTATTTTGCCATATCAAACCATTGCGTGCACAAAAGTGGGCAAACATGGCCATATCAAGACCTCGCGTGAACAAAACTGGGCTAATATGCCATATCAAGGTCTAGAACCTCACTTTAAAATGTGACGTCACAGTATATAAATAGTATATTTGTATCTTTATTTGTTTGCTAAAAATGTATGATAAAATAATTATGACACAGGGTTGTCCATATCAGGTCCAAAATCATTCCTTACGCCTTGACCTAATATGGGAGTCTTGGAATGATATGGGACTTGATATTGAAAACCCTGTGTAATAATCTATAATCTATCTATACTCGTCAAAAAAAGTTACGCATAGATAGAAAATTTCCCGTACGTTTAATGCAAATCGAAACAATTTCAAAACATTATTGCCGAGCTGTTCTGCAACCGATTTTCACGAAATAAAATCCAGTAAAAAGAATTTAAAATAGAGATTGTTTGTTTAATTTTGAGTAAAATCGTACCATCGCTGCTTTTTAAGATATTGCAAGTAGAACTCAAGTGTACATTTTACGATTCAATTTCCCGTTTACATCAATGCAAAATGTTTCGTGAAAAAACATTAGTCGTGTTCTACTCACAATCTCTTAAAAACCATCGAAGTTAGGATTTTACTCAAAATTAATCAAACAATCTTTATTTTGTTTTCTTTCTACTGGATTTTATTTCGTGAAAATCGGTTGCAGAATAGCTCGGCAATAATGTTTTGAAATTGTTTCGATTTGCATTAAACCTACGGGGAATTTTCTATCTATGCGTAACTTTTTTTGAAGAGTATATATCAAGGCCTCGCGTTCTTATATTACGTCATTAACTCCGCCCTTAAAAATTACCTGTAATTATTTTAAGATTATTCAAACAATAAAAAACCATATTAAAAGAAATTTATACTTATTTTGGAAAAAAATTAAAATAATAATAATGTCAACATATATATGAAATCATGTTTATTTAGATCTACATCTTGAAATTGACTCTCAAAGAAAACTTTCAACAAAGCTCTATGACAAACGTGCTGACTTCAACTTTCCAATCGTCAACTTTTCGTTCTTGTGTAGAAACATTCCGTCCGCTCCAGCTTATGGAGTTAACGCATCTCAATTGATTCGTTACTCCAGAGCGTGAGGGACTTACATCGATTTCCTTAGCAGAGGGTCACGTCGAACACAAAAATGGCTTACACAGGGTTATGTTGCTGCTCGGTTGCTGTCTTCACTGAAGAAAATTGAAAAAAGACATCATGCACTTATAGACAAATATGGGATTTTGAACTCTCAGATGAGTGCAGATGTTGGTTTTTCATAGGGCTTTTTTTGGCTTCCTTTACACAGAATTGACTGTTGGCAACGCGACGGGTGTGCTTACTCTTCCGGAGCACCTGAGTTCACTCTGGTTTCGTCTGGAGTTCGCGTTGTTGATTGATATTCAGCTATTTTTGTGTTTCAATGTTTTACATATTGTCTGTTTCTGTGCCCTTTCGGACTTTTGACATTCGGATACCCCATTGTTACCTCTGCTTGTTCAATTTTTATAAGGTTATGATGATTAAGAGATTATGGCACAGGGTTTTCCATTTGACGTTCGTTTTAGGTCTAGTTTGGTTTTGTGAATATAAAATGAATATCAAACCGAAGTTTCCTTCTGTTTGATATGCATTTGACATTCGTTTCCGGTGTTAATTTGCAATGTGAATATCAAATGAATATCAAACAAAAGATTAATTCCATTCTATATTCATTTCGAATATCGAACGTAATTAGACTTTGGTTTGATATTCATTCGATATTCATTTGATATTCACATAACATACCTAGACCCGAAACGAATCTCAAATGAATATAGAATGGAATTAATCTTTGGTTAGATATTCATTTGATATTCACAATACAAATTAACACCGGAAACGAATGTCAAATGAATATCAAACAGAAGATAACTTTGGTTTGATATTCATTTGATATTCACAAAACAAAACTAGACCTAAAACGAACGTCCAGTGGATATCGAAAGACAAATATACTTTGGTTTGATAGTCATTCGATATTCATTCCATATTCACATAACATATACGATATTGAGATGTGGAATAAGTGTACGCGACACAACAAACATAAATAAACAGCAATTCAAAAAATCACAACGGAAAACAGCAAGCAGTCTTCAACATGACCATAGGTCACTGCTTACCGTCTTGCATTGGCCCAAGACTTATAATACAATACAAAAGTATCAAAACCAATCCCTAAATCATCAACGAAAGACTCAATTCTTGACATAAAACAGTAAACATAGAATGACAAGGACAAACAAAGGCTTTGGCAAAGTTTCCTGGCTTATGACAGGCACATATAAAATGTGGCGGGGACTAGACTGGAAACGAATCTCAAATGAATAAAGAATGGAATTAATCTTTGGTTTGATATTCATTTGATATTCATAATGCAAATTAACACCGGAAACGAATGTCAAATGAATATCAAACAGAAGGAAACTTTGGTTTGATATTCATACGATATTCATTCCATATTAACATAACATACCTAGACCCGAAACGAATCTCAAATGAATATAGAATGGAATTCATCTTTTGTTTGATATTCATTTGATGTTCACATTGCAAATTAACACCGGAAACGAATGTCAAATGAATATCAAACAGAAGGAAACTTCGGTTTGATATTCATTTCATATTCACAAAACCAAACTAGACCTAAAACGAACGTCAAATGAATATCGAATGACAAATAAACTTTGGTTTTTATTCATTCCATATTCACATAACATACCTAGACCGAAAACGAATGTCAAATGAATATCGAACTTTAAAATTTACTGTTTGATATTCATTTTGATATTCATTACATATTTATACCAAGAAAAACCGATAAATGAATATCGAATGAATTTCAAACGGTAAATTTTACCGTTTGACATTCAAAAAATTGAATATCGAATATCGAACATCGAATATCGGTCTCACTTTACTTAGGTTATATATAGTACAGTTTTAATGTTTGACAGAAAGAGCAATGTGATTTAATTATGTTAATCTGACCTGACCTTGCCTGTTAGTTCTTTTGTAAGGTAAATATAAGATACAATAAAAGTATAACCTTTCCAAAAAAGCTTGATCGGCTTCGGCATTTTTTTCTTGATGAAAATTAATAACACAATGTTAAGTGTACCTATTTCACAGGGGCTTGTGTTATGTTTGTAAAGTAATAAAATAAATTCACCCCCCTATCCCCTTCCTGGAGCTCACTGAACTTTAACAATTGCCTTTAAAAAACTGTTTTAATGAAGTATTTTATCCTGTTACTGTAACAGATGATTATGATCATTTATAAACACAAGTGAATAAATTGTTTACATATAAGCGGAAGAAAAAGACTTAAATTTCGGTAGTCTATGAGCTATATTCAAACATCAGTGCTGAGAAGAAACTGACATGAGCTTTTTTATATTCTTTCCGATTTCATTTCAATTATCTGAAACAAGTGAAAAACAAAATTAAAATTTAAGTACCCGTGTAGTGTAGTCTCTCCTCTCTTTTACTTAAGTTACTTGAACGGACGGAATATGATCGGAGAAAACAACAAAATCCACACATCTTATTGACTTTCAACTCTAAAGCTGCCATTTAGATGCATAAAACACATTTGTGAGCTCTGAAGTATTTTACGCTAATTTCCATACATGTGAAACGACAAAGCAACGTCCACTGCATGGTCACATTGGAGACTGTTAATGCCCATTTAGGTATTCGAACAAGTGCCTGTGTGAATCCCACCAATGATGCCCCACAATGGACTGAACCAGTTAAAAATAGCTACAGAAATATATATCGTCTTTAATGTTTATGTAATTCCTTTTTGGTTGGGGGAATAATTTGAGTTATAAAAATAAATTAATATACTTTTATATACGTTCATAAATAACAATGACGAAAAGTGACAAACAATATTAAACTAATATATTAGTTGCGTAATTATGTCGCCTGCAACGTGTTGCAGAAGTGACATATAGGGGTTACTTTGGCACTATCCGTCGTCTTGCGTCGTCCCGCGTCGTCCTTCGGCGTCACAAAAATTTCCGTCACAGGTTTTCAGGCAACTACATGCCACAGCCTCTTGATATTTGGTATGTAGCTTCATCACATAGTACTTTACGGTGTAAAGCAATTTTATGCCCGAAAAATAACTACTTCCTGTTTGACGAATACTTAACGTTTTATATACAATGGACATAAATACCAAATTTTCGTCGCAGTTTTCCAGGCAACTACATGCCACAGCCTCTTGATATTTGGTATGTAGCTTCATTGCATAGTACTATAAGGTGTAAAGCGATTTTATGCCCGAAAAATAACTACTTCCTGTTTGACGAATACTTAATGTTTATATATAATGGACATAGATGCCAAATTTTCGTCACAGTTTTTCAGGCAACTACATGCCACAGCCTCTTGATATTTGGTATGTAGCTTCATCGCATAGTACTATAAGGTGTAAGGCGATTTTATGCCCGAAAATTAACTACTTCCTGTTTGGCGAACAAACATAGATACGCAGGCGACAAATGCCTTCCGGGGAAGGCTCCATCTAGTTTTGAAGTTACTGTTGATACATTTAGGGTGTGTCGCACGCATTTATCAAATTAATTTATCGACAAGGCATATCCCGATGTTGTTCCATAATGGAACAAACCGGTTAAATATCACTACATAGGATCAGTTTATTCTAAGATGGGAAATGTTTTGCATGAGTAAAATAGTATAAGTTCATGAATAATCATGACTAAACACAGACTCAAATCGGCGATCAACCTATCATGTTTATCTGTAATTTAGAACATGAATTATTGGAAACGAATACAGGTTCAAATGAACACATACTAGAAAGATTCCGATTAGTAGTCGGAAACATTCTGTCATTTCCGCTACCCGGAAGCGTCTTCAATTATGGAGCATTGGTCAATAAAATGTTTTGAAATTGGCGGAATCCAGTGAATTACAAGCGCTAGTTGTACAGAGATCTACAGGAACTAGTCTCGATCACCCAGACCATAAATAAATATATGGTCTGGGTTCATTATGTATGATTTTCGTTTTCTAGAGGGCGGAGCCTATCATTGATGATAACTATTTTTAAACGTTTGCTATATTTAGTGACGATATTCCCTACCAAAATAACAACGGAAGTTGAAGGTCACAATCGTGCATGGCCAACTTGATAAACAACGTGGCACATCAGGTATTTTAATTCATCGATATTCCTTCAATTTAATACGCTTTTTATTCAGTTCATGTGGTAACTTATGCACATATATACTAAAACGAACTTTTGTATACCTAAACCGAGTTGCATACCTGTTTCTTCAGTAAAAGAAAACTATGCAGGTCAGAAAGTACAAATGTCATGTTCATATGCACTTGTTCCTATCAATAATCGGGGATCGAGTATATAGAATAAAGAGCTCATATTTTATATATACTCGACCCCCCTCCCCCATTATTGATAGGAACAAGTGTCTGTGTAAATATTTCTTGTGAGTGAGTGCAGAATAAAAATTCAATTGCTGTCTGACTCTTGGATATTTTTCTTTATATTTATACTTTTGTTTTATCAGGGATATCATATGGAAATGGTGGTCTTTCACTATAGGACACCTAAATGAAGAAATGATTGAAGATATTTTCTCAGAACGAAAGAAACAGGTATTTATTAATTAATGTATTTTAAGTTTGATTCAGCAATCTAATTTGATAAGAAATTATAAAATAAGGTTGTTCAAGTACTAGCTGTAATGTTCACATCACAAATTATCAGAGAGAAAAAAAAAACAAAGATCATGTAGTGCAACAATCTCAAAATTAAGTAACACAGTTGATCATGCTTATTATTGTCTGTTTAATTCGTGTATGTTTTAAGTATAGTTTTACCTAAATATATGTTTCATTATGCTATATTAAAAAGTTCTTTTTTATTTCAGATTCCTGGTAACAACTTGATTTTCAAGAATCATTTTGTGGAACTATTCATGATTGTTTTATTTTGTCTTAAACTGACATCAATGAAAACAAATCAGTTTAAAAAAGTGTCTTATCTGTAGTTATCACCAAAATAGGTTTTTATAAATCACATACTATTCCATACTAAATTCTGTTACAATTGTTACAGATCCAACTTTTACATGCAATTATAAAGCCATATAATAAAATAACATACAAAATAAAAAAGGTATATGGATTCAAAATAATTCCATCAAAGAAAGGACATTAATAACCAACAACTGCTTAGAGTGTTGTGGGCATTCCAGATGTCTCAAGTTCATCATGGCTCTTCAATTTTGGGAGAAACCTAATTACCCAGGGCTCAAAATAGTAAAAATGATATCCTTTAAGCCTTCACCCCATGACGGTGTAATGTGCATTTGTTCAGATGGATTTAGGATTTAATCCCAGAATAGGCAAGATAATTATAATGTAGACTAGTCGAGTCTGTAGATCTCGTCAAGGTACAGGAGACTTTATTAAAGGACTGGATGAAAAAGTATGGTTAAAGCCTTAAAAGAACAATGTGCAATTCAAATATATATAGAGGATGTGTGCTTTGTTAAAAAGCCCTGGAACAAAGGTTTCGAACATGATAAAAAAATATTTATCAAAAACAAAACAAATACGGGCAAGATAATAAAAAGTTTGTATGTCCATCCGTTGTCAAAAGTAATACACTGACGTTCTGGTGCAAAGGTTTCGAACAGAATAAAAAAATATTTATCTAAAACATATAAAAATACAGGTCAAACAATACAAAGTTTGAATGTCCATCTATTGTCAAATGTAAAATAAAGACGCAAAAGACGATTATGCAGGTTAAAATAAGAGAGGTACATGTGAAATGAGTTCCGTTTGGCCAAGACTCATCTGAGATGTTAAAGCAAAGGGTTTAAACTATGTCGTACTATTAAATAAATATACACAACTTCATATTGATACTGTTTTCAGACAATTCGTTGACTGTGGGGAAAAGTTTGAAATTGAGTACGCACCTACCAATGTTCTTAAACTCTTTTATAGGACAGCGTAAAAAGTGCTAATTCTTAAGGATTCCCTAAGTGGACGACCATTTGATTCTGAGGGGGGGCTGGCAGTTTTGGTCAAGACCGATTATTTATATATTATTTATTTTCAAAATTTTGCGGGTCAGAATATTTATTTTTCGCCGCTACGCGGCATGAATATTTATTTTCTGCATACCATAGCTTAATTGAGCAAGGATCTTTGGCCAGATTATTTATTTCCAACTTTTTCCAGGCCAGACTATTTATTTACAAAAACTGCCAGCCCCCCTCAAAATCAAATGGTCGTCCCCTATATAAGTACAGACAAAATGACTAGCAAATTCACTATCGTAGAAAAATCATCAATCAGGTCGGATCCCAATTCTAGAAGAGAGTCAGAGGGCACTATTGCTAAATGAAAAAAAAAAGCTATGAAAATTTATAAAATATTATTTCATGTCCTAACAAAAAAGTTTCATCTATTCTATTTTTCTAAAATTTAAGGGACTTATACCATATCTACTGAATCCGACACTTTCAAATAAGCTAATAAATAATGAAGCTATGCAACTTGTGGCAGTTCTTAGCAGAGAGGTATAAACGGGGCATTCGCATATCAAAAGTCCGAAAGTGCAAAGACAAAACCACTCAACACGAATGAGAACAGCACGAAGAAACAGAAAAACAGAAATAAACACACAAAAAGTAATAAATAGCAATCCAGAACGCAAAGTTGAAACGAAAGTGAATGTTGGAGTGTGTATAAAGGGCAAGCAGTCCTCATAAGTATTTGCAACACACCCATTGCGTTGATATTTGTCAAATTCAGAAAAGGAAGCCTACAGAAAAAAAACTTATGACCAAGAAATCAAACTCTCTACCCTGGCTCTGCACTCATTCGAAATATAGGAATCCCCAATTTGTTTATGGGCGCTTGACAGGCGTGGATCCAGGATTTTCGATTAGAGGGGGGCGGGTATCAAATATTCGCCGAGCGAAGCAAGGCGCGAAAATTTTGGCCTTTTTTTATGGATTTCATGGGAATTTTTTTCACATCTTAGGGGGTGCGCGCCGGGTGCGCCCCCGCCTGAATCCTCGCCTGCATGATGCAGATGTGTGTTCCATCCATGGCGTTGATTCAGTGCCCAGTTCAACGATAAAAAACGACAGCATAATAAACTGAACTGCGCCTGACAACAGTGCTTAAAAGACACAACAGAGACACTCTTAATGTTTCCAAAATATGTAAGTGTACAAGAGGATAATTTTGTGCTGTTCCAACACAGGTGGCTGACTGACTGGAGAATTTAGAGAAATATAGTTTATAGATATATATACAAATAAAAAAAGGCAGGATGCAGTATTTGGATGAAAAACTTATGCCAAAGAAAAAAACTCAGGCTCCGATTTTTCCAAAATAAAAAGGCAGGATTTTTTTCTATAGCCATTAAAGTTCATACCACCTTTTAGCGTATTGTCCACCTTTTAACTAAAAATCCAATGGTTCTTCCCTAAACAGTATATGAAGCATCTGAAAGTTTAACATTTTGTAGTAAGGCCTTCATTTTAGTGAACAATTTGGGGGGGGGGTAAACTGATAAAACAAAACATTTCATTCCGGATTTATTATTTTTAGCTGTATAGCTATATTATAATGTATTTTCAAGTGCAAAACATTCAAAGTAATCACGGAAACGCGATATTTTAGGAAAGATTAATCTAAAATTGAAGGTATTTTCCCAAATAGAACTTGACAGATACTTTGACATGTTTACGTAAGCTTAAACACGCCTTAGGGCGGAACTGACCAAAATCCTGTCCATTCCGCCCACCTAAGCTAACTAGAATTAACATGGGATGCTTCCATACGTTTATTTGACACCGATCAAATAAAAACGTATGGATGATCGATACTATACAGGAACCTGCAGTTGAACCTAGATCTGCTCGGGCTCTAGTCTCGAACCCAAACTCATACTACCAAGGTAGTGAGTCTGGGAAAACACCTATTGATTTCTCGTAACCACTAGGTGGCGATCGGTATACCTTTTAACCTTTACCACGTGTGTATATGACGTGTTTAGTATGTAAGATTCATTTCAATCTGAAATGAACCAACTTTAAAAACTCAACGTGTCATTGGTCTTCCTTGGTTTTTGACAACTGGTTCTGCAAAATCGAGAATCGGATTGGTCAAACGTGTATGGTTCTGTAATTAAGAATGTCCCAATTCTTAACTCAAATAAACATAAACAATTTCCAAAACCAGGTAGACGCCCGTGAGTACAATTTAACGATAAAACGATTTTTTTTTATTATTAACAAAACCAATTAGTGTTCAAAAATGTAAAATAGGATGTCTTATTGTAAAATAAGAAATATTATGTTATAAGAGAACAACTCACATCAATCGGAGAAGTTATCTCGCTAGTGTATTTGCATGAAATCACTGAACCATATGTACAGAATTCTGAACATACGGTTGAGTGATTTTCGTCGAAAATTATGATAAAGCCTGAAAGTACTCCGAACGTACACATAACAAAATAGGTAATGGGACTGTCCCAGACTCTTATCGTCTATTGAATAGCGTCTGGGTGATCGAGACTCCTCGGGCTCTTGAGCAATTAATTGAAACAAAAACTAATGTTGAATTCCTCTATTTGACAAAAAATATTTTTTACGTTCATTTATGTCATTTAAGTACGTTGAGAGGAAAAAAACTGTGCATATGCAACTTTTATTGCTTAATGTGTGTGTTCTTGTCTAAAGACTCTTAAGAGTGATTGCTTGTTTCATTGTTGCGGGTTTCCAAAACAAATTAAAAAAAAACGCTTTAAAAAAATCTCAGCAATTGTTTTTTCTTGCCTTGGACTTACGGAAACGAATTTTCTTACCTTTTTAAAATGGACATATAATAAAATAAAACCAAAATGATATTTCTACCAAGACCTGCACGACAATGTAATAAATTGGTATGTATGTAAACTAAAAGAAAATAAATTCGAAAGATGTTAATATCCAATATCAAGATCACTGTCCTTTCTTTTACAAAAAGTGAGAATATTCAATCGTTCCGTATTTATGAACTGAAAATTTAAGGCATGATCCAACTTATCATTAAGCCAATATTAAGCAAAACGTGATTTTTTTAAATATCTTAACCATTATCTAAAGAAAGAAGTAATTTAAAAAATAATATGTAACGCTTTTTCTATCGTTTTGAAAAGAGTGTTTTACGATATGAAAATTTCATTGTTTTAAAAAGGTGTCGGACCAACTAAGAACAAGAGGCCGGGTCAACTAGGGGACAGATCTACTTCGGGCGGATCAACAGAGGACGAATCAACCTAGGGAAAGACCCACCTGCAAAGCTAACCTTGTGTATCATACGGTCACACATGATCGATCTAATACGTCCCTATATACCTATATAAACCTTTTTTTGGTTATATTATATAGAATGAATACCTTTAAATAACATCAATCGAAATTGATATTTAACCGGGAAGTGTTTAGCAGATGAAATGATGGCCATTCTCCTTTTTACGTTTCTCTGTGTTTTTATAGTTGAAGGTAATTCATAATTGCATTTTTGCTTATTTTAAATTAAGATTAATTACTTTTATCATTAAACATGTAACAAGCCAAGATTAAATCTAATAGTAAACGTACAAATATAATAAAATGTATGATTAAACATTGCATGATGTGGTAGTTATACAATTCATGTGCCTTCACATTACAGCGAAAAAGAGGGGCCTTGATGGCCAAGTTGTCTTAGGCTCTGGTTTAAATTCCACATTATTGATCATCAGCCGATCACCTCTCAGGTGATGTTCGAGTCCCGTTTGTACGGGGGATCCACATTTGGGCTAATTTGCAATACGTTTGGGCCAAAAAAAGATTACGTTTGGGCTAATACATTTGTAGCAGTCGACGTTTGGGCTAAAGCTTAATTGGACAATATACAGGTAAATATTATGAAATTTGGTATATTTTCTTATAATTTTACAAAGACAAAAATGTACGTGATAAAGTTTTATTAACATCACTAAAGTTTGATTAAGTTAAAATCACGCTAAACATGATAAAAACATAAAAATATAGATACACAGTCAATGCAGACTTTAAAGACGGGAACCTGCACGGAACTTGTAGCTTACAGCTTTCAGAAACTGATGTCTGGATAAACTTCCTGTCCTGAATTTTATGTTCATTTCAAACAAAAAATCAAGCTTTTCCTGGTCCTTCTTTTTCAATACAGCTTTAATGTCAAGTGTTCTGATTTTAATGTATGCCATTGCTTGAATATTTAGTAGTACCTCAATAAATACACAGACGGATGTGGCGCGTAAAAGATGAACAGAAATCTGCTACTAGATTTAACTGTTAACGCAAGTACTTCATTTTCCTTTTTTTTGTCTTTAAAATTTGAAATTTTATCACCTAAATGTATATAATCTATAAAGACTTTGGTAGAAATCTACCTTTATTTACCTGTTCAGGTAAACATCTAATTAGCCCAAACGTCGAGTGCAATTAGCCCAAATGAAAATCTGTATTTTTGAATTTTTGGCCCAAATGTAATGTGCCCGTTTGTACTTTCCCGCCAGTGTGAATTACCTGCCTAAGGCCGGTGGTTTCCTCCAGGTACTCAGGTTTCTTCCACTATTAAAACTGACCACCCAATATGGCCCAGGTGTCTGGAAACGGGCGTTAAATCCTGACACACACACACACACATACGACCGAAATAGACTACACAATAGGAACACGAAATGTCGCAAGCAAAAAGAAGAATATTTACTGTCCATAAGAATTTAATAAAGACATGTTATAACAATAAAAACAATTTTAAGATTTAAAGGCTTGGTGCATAGGCATACAAACATGTATCTATAGTGATTATAATTAATATGTGTGGGCTCAGATACAGCAAGGGCAAGTAGTCTACAGGGGGTCCAATGTAATTGGTAAGTGCTCAGCATAATTTGGTAAGTGACTATAAAGATGGCGGAAAAACCTCGCTTCGATCGACAACGGTCAGTTTTCTCTTCGTGTTTACAAAAGTTATACACATCTTATGAATAAAACCATGTTGCCTTTCGGCAATTATGAGTTATGAGAAATAGTACATAACAAAAATTTAATGCTTGATTTGCTTATCAAAAAGCTATTGAAGAAAAACCGGCCACTTGACAGCAATTTTTTTGTCATGCCGAAAAAAACAGGCTTTGTTTCAGGTACTCTGATCACAAACGTTAGGTTTTATGGTGTTTTTGGTTCGTCAACAAGCATGGATATTCCCAAATATTTGTTTCTGTAAAAGAAACATGTATTTGTTGACATATTTACAATTATTTTATTTTTTGGTAAGTGCAAGTCGGTGTACTAAACAAAATTGGTAATGAATATTATCACAGTGCAAACATCTTTATTCATTGCGTTAACGTTTTAATGAGATAGATGTTTTTTTTTATTTCCGATTCATTTCTATTCTACTACATGAATCTGTTTAGCAGGCTGAATCAAGTAACTTTGATTTTTCCGACAAAGTACGTGAACATGTACATATTTTCCGGTTATGTTAATTTCACATTGCCAATTCGGTTACCTTGCTATGATGAGTATGGTCTTGTGTTAAATTAACACTCCAAGTTTTATTTTAAAAGGCATACTAATACAAATAAGTTTATGATCAATGTGAAAACCTATACGAATTGAATGTAACAAATTTTTTGAGATTTTTGTATTTAAAAAGAGTTTGAAAGTATCACTTACGAAATATGTTTGAAGCAAAGAAGGTGCTCTTTTAATAATATAGTTCAGTTTTGACCAAGGAAAATGGCATTAGCCCAGATGGCTGGTTTTCCAACCGATGCCAGTACATAAACATTTGGACTATAATGTCACAATACAATGGGAATCTCCCTAGTTCTGATAGAACTGCTAAATTTGTAGTCTGTTTAGAGACCCCTGACAGAAACGTACAAAATTTCATGTTAAGCTTTTCTTGTTCCCAATCTTTGTATATGTCATACAAATTCAATTGCTTTATTTTTGGTGTTACGTTTGTAATCCCCCGTTCTCGCACCCATATAAACAAATGGGTTTTATAGTATGATAAAAAATGTGAAGGAGAACCTTAATTGATGGATATACCACCTCCATGTCTCCATATAGTTTAAAACTGGCTTTTAATGCCTTTTCATATAACTTAGACTTAGCTTCTGTAAAACGGCAAGTTTTGTCGACACTATACCAAGATATTTATAGCTTTTTACACATTCAATCTTTTAAATGCCAATTAGAAATTCTTCATTTAATAATTTACCAGAGTTATTAAATACGACAACTTTGGTTTTGTTAATATTTATATCTAGACACCATGTTTTACAATACTCCTGCAAAATATCGAGTTTATTTTGTAGACAGTCACATCTTTTAGAATCGGCCATCAAGACTAAGTCGTCTGCATACAACAAGCAAGGGATTTTCCTGTTATATAAAGTAACTGATTCTGACTGATCTAACAATTTTTGTGGTAAATCATTTATGAAAAAATTGAACAAGTTAGGGCTAGGTACGTCGCCCTGTCGTACACCAACCTTGGCTGTGAAAAAAATTGTCATTTTGCTGCCCAATTTGATGCATAAAGTATCATTTAAGTACATATTTTTTAGTTTTCTATAAAAATAACCACTTACATTTCTTTCAAGAAGTTTGAACATAATTCCAACATGGATAACTCTATCAAATGCCTTGCGAAAATCCACGAAGCAAGCATATAATCTTTTATTCCCTTATTTTAGATATTTATCAATTATACATTTCAACACAAATATGTGATCTGTGGTACCAGATTTTTTTTAAAAAACCAATTTGACTTTCATGTATTACTTTATTATCTAACAAAAATTTGTCAAAGCGATTACAAAGTATTATATTAAAGAGTTTCCCAATACTATTATTAATAGCTATACCTCTATAGTTTTCTGGCTTAAGTGGATTTTCACTTTTATAAATTGGACATATATAACTTTTGGACCATTGTTCCGGGTACTGACCTGACCTAAAGACAGCATTGAACAGCTTCAACAGACTTGGGTTAATATAGGATTGTGATGCCTGGAGCATTTCATTACTAATATTATCAAGGCAAGGACTCTTATTATTCTTAATAAGAAAGCAATCGGACACATCAAGATTAGAATACCCCCCCTCCCAAAAAAAAAAAATCGATAACAAAAGAAATATAATGCAAAGTACTTAAAAGAAGTGCTTTCAAAAGTTTTTGCACTGTAATGATATACATTACCAATTTTTTTAGTACACTAACTTGCACTTACCAAACAATTAAATAATTGTAAATATGTCAACAAATACATGTTTCTTTAACAGAAACAAATATTTGGGAATAACCATGCTTGTTGACGAACCACAAAACACCATAAAACCTTACGTTTATGATCAGAGTACCTGAAACAAAGCCTGTTTTTTTCGGCATGACAAAAAAATTGCTGTCAAGTCGCCGGTTTTTCTTCAATAGCTTTTTGATAAGCAAATCAAGCATTAAATTTTTGTTATGTACTATTTCTCATAACTCATAATTGCCGAAAGGCAACATGGTTTTATTCATAAGATGTGTATAACTTTTGTAAACACGAAGAGAAAACTGACCGTTGTCGATCGAAGCGAGGTTTTTCCGCCATCTTTATAGTCACTTACCAAATTATGCTGCGCACTTACCAATTACATTGGACCCCCTGGTCTAGTCAATCTAGCGTGAAAAATAGCCTAGCCTCAAAATTATTGCAAAAATAGGTTTGTGAATGGGATTCGTTTCTTTGATGTAACCTAATGAAAATATCAAAGAGGATGCATGCTTGTTAAATAAGAATGTGTAAAGTTCGATTTTTGATAGAGGCTACAAAACAGGCTATATATGCAATCCGTGTATCAGAAGTAGACAGATATTCAGGTACAGGTAATCTGTTTGCAAAAAGGACCAAGGGTTGGTGCTTTATGGCACACCATTGTCTTTGCCTCGAGGAGTTATTAATATGTTTTTCTAGAAGGCTACAAAACTAGGTGGACCATCCTTGTGCCCAACGTAGGTGGATTAGTTTTAAGATAATTCATGTACAGAGGGCATTAAAGAACGCTTCTTTATGGTCAACCATTCTTTGCCAATGGAAAAAAAAATATTTGAAAATAAAACAAGGGGTTGCACTTATTCTTGTGAATTTGGCCCCATTTTCACGTCCAGTGATTTTGTCAACTTAGATCTGTAAATGTTTTTGCAAAAGTTTTGTGGAAAATGAATTACTTGAAAAGTATAATATCTAGGCATGGGGTATTTGGTTTAAAGATTATTGAGGTTATTGTCTACTCAACTGTCACCATGACGTGGGTCCTTGACCCAATTTTTATGCTTCAGTGACTTTGTGAACTCAGGTCTTTTTTTTAGCTGTAAACCTCTTTGTAACACTTTTGTGGAAAATAAATTTCTTGAAATTAAAGTATAATAGCTAGACATCTGATATTAAGGATATCAATGAATTAAATTAGGGTTTTTGCTTCTGTCACCATGTCATCTGACCCTGACCTCATTTCTACACTAATTGACTGTTAATATTGTTTTTTTCTGTCCCGTCTTCTATGCTAAGCCTGTTTCTCAATGACTATGATATCTAGAATCTAGAGTTGTTCCATGGGAAAATGTTGAAAATGAATGAATTAATAGTTGAATAACATTGAAAGACATTCTTTAGGGTTACTTCTTGTCAAAAAGATCAAACAAACTACACATTTTATACCAGTTATAACCTTAGAACAAGAACAGTACGGAATGTGTAATAAATTGAACAATGTAGTCAGGAAAACTATAGCTCAAACCTATTTCCTTCTTTACATATCATCACACAAACAACCTTCAGTTAAATAAGAATGGTTTTGTAATTTCTGATAAGAAGTACTAAGCTCAGATAAAATGCTCTACCTTTAAGACTTACTAACAATGATTGAAAAATTACTTGTACAGACAGGTACCTACATAAAACATTTTAGTGCTTTTAGCTCGCTCCATTATTCACACTTATATTTTCAAGAACACATTAGAGCTATCAATTATCCGTTTGATTTCAAAATTGTCAAAACCCTATGGGTCTTTGTCATAATTTGGTTTCCATTACGGCATTTTTTTTATTGGTTTGTTGTTCTATACT
The DNA here is from genome assembly GCA_963971305.1 of Arcuatula senhousia. Classification (NCBI taxonomy): domain Eukaryota; kingdom Metazoa; phylum Mollusca; class Bivalvia; order Mytilida; family Mytilidae; genus Arcuatula; species Arcuatula senhousia. The sequence continues at coordinate 43,537,812 of OZ020306.1, forward strand.
CTTCATATTCTAATAATGTTTGGCATTTCCAATCTTTGGTAGAGTTTTGAATAGATTAAACGCGCGTCAGGCATAGCTTAATTAATTGTCTGGATTTTTTTTATTTCCACCATCCGTAATTGCCAGTGCTGCAGGTGGTGCTTTGATTCCCCGTGGTTAAAACAATCAAGCATCATCACTAAATCAGTTATCCGTGTAAATTTCAAAAATTGTAAAAACCCTTATTAAGTTGGTTTTGTCGTTGCCCTTTCGGACTTTTTACATTCGAATGCTCCAATGGTGCCTTTTTGCTATTTTTTTGTTTAACATGTTTCCTCTTCACATTAATGTCGTATTTTTCTTTTCGATCTCTGTATAGAGCGCCTCTTATGAGATCGCGTATAGCTAAATTAATTAAAGGAGCTATGTTTTTTATTTTCATTTCACAAATATTCAAGAAAATAGAGCCATGGAAGTTACAATACAGCCGAATGGACTCGTGTACGCACTTGAATATGATGATGTGGATTTCCAATGCTCATCGACACCACAATGGACAGAGATACACATTATAGATAGACATGAAAATGAACGTGATGTTACCCAGATATTTGCTCTCAGAAACACTTCTGCATGTAGCATTTTATATTTAAATCCTAATGATAAGTACGCTGTTTCCGAATGTGGGCCAAATACAGTTCCATTTGGTTTTTCTATACAAAACATTGACAAGAGCTTTAATGGTGTAAATGTTACTTGTAAGGTCTTCATAAACAACACGAACCCTTCAGCGGCTTCTGTAATTGTGAGAATCAGAGGTAATGTACTATTTATTTAAATTAAAAAATGATATTTTTAATCAATTTAAGCTAAGGTTACAACATTCAACAACCAGCTAAGAAAGAAAATGTAGAGTATTTCAAACATGTTAAGCAATACAATTATATCTACATGCATTTAGAGTTTGGCATGTTGTTGTACTGGGATGATCAATTTGATACTCCGATTGTGTTTCAAAATCGTGTTGTGTTTTGCGTAACTTCCAAATCCGAAGGTCACAACAGAAGAGAGACGATTGATGCCATGAAACCTTGTTTAACCTATCATTTCTATTGCAATGCCTGTACTAAATAAAAAAAAATGAGATCCTCAATTTTTGTCTCGCCTGCGACTTCAGTCGCTGAAGGCGAGACATAGGTATTACTTTCCGGCGGCGACGGCGTAAATTTTTTTGTAAGACTTCTGTGGAAAATGAATTACAAGAACAGTATAATAGCTAGGCATCTGATATTTGGTATACAGACAGTTTGGATTATGGTCTACGCCACTGGCACTTTGTTGTTTGACCCTGACCCCAATTTCATGGTTCAGCGACTCTGTGAGCTTAGATGTTTTTTCGTGCCAACAAACCCCTTTGTAAGACTTTTGTGGAAAATGAATTTAGTGAAAAGTATAATAGCTAAGCATCTGACATCTGGTATACAGACACTTGGGGTTATGGTTTATGCAACTGGCCCCATGCCATTTGACCTTGACCCCATTTTCATGGTTCAGTGACTCTGTGGACTTAGATGATTTTTGGGACAATTAAAACTTTTGTGGGAAATATATTAAGTGAAAAGTATAATAGCTAGGCATCTGATATTTGGTATACAGATATTTAGGGTTTGGTCTACACAACTGACACCATGTTGTGTGACCCTGACCCCATTTTCACGGTTCAGTGACTTTGTGAACTGATTTTTGGGTGGAAAATGAGTTAAGTGAAAAGTATGATATTATAGCTCGGCATCTGATATTTGGGGATTATGGTATACACAACTGACGTCACCATATAATGTGACCTTGACCTCATTTTCATGGTTTAACGACTAAGTGAATATTGGTCTTTTTTATTGTTTCTCAATAACTATGGTATCTAGAACACACTTCAGACATTTTTGTGATTGTTAAATGGAATTCTGTCATCTGTCACATGACCTTGACCTTAACTTTTCTGTAGGCCAAGCTAGACCTTCAATGAGTTCTGTGATGGTCCCGACAGGCGAGACATACTTTAGTGTCAACTCTTGTTCTGATGTGTCTGTCTTGTTTTCTCTTTTCTCTAGAACAATTGAGATTGATCTTACAAGTTTGGTAGCTTTGCTAAACATTACTTTTATCGGATATTGTCTGATTTAAAGCCGCCTCACACCTAACCGAAAAAAGTGCGACGAAGGGTAACAAATGGGAAAATTGACAAAATAGGCGCGAATTAAACGAATTCAAATAAAAATTTCCTCCGAATCATCCGATTATTAACTATTGTTAACTATGATCAACGAACAGTAAGCGAAGAATGAATATGACTCACGATGGGTCACGATTTTTCGGATGGCTACGTTGAGTAAATTATAGCCGAAGATGAGCGAAGAGTTGATATGACCCGAAAACACGAACAGATAATGAACGACGGTTTACTATGGCGTGCGATTCGAAACGAAGGCGAACGAAAATATCGGGCGCATCAGGAAATTATGCGACAGCCACAATCCCCTCCTGCATCTCCAAGGTCTCCAACGCCACCACCTGCAGACAAAGCACCAAATAACATCATTTTTGTGTGCAAGAACCACTATATTGACTATGTGACAGCTGAATTGGGGATTGGTTGTACCAGCTATAGCACCACACACACGGCTACAACACTATCTGAGGAGGAAATCATTGACAATCACAAATCTGTCATTTCCTCCTTTGGCCTTTATGTTAGTGGCAGTAATGATGACATTCCATCCCTGTATTGGATTCCTAAATTACATAAAAATCCATACAAACAGCGCTTCATTGCAGGGCCATCCAAATGTAAAACTAAGCCTCTTCAGTTCTGTTGACTTCAATATTAACGCTAATAAAATCCGGCCTCCAGAAATATTACGATTGTTGTTATCCTAGAAATGGTGTCAATCAAATGTGGATCCTGAAGAATTCGAAAGAACTGATGGAGATTCTTAACTCTATATCAGTTTCATCTTGTAACAGCATCAAAACATTCGATTTCTCCACACTTTACACTTCTACTCCACATGAACAACTGAAATCGCGATTGGCACAGTTGATTAAACGCAGCTTTTTCAAAAAGAATGGAAAACGCAGGTACAAATTCTTATAGTCGATTATACCAAGACTTACTTTGTCATCAATGAGTCTAAGAAAAAGAACAAATTTACAGAAGACCAAATAATCGACATGCTCAACATTCTTATTGACAACATATTTGTTCAGTTTGGTGGACGTGTTTTTCAGCAAACAATAGGGATTCCAATGGGCACTAATTGTGCACCTTTGCTTGCTGATTTGTTTCTTCATTCATATGAAGCAGACTTCTTACAATCTCTTCTAGACAAATCAGACCGTAGACTAGCTCTCTCTTTCAACCTCACGTTCCATTATATTGATGATGTCCTTTCACTAACCGATTCTCGATTTGGTGACTTTCTCCATCTCATCTTCAGATAAAGGACACAACGGATTCTAGGAAGTCTGCTTCATATTTTGATCTACATTTCGAAATTGACTCTCAAGGAAGACTTTCAACAGGCTCTATGACAAACGTCATGACTCTAACTTTCCAATCGTCAACTTTCCCTTCTTGTGTAGCAACATTCCGTCCGCTCTATGCTTATGGAGTTTACCCACTCAATTGATTCGTTACTCCAGAGCATGCGGGACTTACATCGATTTCCTTAGCAGAGCGACACGTCTGACCCAAAAATTGCTCACACAGGGTTATGTTGCTCCTCGGTTGCTGTCTTCACTCAAGAAATTTTACGGAAGACATCATGCACTTATAGACAAATATGGGATTTCGATCTCTCAGATGAGTGCAGATGTTGGTTTGTCAAAGGGTGTTGTTTTGTCTTCCTTTACTGGATTTGACACGCTGAATGGACTATTGGCAACGCGACGGGTGTGCTATAGCAATCAGGAACTGCTTACTCTTCCGGAGCACTTGAGTTCACTCTTGTTTCGACTGGAGTTCGCGTTGTTGATTGATATTCAGTTATTTTGTGTTTCCATGTTTTACATGTTGTCTGTTTTTGCCCCGTTCTTGTTGGTGTTTACTGGTTTTGTTTCTGCCCTTTCGGACTTTTGACATTCGGATACCTCATTGGTACCGCTGCTTCTTGCAACAGGAAGATGATACAGCCAGTGTTGATGACACTGCTAATATTATGATATTGGACTTCAAAGCTTGGGGAAAATAGGTGCTTTACGTAACTTTAATAAAAGGTTATTACATTTTTTTCTGCCAAAACCCAAGACAGCAGCGTATAATAATGAGGGTCATCATTGGGGGGGGGGGGGTACCTGGGAATCAAATACTCATTAGTTTTTTGCACTTGTAATCATTAATAATTTACTGAAAATCACCTTTTTTCACAAAATTCTACAACGAAGTGGTAATCAAATAATCAAAAAGAAGGGGGTATGGTAATCAAATAATCACTCAAAAATGATCCTTGTAATCAAATAATCACCCTAAAATGGTCTAGTAATCACATAATCAAGAACCCCATGATGACCCTTAATAATATTATTAGGGCCCCGGATCGAAGATGCGCAAGCCCTTTTCTTTTAACTTTGTTCGTCCGTCCATCTCCGTCTGTCCGTCCACAATGTCTTGTGAACACTTTAACTTAAGCTATAAGGCGTAGCGATCTGAAATTTTACATGTGATTCAGAATCTAACCAATATTAGCCTGGCAATTCGCTCATGTATGAATCTATTAGCTATCCATAGTTAGTTATAGTATATCATAGTCTTGCGTTCGTTTCTGTCTCGTTATTCAAATTTAGTTAACGCTTATCTTCGTTACCCTTCGCAATAAGATTCTAAGCGAATTTACGTTTTCGAACGCAAGTCTTCGTTTCTATACGCTATTCATATTTTATCATCGTACTGATTCGTCGGGATCAGAATGGCGCGATGAAGGACGATGCATGACGAATGATAAAAGAATGATAAACGAACAATTACCGTACATTAAATAAGAGGTGCGATTTCAAACAGATGATAGACTAATTTTAAATTCGTCGGGAAATTTTGAACATGTTCAAAATTAACCGACGAATTTGAAGAATCGCAAGGCTTCCGAAGGCTTCCGAAACCGAAAACGAAGGGTAACTATGGTTTACTATCAATTACGATTACAAACTATTTTTAAAAAACTACTATTCGCCGGTCATCGCAACCCTTATTTTATGCAATTCGGTTAAGTGTGAGGGGGCCTTTATGCTGGCGTCACACCATCCCGATTTTGACCCCGATGGAAACACGATTATGGATATTTTCAAAATCGGGAGTGATCGTATTCAAATCGCGCTATTCGTGTTGCCATCTTTTACCATCGTAGCACAATCGGCTGAAATATTCCAACTTCGGGAGCAACTTCGTAATGCCTTCCTAATTTTTTAACATGTTTAAAAACTCCCGAAGGTTCGTGCAAAGGTCCTTGTTCGTGTTGTGTTCGTTAATCCATCCGTTCTATCGTAATGCCTTCATGTAAGCATCTTCTGATTTCGTGTTGCCTTCTTAGTGTCGTCGGCTTAATTCATCTTACGATGGCGGCACGAATAAAACAAGAAGCTCTCCTAAGGTGGTGCGAAGGAAACACGACCTCGCTTTGTACTCGTATATCCGTCGTAACTAATGTAATGGCAGAGAGTAATGGAGATGGAAACACGGCACTGGTCAAAGCAGTAAAAAAATATCAAACGTGTCAAAAGTGCCTTATAGGGACATTTATTAATCCATTTCAGTTTGGGGCGTGTTACAATAAATCGTTTAGAAAAAGAAAAGTTAGTACATGTATATACATGTAGCTCTGTTTTCCCCCTCATAATTAAAATGCAGCAGGAGGAAGACAAGACAGCAGCTTATGATACAAGTATCCTCATTAAATCTTTAATCATAATTTTTTTTAAGGTTCGAAAAATTGATAAAGGAAATTAAAAAAAAATGAAACTAGAATGATCAGTCTCAAAAGTACAAGAAGAAAAGACAAAACAAGGCGAAGACAGTCTGGATCTGGAATCTTCTGATGCTTTCATATTCGTCCTGTTCTTTCCAGCCAGGCGCTTTACTCTTCCGCGTCCTCGTCCAGGCTTTGGTGGCATATTTAAATACTTAAATTTCAATATCAGAAATAAAGGTTTAAACATTTTAAACTTATTTCAGTTTTTATCAGTCCCTTACCGACAAAAGCCGAAGGAGACTTTTGATTCGCACTCCGTCTGCCCGTTTGTGTGTCTGTCCGGCCCGGTCGTCTCGCTGTCACAATAACCTTTTCGCACTTTTTTTAATTCTCATATATAGATATTAAACTTTAAACTGATTTTTGGTATATGAGTCTTACCACGTTGTTCCGGTCCGCAATTTTGTACAGAGTTAGGACCCTTTGAACTTTGGAATTTCACTGAAATATCAGTTTCCCACACTTTTTTCTAAACCCTTAATTAAACTTATTAAACTGCTTTTTGATATGAACTGTATGCCAGTCCACCATTACGGGTTACTGAGATCAAGTTTACATTCCGTTTTGATCTGCAAATATTTACGGACCTTCTTATGGACACGCTTTGTTCAAGAATCATTCACAACATCTAAAATTGTTTAACTTTCTACATAGTTACAACATATTCTTCTTGTTTTCAGATTATGTGTGCTTCGGTCGAACGAACAAAACAAAATAAAGTAGCGTCATCTTTTTTAGCTCACCTGGACCGAAGGTCCAGTAAGCTATTGCCATCACTTGGCGTCCGTCGTCGTCTGTCGTCTGTCGTCTGTCGTCGTCTGTCGTCGTCTGTTAACAATTGTTCTAAAATCTTCTCCTCAGAAACCATTGAACAGAATTTAATGAAACTTGGTATGAATGATCCTTATGGTGTCTTGCACCAAACTTGTGTTTGGATTTTTGATTCGTCAAAAAACATTGCTGCCGTTTCTAAAAATAGACAAAGGGGGTCAGACTACTGTTTTTTGCCTGTAAATCAAAAAGTATAAGAGAAAGATAAAATCTGATGCCACCTTACTGCTTCAGCATCAAAAGATTTACAAAAGTCTCAATTAGGTCGAAGTTGTCAGATGACCCCTTATAGGGGTTACAGCCCCTTAAAGGTAAAAAATAACGTTTTTCATGTTTTTGGCCTATAGAATGAAAACTATTGCAGATAGTGAAAAGCTGTTGCTTACTTAAATGTTCAGCTCATTTAGCTCTACCAAAGTCTCCATAGGGTCGAAGTTGTCAGATGACCCCTTATAGGGGCTACAGCCCCTTAAAGGCGAAAAATAGTGTTTTTGGCCTATAGAATGAAAACCATTGCAGATAAAGAAAAGCTGTTGCTTGCTTAAATGTTCAGCTCATTTAGCTCTACCAAAGTCTCCATAGGGTCAAAGTTGTCAGATGACTCCTTATAGGGGTTACAGCCCCCTAAAGGCGAAAAATAGTGTTTTTTGCCTATAGAATGAAAACTATTGCAGATAGAAAAAGTTTTTTCTTGCTTAAACATATAGCTTATGTACGTATAAAAAGTCTTCAAAGGGTTGACATCAAGACCAGGTGAGCGATTCAGGCTCCTGGGAGCCTCTTGTTGTTCTATCTTAACAGGCTCTACATATTAGCTTTAGATCAAATGTCTTATCTACTCTTACTAATCGACATCAGGGACAGCAGGGGTTTGCTTGAAGAGCCATCGTTTTAACTTGTCATTCATAAATACTAATTAGAGGCTACAAAGGACCATTTATATAGACTAAATTAACCTTATTGCAAATTGCGTTATTATATTTCATACTTCGTATACCCATCGTGATGCTTCGTAGACCAATCGTATGCTAAACACGACGTCGTACAGCCGTCGTATAAATTCGTGTCTCCTTCGGATCTAATTCTCGACTAATCTTGATAACACCGTAACAACTTCGTAATCGGTTCGCATCTATTCGTATGTGCTACTTTTCCGATCGCTTAGCCATCGGTTTTAATCGTATAACCTTCGGTTTTGATTTTCATTTTTAGCAAGTTCGGGACTAACTTCGCACGAAGTTGAAATTTTCACATTCGTGTGTCCATCGTATGTCAAAATCAGGACAGTGTGACGCCAGCATTACCAATGTACACCCAGTAAATAAGGACATAAATCACCAAATATGTTTGAAACTTGTGCAAAACACAACCAAAAAGATAATGAAATACTTAGAAATATCTGTAATATCCATAATGTCAGAAGAAAAAAAAAACTATTTCCAATGACCTCAATGTAAAATTTTGTTGATCTGATTTGATTTGTTTAGAGTTAAGTATAGCTGCATTGAAAAACTTTTCCTTGATAATCATAATTCGATTCGTAAGTGCCGTTTTGGGTGAAATTATGAAAGTAAGAAAATCAACTTTACATTTAGTTCATATATACATACGTATATGAGGTAGGTTAGTTGAGTAATTGCTACTTCTAAAATTGTTTATAAAAAATATGAGCCAGGCATAAACTGTCACAAGATACACGGACCCACGCGCTTGAAATCACAATTGCTATCAATAAAAACGCTGTTGAAAATGTCTTTATTTGTAACTCTGGTAAGGTTGATTTGTTTTTGTTTTTGTTTTTTCATCCGTCACAAAACGTGCTAGGCGGCGATATTGACAAAACTTGTAAACAGTAATGCATGTATCATGAAATGGAAACGTGCTTGCTTTAATAGTTAAATTGTACAATTAAAAAGTGGGGGGTTTCCCTGATCCCTGTAAATTTAAAGAGTGTGTTATAAAAATCAATCTCCCAGTTGAGAAATGAAATGATCATTTTGAATATACGGTTGTAATGGCCTTTTTTATTATTGTTATTATGTGTACCTTTGACTTGTGACGTTTGACCTTTGACCTTGGACTTAAGTTTGAGCTCTGTTGATACTGGTTACAAAAAGTATATATAGTTATACTATTATCTGAAATGATTTAAATGTTATAGGCAAGTATTACACTATTTTTTTGATCGGGTTGGTCATGGGTCCATTTTTACGGACTATATACTACTTAAACGACAGAGAAGATTAATTAGGCCTCACCTAATCTTGTGAATAAATTAGAGTATTTACGATTTGTTTTGCTGCGATTCTAAACCACCCAACCGAATCATTCTAAAATGTAGCTTTTGTCTCGCCTGCGACGAATAGTTGCGGAAGGGGAGACATAGGTATTACTTTCCGGCGGCGGCGGCGTATCTTTTTTGTAAGACTTTTGCGGACAATGAATTGCTTGATACAAAATAGCTAGGCATCTGATATTGGGTAAACAGACAGTTGAGGTCATGGTTTATTCAACTGACACCATGCTGTTTGACCCTGACCCTATTTTCATGCTCTAATGACTTTAATGCTCTAAGTGAACTTTGGTCTTGTTTGAGGCCGAAACCTTTTGGCAATACTTTTGTGGACAAAGAATTGCTTGAAAAAAATAATAATAGCTAGGCATCTGATATTGGGTATACAAACCCTTTTTGTATATATCAAGAAATGAAAGCTTATAATTAGGTAGTTGATTTAAGTGATGGTGCCAGCAGGCGAGATACACTTTTGGCGGCCACACTTGTTTTCCTTACGGAGCATTTTAAATTTTAGGCTTGTATATTTATTATGCTATCTTTAATTGTCAACAAGTTTTTTGCGAAAAAATAATTTAACAATCTTTTCAGTGGTCATTTTGAAACCACTCAACCACATCATATACTTTTGGAAGAAGCAAAGAGGAACAAACATTCGAGTGTCAAAATTCCGAAAGCACAACGAAAAAACCGGTAAACACGAACCAGAACAGCACGCAGAAATACAAAACACAAAATCAACCGAACGGAAATCAACAATGCGAACTCAAGCCGTAACAAGAGTGAACTGAGGTGCCCCGAAAGAGTAAGCGGTTCCTGCTTGCTATAGCACACCCGTCGTGTTGCTCATTTTCCAAATCAGTGTGTCAAATCCGGTAAAGGAAGACAAAACAAATTTCTATGACAAACCAACACCAGCACTCATTTGAGAGATAGAAATACCATATTTGTCTACGAGTGCACGCACGGTGTCTACCTTAAAATTTCTTGAGTGAAGACAGCAACCTTAGATGCAACATAACCCTGTGTCAGCATTTTCTGTGTCAAACGTGACGCTCTGCCAAGAAAATGTATGTTATTCCCGATACGAAGACTCCATAAGCAGGAGTGGACGGAGTGTTGCTACACAAAAAAGGGAAAGTTGACGATTGGAAAGTTGAAGTCATCACGTTTGTCATAGAGCTTTGTTGAAAGTCTTCCTTGATAGCCAATTTCGAAATCTAGATCTAAATATTAAGCAGACTTCCTAGAATTCGTTGTGTCCTTTATCTCATGTTCCTGAGGATATATGAGATGGAGAAGGCACCGAATCGAGAATTGTTCAGTGAAAGGACATCATCAATATAACGGAACGCGAGGTTAAAAGAGAGAGCTAGTCTACGATCGTTTTTGTCTAGAAGAGATTGTAAGAAGTCTGCTTCATATGAATGTAGAAACAAATCACCAAGCAAAGGTGCACAATTAGTGCCCACTGGAATACCTATTGTTTGCTGAAAACCACGTCCACCAAACTGAACAAATATGTTGTCGATAGGAAAATGAAGCATGACGAGTATTTGGTCTTCTGTATGTTTTATGGCTTAAATTGCAGCCTGTAGGTCTTATTATTCTACTGCTAAAGCTGAAAAAAAATATGATCCAAAACCATTTTAAGAATACGAATATAGGTCAGTAACTCAAAAAACGACAAGTTTTATGCTTAACAAAATGAATGTCTTAAGGCCAGAGTAGGTCGAAAATAAGTACATCTTGTTTGTTTCTTAAGTTAAAAAAAAGACTTATCTGATGCAAAGGTTTGCAATGCTAATGAATGACTGTGAGATATTTTTTTTGGCAAAAATGAGAGAGTTGAATGAACAGTTCACTTTGCATAACTAGCGTCACGTTTCTTGGTCATTCATTGAAACAATCGACTATCATTGGCGTAGTTTTGGATTGTTAAATTTTTTGTTAAACCAGGCAACACATGATTAATGTTCAATGACCTTTACACCGTACTATACATGTATATATTTTTTTCTATATATAGTTATGATTTTGTTTTAATGTTTTCACTTCAAAATGCTTACCACCTCTTAAAAACAATATATATGTTTTAATGTTTTAGAACCTCTTCAACTTGTTACAATTCAACCAAATGGCATACAAGTCATAAAGAAAGATACGCAGATACAGTTTTATTGCAAAGTAGAAAGTTATCCAGTGTCAACATTAAACTGGTACATGGGGAAGCAAACCATACTATCATCTTCAATCAGTACATACAATTTCTCTGAAAGTAGTTGGATATATACTGCTGACAGAGTAGACAATGGAAAAATCATATACTGCATGGCAACTAATGGATTTGAAAGCATGAATTCTTCCGCTGTTTCACTTAATATCACATGTTAGTATTTTTATGTAGCTCTTTTCTCTATTACTTTGCGTTAAAGCTGTTTTAAAAATTCTATAATAATTATTGTATTACTGATAAGATATTGTGAAATATATTTTACCACGTCTAAGAATCGTAAAACGTGAATTTTGTGGAAGATGTTACCAATTTTCATACTCATTTGATGTACCAGTCGTTTTCAGGTTTTCATACTTGAAGCTAAAAATGTGCTTAGAAAAACATCATTTCTCCAACACAACGGACAGTTTAGAAAAACTTACTAGAAGTAAAAAAAAAATTCTGTAAAATTTAACCATTTGACTGACAATGACAGTTACATAATTGAAATACAATATCCCGTAGCATAACCTAGATATAGTAAATTCTTATTAAGTTTTGATATTATTTGCTTACAACGCGACTGGGATCCTTTTTTCTGTGACAGTCAAATTTCTTATCTGCAACCGATTATTTGTCCCATTTCCTCCACTTCATCATCATTTCAAGTCATTTGATCTCAGTTTCTGTAGGTGTCTGTCCGTCCGTCCGTCCGTCACCCGAAGGTTTCCGAATGATAACTTCAAACACATCAAAGGATTTAAATGATATTTTGCACATCTGTTAATTACAATAACATACGGATCGAGTTCAATTTTCAGAATGATTCAAATTATATTATTGAAGATTTGCCACTTTGTAAATTTTCCAAATTTTAAAATGATGGCTTTTTCTTGTCTAAGAAAGATATCTCATTTCTTTTATGTGTCTTTATAAATGTATAGTATATACAGTATATTATACAAATATATTTAACTTTTGATGAATACGGTGGCGGGGTATCATCTAATGTCCCATTAGATGCCCTAGTTTTCATCTTCCTGGTACTTTTTCCTGCTTGGAAGTAAAGCAAAAACTGACTTACAAAGCTTTACATATATTAAAATCATACTTTTGTGGATATTTTATGCCTCATCTACGAAAGTAGGGGGCAAATAGTGTTCTAGTCCGTTCGCCCGTCCGTCCAAAATGTTGCGAGATGGGAAATTATGTCTTTTGAACGTATTTTCTTGTTCTTTTTACAAATATATATTTAACATTTAACCAATTCAAAGACACATAACACCAACTAGTATGATGAATAGATTCTTCAAAGTGTACGAATTCTTAATTTCAATACATATCGTCATGTAAATTACAAATTTTAATGAGCATATTTTTCATCACTTTTCGGATGTTTGAAAAAAGAATTTTGAAAAAAGAATAGATCCGAATGGACACATCTTTCATGAAATTCTATCCTGCTTTGCCGTATATATACATAAATATGAAGCAGTTACTTGTTCTCCTCCTTTTTTCAAACATCCGAAAAATGATGAAAAATATGATAAAGGAAGCAAAGGTGTACCAAAGGGGTAATCAGTATCATAAAACCGGTAGACAAAAAATCATCATAACAAAACAAACCACATAACAACATAAAACACACACACATAACAACAAAACCGCATTCAGCAACGTGAACTCAAGTCGAAACGAGAGTGAACTCAGGTGCTCCGGAATTGTATTGATTCAAAGCTGTGTAAAAAACCAGTTCTCATTTCTCTAGCTGCACATGGTCGATTCCATAGAGAGTGGATTTCACTTGGCCATTTGAGAATTGAGTACTTTTATTTTATATTCTTATGGTTTCCGATCATCTTCCAAAATTGTTATTAAATTTTTGCGGATGAGAGGCAACTCTTCGAAATATATATATACGAAAATTAACAGCTTTTATAACCAGTCTCATTTTCTGTATTTCAATATTAAAAGCCATCCTAAATGATCTATTGTGTTAACGTCTGTCATATTAAAAAAATATTTTCGAAGGAACGAGTAAATGATATCTGTTTAAAGGTAGAGGTGTCAATCCAGGGGCCAATTGAAAAACAGCGAGCAGCGACCGCTGGTCACATTGAAGGCTGCTGGCTGTTTTCCATTGTGGATATTTAAAATATACGTTTATAATGTAGGTTGTGTCGCGTACACTTATTCCACATCTCATTTCTTCTATTAAAAGCCATGATATTGCCTTATTCAGAAATGAAAAAGAGTATACCATTTTTCCTACTGAAAGGTTACATTTTTGTTTCTATAATCTAAATATCAAATATGCGATAATTTCTTAGCACAAAAATACTTACACTTTAACAAGATTATCACAGAATTAGTCTATATATTCACGGTTACTATTCACAAGCATCATTGTAAAAAAACTTATTTTGAGAATAAAGGTGAATTTTCAGATTTAAATTAAGTTTTAGTGTAAAAATATAACAAACGTGAACTCAGGTTGAAAAATGTTGAACTTGGAAGAGTTAGCAGTTCTTGCTTGTGTAGACCATTAATTCATTTAATGTCATATCTATTTACAGATCGTCCTGAAGTTCAAATATCACCTAGCTACAACCCCTACAGAGTAGTAGAAAACACTACAATGTTTCAGCTGACATGCAACGTTACTGATGCCAATCCAGGTGCTACAGCTTATAATTGGTTTAAAGACGACATACAAGTTTCTTCTAGTTCTGTTTACTCAATACCAATGGTGAAACAAGCTGATGCTGGAAATTACAGCTGTTATGCCGCTAATTATGTTGGCCTTTCTGACAGATCTCAGACAACAAATGTTGATGTTCTTTGTGAGTACATGTATTAAACTTAAAAGGGATATCAATGATCATGCTGATTTCGTTTATTTTATTTCAGTACTGTTTTATGCTATCAGTATGGATAATATAACCATCGAACATATAAACTTGTCAATATAAAGGATGGGTTGCGATAAGACCCTTTTTCAGCCCACCGCGAAAGTCAAAAATAAAATTAAGTAAATTTAATCACAAAATGTCTTGTTGGAAAGGTTGATATTGCTAATTTTTGAAAATTAACATCTGTAGTTTGAAAGCTTTTTTTATTTTTTAGTAAATGGTGCTTGAAATGAACCACCACAAATGATTTTAACATTGTGCCTACGGGGAAGCGGTGCAAATGAGTGATATATACCCTTCCCGAAAGTATAACCTTGCATGCAGAACCAGCTCCATATTTTATTCAAAAACTTGTTTTACTAAAACACATCTTTTGTGAAAGTTTCAAGCTGGTTCCGCGTGCAAGACACACTGAAAATTTAAAAAGACTATGATTTTTTAACTTTTGGTCAGTAGTTAAAAAATGTGCGAAATCTCTCTGTTTTTCTTCGTTTTTCTTGAGATTAGCGGTCATTTCAAATTCAGAATTGTTCTTTAAAGTGATGTATTTATATGATGAACCTTTTATAGAATTATCAACACTGGCTTCGACTATGTAAGCACAAAATTTCAATTTATTGAAGCCTTACCTTGAAATTTCTTTTTAATCAAGATGAAATTTTCATTCAAAATGGGTCAATTTTGAACACGATTTTTCAAGCTGTCTTGTTGCAAAAGTATTTAAAAGTAGTCTTTCACAACAGTACAATGATGTTGATACAAAATAAGGTAAAAAGAAACAGGCTATGAAATACTTTTTATTTTTCGCCTACAGATGGGCCAAAATAGGGCCTTATCGCAACCCATCCTTTGTGAAAATAACTGCAAAAATGTTTTGATTTTGTATAATAATACGCTTGTCATCTGTTCCGTCATTCTTTTTGTCAAAATATTGACCTCAAAATGTATTTCCGCACAACCTCTTGATATATTTATTAATTTTAATATTACTTCGAACTTCATTTGACATATTTGACCTTGAAAAATTTCCATATAAACTAATTTTATTGTATAACAGGATGAGGTACACTTTAAATAAACATACATGTATTTTTCCATCTTTACATAAGCTGCAAATTTTACAGACACATTTATTTGCTCCCACAGAGGGATTTTAACCCATTGTTTTGTCTAATCAATGGCAATACGGCCTGCTATAAGTCCAGCGACATAGGTCATCGCGTTCACACTGTTTGTTATAAATACATTGTACACAAATTATTTTAAATGCCAGGGCTTGTACTAGTCTTTGTCTCGCCTACGACGAATAGTCGCGGAAGGCAAGACATAGGTATTGCTTTCTGGCGGCGGCGTAAACATTTTGTTAGACTTTGTGGAGGATGAATTGCTTAAAAAGTATAATAGCTAGGCATCTGATATTGGGTATACGGAGTTAAGTATTTGGTCTACGCAACTTCTATTATGCCGTGTGATCCTGACCCCATTTTCACGCCTCAGTGACTCTGTAAACTTTTGTACACAATTCAGTTTAGTAAGAATATGTGGTGTACAAATTTGAATAATCGAACGTCCGAGTGCATATAGCAATTATAGCAGAAGCATTATTAACACTGCCTGGTCATTTTATCAGACAATTGTAATATTGTGTTTTACATTTAAAAACTATATCGTTGAAAGCCTTGTCAAAAATACCGTACGAGACCGAGTGTTAACATATTTCGGAAGCTTTTTATAAGCCTTCGTAAATTAAAGACAACTGATACTTCTTACTGAGTCTAACAAGTTGTGGTTCCTTGTCCACCTTCCGCTTTATGCAGGCCTCCGCATAGTCTTCCACAGCGTCCATGACGAAGTTATGCCTCCAATTTATAAGCTGTGGCTTCTTAAACTTTGGTCAACGGGAAACTATATCTCGAATTATATCATGTTCAATCATCTTTAGATAACCTTTGATAACCTGTGAAAGACAAAATGTCCGATTTTGTACCCAAAGCGTTTGACCTTATACCTAACCAATAAGATATCGAACAAACAGTTATATACAATTAGCTGATTTACCCGCAAAGTAATTAAGACAATCAACGATGTTGAAAACACAATTTTATTGAATAGAACAACTTGATCGAGATAGGCAGTCCTTTAAAGGGTGTCCCAAAGGAAAACTGTTCACCCCAAGAACATTTACAAAAGCATGGAATCAATATGAAATACAACGACTGTTAAAACACAATGAACCTCCTCTGTTTGTTTTTCGAAGGAGACAATATTGGTACTAAAACGTTTTAATGTGGTAAATCGACGAACGAGTCTATCTCTTTTGCTTTCCACGTTTGATAATGCCGAACTTAGTGTAAATGTTTAGAATGCTCTTAAACGATTATCTGAATTCCGAAAACAGTTTCGAAAACACAAAGCAGATAAACTTTTTTTCAGACTGATATTAACAAAGCAAAAACGCGAACGTAGCTGACACACCTGGGCCTGGGTGGCCGAGTAGTCTATTGCGCTGGTTTTAATACCACACTATGGATCACTAGCCGATCACATCTCATATTTTGTTCGAGTCCCGTTGGTAAATAACAAAAAATGGACTTGTATGTGATTAGGTTTGTCAGTTACCTGCCCGAGGTCGGTGGTTTCCTCCGGTTAATCCGGTTTCCTCCTCCACGAAGACTGACTTTCCTATATGGCCCAAGTGTGCCGAAAAGGGCGTTAATATCTTACAAACATGCAAACATACATTGCTGACACACCAAAAGGGTCAAACGAACGTTACTTGAAAAATCGTTACAATTAGAAAAATCCCACGAAAAAGATGCTTATTACCATAAAAAACTAATAACGATACGGTAACAGAGAAAATTAATGAATTCAAACATGACTTAAGTAATTGTAATAGAACCTGGCCGAGATTACTAACCAGGTACAGAAAATATCAATTGAAGTTGAACGACTTGCAAAGCTGTAAACTAAGAAAAACATAACTGAATTCAAAACATTTATCAAACAATCGAATGCGAATGTTACAAACTCCTTCTGTGCCCCTTTACCGCAGAAATAACCCAAGTGTGAATGTTTTGTGTTGGGAAGTTCTTTCAACATTTTCAAATGAAGATTCGAATAACAGCATGACAAGCAATAATTATTTTGAGTTGAATTTAAATCGTCTTCCACAGGATCAACCACTCAAGAAAGTTAAATAATTTGAATTGATTCAAGTTTTGAAAGTACTAAATCGCTATTAAATACGGTCGCTGACGGAGATCATGAAATGCTACGTTGCCTGCTTGTGAATTTGAAGGAAACAAAGTGGTACCAATGGGGCATCCGAATGTCAAAAGTACCAACGTGCAAATACAAAACCAGTTAACACAAAGGAGCACGAATAAACAGACAACATAAAACACAAGAAATACTAAATAGCAATAAACAACACGAAATAACGAAAGTGAACACAGGTGCTCTTGAAGAGCAAGCATTTTCTGCTTGCAAGAGCATATCCGTTGTGTTGCTAATGGTAAATTAAATATTAAATCCGGTAAATAAGCATAAAACAAAACATAATCACTTACTAAAATCTGCTTATTCTTTTCTTATTTAGAAAACGATTATACATCTATTAGTCTGTACAAATCAAATGAATTGAAATAATATGTAAAAAGACACATTTTGTATTGTGTTGAATTTTGATGTTTTTTAATGGTTGACTAAAGTTTAAAGGTCCTTTGTTTACTTTAATTTAAAACCATCTATTCTGTTAAATGCAATGGCCAAAGAAGTTTTGATCAGTCGTATAAGTCGTTCTTAAATCCTACGAGAGGGTGGTACAGGTATAAGCAGCACTTTTAATTAGACAACATAGTTGATCATACTGATGTTTTAATACAAGATGCCATAGGAAACAAACAAAAAATAGAACGTTTTACTTTGTAGACGGACCTACTTTATTTTCCATTGTTGACAGACAGCAACATGAGGGAACACTGCTTCGGTTAACATGTGATGGACAGTCGAATCCAGAAATAACAGACATTAATGTAAGGTGGACCAAAAATGGTAATGGAACATTTAGTCAAACAGTGAAAAATCTCACGATCCCTAACGTGAACAGACAGGACAGTGGACTGTTTGTGTGTATTGTAACTATAACACTGATACCAAGTGCTGGAGACACAATGACAGTTACAGCAGCTACATCAGTTACAGTCGATGTATTGTGTAAGTTTTTATAAAAGAAATTATTAACCAGTAGTTATTGTTTTACTCCACAGCAAGAAGATTTCGGCTATATCCGAGAGATGAACATGAAATGAAATATACAATAAACATGCAATTATGATGAAGTTGAGGAAACAAGACACAAGGAGAGAAATTCAAAAAAAGTGATTGGTTGGTTACGTCGAACGAACAATTTAGCGTCCTACTTTTTTGAGATCTGCAGCAGAGTTTTTTTTACCATGCCAGGAACGTGACATTTTTCCTAACACGGAGCACCACAATGGTTTGTGGTAAGGTTTTCAGCATTTTAGTCTGGCGACCCCTATGGAACGCCAAATTAACATACATTCAATTAATTGTACCTATCTTCAAATAATTGAAGATATCTTCAATTGAATTATACCTATCTTCAATTCAATTATAGATATCTTCAATTCAATTATACCTATCTTCAATTCAATTGTACCTAGGTACAATTCAGCACAATTAAAGATATCTTCAATTCAATTGCACCTATCTTCAATTCAATTGTACCTATCTTCAATTCAATTAAACCTATCTTCAATTGAATTGAACCTATCTTCAATCGAATTGAACCTATCTTCAATTGAATTAAACCTATCTTCAATTCAATTGTCTCTATATCTATAATTGAATTGAAGATAGGTATAATTCAATTGAAGATAGGTGTAATTGATTTGAAGATATCTTCAAATGAATTGAAGATATCTTCAAATGAATTGGAGATATCTCCAAATGAATTATGGAGATGTTGGAATTAGACCTATCTTCAAGTGAATTAAAGATATCTTCAATTCAATTGAAGATAGGTACAATTGAAATATACCTAGGTGCAATTAAATTGCACCTAGGTATAATTCATTTGAAGATAGGTTCAATTGATATGAAGATATCTCTAATTATTTGAAGATAGGTACAATTGAATTGAAGATATCTTCAAATGATTGAAGATATCTTCAGTTATTTGAAGATAGGTACAATTAATTGAATGTATGTTAATTTGGCGTTCCATAGACCCCGGCATTCATTATAACAAGGTTGACCCGTTGAACCATCTGGAGCACACATTCTTCGTTTGGTTAACAATTGCAAGCAGCCTGACCCAATGTCGGGTTTCTGAGCGTTCTTTAGTGGAATTTTACCTACAAGCTTAGCACTGCTGTTGGCCTGTTCGCTAACCGGAACATGCTGTTTACATTGTGGAATATGTTCTATATTTAGACTGGCAATGATAGCATGTTTATATGAGAAATATATCATGCGTGTTCGTTATGGCATCTTCACGTAGAATTATTTTCACGAATCTCTTATTCTTTGTATCTAACTCTACAACTCAAAAGGGTCGAGTTTTTATAACAAGCATTATCGCATTCTTTGTCTTTTGATACTTGTCTGGTGTTCTTCAAACATACGACATTGAGAATATACAGAATCGAATATTAGGATACTATTTGAATTTCGCTTTGATAAAAAACATACATTTTAAAACACATGATTCTTTCTTGTTTACAGATCGACCAATTGTTCGAGTTTTACCGTCTTACCAGCCATTCAAAGTCATAGAAAACACCACAAATCTACAGCTAACATGTGATGTCATAGAATCTAACCCTAATGTAACGTCATACAGATGGTATAAAGGAGGAGATAACTCTGTCATATCTACAGACAAAGTCTACACAATACCTGCTGTGACAAAAGATCATGCTGGAGAGTATAGCTGTGAGGCAGGGAATACAGTTGGATCTTCACCACGTTCTAATGGACGAATTGTTGATGTTTTATGTAAATACAAGTAATGGAAGTAACAGCTGAACTTTGTAAACGCACTAGTCTATAAAGTCAATTACAGCAATTGACAATTACATGTAAACTATGTAAATATAGGTAATAAATAAATTACCGAACTCAGTGGATCAATTCCAAACGTCTAAGAGAAAATACAAGACAATAAAGACCTCGGAGCTATTGAAAAAATAGATGGTCCTGACCCAGTATAGGCACTTTAATCAAAATGGTGGGCCAAACCAGGTTTCATGGCCGGCCAAACCATAATCAAATTTCAAAGGAGTTGCTACTAATGATAACAAGGTTCATCTTTAACTTTTGTCCTTATAATTTCATTTTCTCTTTAACATTGATAGGCAAGTTACAATACTAAGGTTTCATTATTTTTCGTTAAGTATTAATTTTCGAGGTTTCTTTGCACGTTCAGAACAACAAATTTATGAACCCACATACTGACATTTTTTAGCGATTAACTAAATTGCAACCCGCTAAAAGAAATGAATCCGCAGTAGAATGTGTAATATTTGTACATTAATTAAGTTAATATAGAATCGATCACTCGAAAAGTGAAAAAAAAAATAGTGAGACTCGTTTAACGCTTAGAAAATATCGAAAGACGATGTTTTACTTATCTAGCTTGTAAAAGTCAAATTATTGTTCATTTGACAGTTCTTTATAGATTCAAATGTTTCACATGTTTTACAAGGTAAAATTTAAGAGCATATCCAATACATTTTTCATTGATTTAAGTTTTCTATATGTAGACGGAATGACAATATCACCGATTATAAACCAACAGCCATACGAAAGTGACAAACTTCAGTTAGCATGTGATGGCCAATCGAATCCAGCAGTAGCAGACAGTGATGTAAGATGGACCAAAAATGGTAACGGAACATTTAGTCACACAGGGAAAAATCTCACGATCGCTAATGTGAACAGACAGGACAGCGGAGTGTTTGTTTGTACTGTAACTATAACGTTAACACCAACTGTTGGAGACTATAAGACAGTTACAGCATCTACTTCAGTTATAGTTGCTGTATTGTGTAAGTTATCATAAAATTATGACAGTATGTACTTAGCTATTGCATTACTCCAAAGCAGCAAGATTTCGGCTATATACGGAAGATGAAAATGGAGAAAGCGATACAATGAACATGAAATGATGATGAAGTTGAGGAAATCGGGACACATTGAGAGTTTAGACTGACAGTGGAAAAGGGTGGATGGATAGGGACGGGAAATTAATCCTCCTGCACTGCCTGCTGCATGTGGGTCTTACAAGTCCTTTTCTTATTGGGACTTGCAGCAGACTTCTTTAACGTGCGAGGAACCTAATTTTTTTCCCAACACGGTACACTACAATGGTTTTCGGTCAGGATTTCTGCATTATAGCCTGACGACCAGCTGACATTCATTATGACAGAGCTACCCCATTCAACCACCTTGGGCACACTTCCCAGCCGCTTTGTGTGCAAAGCTGCTTTACCCGATGTCAGGTTTCTCAGCGCTATTTTGTGGAAGAGACAAAGAGGCACCAATGGGACATTCGAGTGTCAAAAGTCCAAAAGGGCAACGACAAAACCGGTAAACACGAACAAGAACAGCACGAAGAAACACAAACACAAAATCAACTAAACGGAAAACGATGTGATTCCCGCAAGGTCTCGAGTAACGAATCAACTGTGATACGAAGACTCAATAGGCAGGAGCACAACACAAAAGGGACTTTTACCGACAAGCTTAGCGCTTCTCCAGGTCTATTCGCTACTTAAAACGTGGAAATGTTTCTTTACTTGGACAGGCAATGATAGCTTTTTATATGAAAAATATAATAAGCTCCCGCTGTGCAGGAGCTATATTGACTGAGTATGATGTCTTAAAACGGAAGACGTTTCAGCTAGTCGAAAATCTGCACCCAATAACATGGAATGCTAATTATTATTAATTCCTTTTCGTAATGTTCAATTTAAAAGATAATAAACTTAGTTATTGTATTACCGTATAGCGGGTAATTTCGCGGCTTGCAAAGTTTCGCGATTTCATACTAAATGACTAAGTTGTAATTTACGCGGACATTTATTTTCGCGATATAACAATATTCTCAATACAAAATATTTATGTTGATTCTTTTTTCGTGGGTTTTAAATTTCGCGAAAGAGTGAATAAAATGGTCGCGAATATAGCGAAAATTAGAATCTCGCGAAAATTTCCCGCTATACGATAATATAATTATTTCAAGTATTCACAGCTATGACATGTTTTAAATAAAAAGATTTTTTTAGATAAGGACTTCAGGCATATTTTGATTATTGGCGTTCGTTCTATCAATAGAGGTTGCGTCCATTAAACAAAATGACAGAAGCGCCGGAACCTGTCATTCTAATGTTCGCGAAACAAGACCCCCTTCCCAAAGAAACTCGACCAAACTAATAACTTGAATAATTCAGCAGACAAATTTCACTCCCTGCAGTCATTACATTTACTTTGTCCTCAGTAAACAAATTTGTTGTTCTTGTTATTTTCTCTATAGCCGGCTTTGCATTCGAAAATGAAAGTAGAAATTCTATTCAGGTGTCTTCTGCGAGGTCCGAAACTAACCACTTCCTTGTTCTGTTAGCAGGTGCGTTTCTTGCTGTTATTTAAAGGTAATGAGTTCTTGCTTTAATTAAAGTATGAGGCACCATATATATTTATATAAGAAAGTTGCATTATATGTGGGAGCTTATCAGGTTTAACCTGCATCATATTACGTAGAAGTTATGGCAATTTCAAGTAATTATTCCCCAGAATCAATAAAAAATACATTTTCCAACACATGAGTCTTTTTAATTAACAGATCGACCCATTGTTCAACTTTTTCCGTCTTACCAGCCATTCAGTGTTATCGAAAACACCACAAATCTACAGCTAACCTGTGATGTCATAGAATCTAACCCTAATGTTACGTCATACAGATGGTTTAAAGGAGGAGATAACTCTGTCATATCTACAGACAAAGTCTACACAATACCTACTGTGTTGAAATATCATTCGGGGAATTATAGCTGTGAGGCTTCGAATACAGTCGGGTCTTCACCAAAATCTATCGGACGAACTTTAGATGTTTTATGTAAGTTGACTTCTTCTTGTCAACCTAAATAATCAATAAATTAATGATGTGTTTTATTTTTTTCTTCGTCAAATGTATTTTGAAAAAAAAAATGTAGTTGAAAAGTATTAATAAATAATTTACAAGACAGCTAAAAGCTACACGTAAAATGATCATTTATCAACGTGTGTGTTGTATTTGCATAAGTTTTGTCCAATCAATTAAAAGTTACCAACGCAAACCAACATTAGGTCAGTGTTTCTACACTCTATCCGTTTATTTGTGATGATTTAAATAGTAGACAAAATGTCACTCTAGCTGACAGTTAAACATACACGTACACATTTCAAAAATTAATATTACTATTTTTATACGACCGCAAAATTTTTGCGATCGTCTAATGTTTTGGCGATGTCGTCGTCGTCGTCGTTGTCGTTGTCGGCGTCGTCGTCGTCTGTGGACATTTGGTTTCCGTGCGATAACTTGAGTAAATATTGACCGATTGATATGAAATTTAAAAATGATGTTTGTAACCACTTAAGGAAGGTTGGTATTGTATTTGGGGTTTGTGGCCCCTACTGTTTTAGAAAAAGGGCCAAAAGAGGCTAAATCGGGTGTATTGACAAAACTCTTGTAGAATGTTTATTATTCATTCAATTTTGAAAAATCTTTTTTATTGAATTCATCATTAAATTCTGTCAACTAAATGTGTCAATGGTTTTGATAAGAATTGCACTGTTACATTGCTATAGGGGGTCACAAAGGGGCCACACCAAAAAAAAAAATGACTTATTTATTTGTGGTTCGATTTTCAAAATCTTTTTTTCATTAGCATCCTTAGAAAAATCCCTGCCTGCGTTTTTCAATCAGATTTGAAATATCTCTAACCGTTTTTGAGAAATTAGGGGTTGAAGGGGCCAAAAACACCATTTTTCAAAGTCTGTTTAGGCATATAGTTATATACTAAAAATAAAGTTGTAGCGGGCCAGCCAATTGTTATGAAGTTTAAATATGATGATTATATCCAGTAAAGGAATGTTGGTATTGAATTTGGGGTTTGTGGCCCCTGCTGTTTTAGAAAAAAGGGTCAAAAGGGGCTAAAATGGGTGTATCGACAAAACTGTAATAGAATGTTTATTATTCATTCAATTTTGAAAATTCATTCAATTTTGAAAATTCTTTTTTTTTATTGAATTCATCATTAAATTCTGTCAACTAAATGTGTCAATGGTTTTGATAAAAATTGCACCGTTACATTGCTATAGGGGGTCAAAAAAGGGACCACACCAAAAAAAATCGACTTTTTTATTTGTGGTCCGATTTTCAAAATCTTTTTTTCTTTTGAATCCTTGTAAAAATCCCTGCCTGTATTTTTCAATTAGATTTGCAATATCTTTAACCATTTATGAGAAATTAGGGGCCAAAGGGGCAAAAAACACCATTTTCTAAAGTTTGTCAAGGTAAATAGTCTTATACCAAAAATTAAGTTGAAGTGGGCCAGCCAATTCTTATGAAGTTTTAATACACTAAATAAATGTTGGTATTGAATTTGGGATTTGTGGCCCCTGTTGTTTAAAAAAAAGGGTCAAAAGAGGCTAAAACGGGTGTATTGACAAAACTGATGTAGAATGTTAATTATTTATTAATTTTTTTAAAAAATTTTTGGTCCAATTTTCAAAATCTTTTTTCATTGTATTCTTTATGAAAATCTCTGTCTTAATTTGCAATATTTCTCTTACAATTTTTGAGATATTAGGGGTCAAAGGGCCAAAAATATCAATTTTAAAACACATGTATATAAATAAGGCTTATTTTTGTATTAGATCATAGATGTTAAAGTAAGTACATATGTGTCAAATATGCATTTTAAAGTCCACCACAAGATGCATGTGTCAAAAAGTTTTGTAAGTCCACCATGGGCTTCATGTGACAAAAGCAATAGACTATCCATATTGGGCCTCCAACGAACAGGGTTCAACTTGTTGCGGTCGTATCATGCTGCGCTCGGCGTAGCTTTTTTTTTTAAATTAAAATTAAAATTTTCTATTTTCATATCAAGAATAATATTGCAGATCAGGTCGCTTGTTAAAACATGATTCGGACGCTTTCTGCTATTTCATTTGGAACAAATTGCTAATATAAGTAAGATAACATGCTTGATAGAACTTGACATATACAAAGTTATATTAAAGTTGATGAATCTAAATGCTAAGTTCATATTACAATTTCAGACGGTCCTATTCCGAATCTTATACCAAAACAGCAGCCAACTGAAGGACATACATGGTCTGTCACATGTAATGGGCAATCAAATCCTGCAATAACAGACAACGACATCACGTGGACAAAACAAGCGAATACCACATTCAAAAGAACCGGCAAACAACTGACTATTACCAATGTAAACAGACAAGACAGAGGGACTTTTATCTGTACAACAACTGTAAAGCTGACACCAAGTATCGGAGACTCTGTGAATGTAACACACTATATAACAATTATAGTAGACGTTCTGTGTGAGTACATTTGTTCATGTTATCATCAATTTATTAGTGATCCCATTTCATAAACAAACAAAAAAGGTCGACAGAATCCATTTAAGTAAGTCATCTTTTTTTTAAATCGTTCTCTAACTAATTTAACCTTTACTTGTACATGAGCTTATTCTTCGTGTGGTCACTTTGTTTAATAATATTATCTTAATTTATGTAAATTCTAAAACTTTAAGTTAAACTCCCTCTATCGTATTTAAACTTTTTCATTAGATATTTCTGATATTACTGATTTTTTGGATTTTATTTGGTTTTATGCATCTTCACCCCCTTTTTTGGAATTCTTATGTGGTGGTTTCTAGTGCTGCTGATAAGGAAAAAATCCAAAATAGCATGACAGTTCATAAAATGTATTGCATTTGGAGTTAATATATCTGTAATGGCCTCATGTTCATTTACTCCATATACTTTTATGAAACTCTTTGAAGTCCCTAAAGCACCACAAATAAACTGCGGCAGAGTATCATTTGCGATAATATATCTTTTGAAATGGTTAGATCATTTACGCCAAAAATAAATCTTAGCGACACTAACATTTAAATTCATCTGTTTAAATGTGATATCCATCGTCAATGGTTAACGGTAGAAGACTGTCTAATCGAGACCTCAATGACCACTTGACATTAATTCTTTTCACACTTTTAAAAGCAAAGTTTTTGTGTAGTTTTATACTTTAAATTTTTCTTCAGCAATGATTAAGTTTGAAGGAGGGGATTTTTTACAAAATAACAATTTTTCATGTAAATGTTTTAAAACTTTGGTGTACAGTTAAATTGGGGCAAATAAATTCCAAAAACTTGCGCATATCATGCCACCAATATAAATATATGACGCAATGGAGACCTTTAAAACATGTAATTGGCACTCTTCCCAAAAGTCTTTGAGAGATGCAAAAGAATATTTTGTCGTTATTCAAAATCCTGAACGGGGAAAATTGTACCGAAAAAAAAAACTACATGTATAAGTAATCCTTAAATGTTTCGATATAATAAGTTTTGTCCATTTTTAGGTCCTACTATACTTTATTTGTCCTGATTATATGTCTCATGTGGCTGTACGTATACTAAGAATTCTTCAAAAAAGCTAAAAAAAATCCTGATGAGACTTAAAAAAATATTATTTGGCTAAAATATATCTTCATCTTGATTGACCCAGAACAGCATGAAAAGTATTATGCAGAGAGTATGTTAACTTAAAGTAGTTGAAAATAAAACATTCATCAACTTTGATTCCAGTGAATTCCGGCTTATAAACCCTAAAAATGAATTTCATCGCGCCAGATGAAATTAATTTTCTTTAGTTGATAAAACCAGTTTAACTTTATCAAAGTCAATAAATGTATATTCATATGTTTTATATTCAAAAAATCATTATATCAAAAATAACTAAAGTAGTGGAAATAACTTTTTACATTGATTTAAACTGATGCAAATACAGCTGTATTCCATTATGGTACTTGTTTACATTAAATAGATGTATTATAAACATTAACATTTAGTCAAATGCATATAAATCATCTAAGTCAGTAGACCGAGACTGCAGGAGCATGCAGATGGGATGTTCATGGAATTGATCTGTACTGATGGCAATGCAACTACATACACAGTATCAATCGTGTACCATAACATACTATAGAGAAAAAAGGTTAACATTGGCCAAATTAGTATAAAATGTCAGTCAGTAGGTTTTGAATGCAAGAGCATACATTATTCAATGCTTTTATAATTTATCTGTATTGATGCTAATGCAACTGCATACCAAATACCAATGGTGTAATATGATTTGTTCACATGACGGACTTTAGGAAAACTTTAACAAATGAGTACGCAGCTGTGTCATCATCGCTTGAATCACCATAACTTCGTTTCGCCTTTTGTGATATTTTTCGCAGGCCTAGGCGAGACAACAATTGTAGATTTGTCAAGATTCTTTTAACTAGCAGCTTTGTTGTATATCAAGTCTTCTTCAGAGAAAGTAATACATTATATGTGGCGGAACTGACCACAAGATGTTTGTTCTAAACACGAACTGCTCCGATCATTGTTTTATGAGTCAGATATGTATCATCTACATGGGGACTGATCTTTCAAAAATGAATTTCGACGTTAATAGAAATTGAATGATCTGATATGGTTACAAACGTGAAAACAGAGGGCAACAATGTGTGTAAATTGATTCTCACGGAAGACTTTCAACAAAGGTCTATGACAAACGTGATGACTTCAACTTTCCAAACGTGAACTTTCCCTTCTTGTGTACCAACATTCCGTCCGCTTCGGCTTATGGAATTTTTATATCACAGTTGATTCGTTACTCCAGATCTTGCTGGAATTACCTCGATTTCCTTGGCAGAGCATCACGTTTGGCACAGAATTTTCTAACACAGGGTTATGTTGCTCCACGATTGCTGTCTTCACTAAAGAAATTGTACGGTAGACATCGTGCTCTCGTACACAAATATAGGATTTTTATCTCTCAAATGGGTACAGATGTTGGTTTGTCGTTGTTTTGTTGTGAAATGTGTCTTCCTTTACACTGAATTGGAAATAAGCAGCACGACGGGTGTGCTATAGCTTACTCTTCCGGAGCACCTGAGTTCACTTTTGGTACGACTTGAGTTCGCCTTGTTGATTTTCGTTCGTTGAATTTGTGTTTTGTGTTTCTTCGTGCTGTTCTTGTTCGTGTTCATCGGTTTTGTCGTTGCCCTCTAGGACTTTTGACACTCGAATGCGCCCAATTAGTGCCTCTTTGCTTCCCACATACTTTAGGCAGTCAATATGATAAGATGTGCAAGGTAGTTAAGTGTTTGATGAAAAAATTAAAACAATCGTTTATCATAGAGCTAAGAAATGTTTAATAGTATACAAAGTAAACTTTGAACTTTAACCAGAAATTCTAAAATTCAATTAATGTTATTGTTTTTTATTTAGATAGACCAGCTGTTTTTGCTGTTCTAATACATGAATCAAAATATGTTAGAGAGAATACAACAAATCTTCAGATGATGTGTAACGTGTCTGATGCCAATCCTTCAGTTGATACATACCGATGGTTTAAGAACTACACAGAAATTTCAAGGTCTGCTGTCTACACAATACCAAAAGTTGAAAGGACGAATTCTGGAATATACAGTTGCGATGTGAAGAACAGTGTTGGTTTCTCTGATAAATCACCTTTCATAGAATTGAATGTACTATGTGAGTATAGAAAATGGCTGTAGGACAATAGGTTCATCTTTTTAGATCTTGTTGGATCATATGAAAATTAATACTTTTGAAGGTTTACACCATTAAAGAAACACACATTAAAAAGCATTCGATAACAAATACAAAATAATCAAATGAATTCACGATTACAGTGTTATTTTTTTAAATCTCGAAATTTATCTTTAGATTTGAACCTAAAAATATAATCCCAAATAAAAGTTGTTAGTTTCTATGTAACAGATGGTGTGTCTTTGTCGCAATCAACTAATAAGCAAGTTACAAATGAAATCTTGCCTTGGAGTATCACATGTTATGGTGATGGTAATCCCCCTCCTAGCTACACCTGGAAGTACATTTACAACGATACTATTATAAAGGTGGACAACAGTCAACAAAAAGAGAGCAGGTTTATTAAACAACATGCCAACTGTATGGATACAGGGACATACGAAGTGAAAGGGAAAAATGGTATAGGACAAGACGTTAGACTGATGTATGAAATCGAAGTGCTGTGTAAGTTGTCAAACTTTGTTAATAGGAAAAAAAAACTACATTCTGTTAGCTTACATTTTGATTAATTTTTATATATAATCATTTAATGCATGTAATTAGTTCTAACTTTGCCGACTGAAATGACCACCCTGCTAACCTTGTGGAGATCAGGAAAGGTAACCAAAATTTGCTTTGCGTCTATGTAAATTTGGGTTTGAAAAGTCAATTATTATGGAATCTTCTTTTACTTTTCGGGTAAGAAATAATTAAGATAAGGTTTACGCAAATTTTCTCCTTTTCTATTGGGGGGGGGGGGGGTAATTTGAATTGTATTAAATAACTTATTTGGCAAGGAAGAGAAAGCAATTGGGAATTAAGGTACATATGTTATTGTTTTAATTATTATTTTCAGAATATTTTTGCCTTGATAATATCTAGCATTTCAATTCAAGAACATGTAGCAAAAATAACAGATTTTATCTTGGTCAATGCCTATTATCTCTACTTTTCTAAATATTGAATGGTTTTTCATTTTTTTAATAACTATTCTAGCTTGAAATGCAATATTAATTCTTTTTAAGGTAAACCAAGGTCGACTTTTCGAAAACAAGACGTTTTTATCACAGAAAAGAATGGCAACATCTCAATTTCAGCAAAGTTCATTGGATTTCCTTTACCGGAAGTAATTTGGCACCGCGAAAATAAAACAGATGTTGAAAGTGCTGAAATAACTGAAACACAATTGCCTTTTGGAAAACATTCGAGCTTGACAAAAACGATTAATTCGAATGAAGATTATGGAATTTACTATGCAATGGCCGAGAACCCATTTGGTTCATTTATAATAGAATATCACATAAAACCTAAAAGTAAGTTGAATGTGGATGCAGAAACTAACCTAAATAACCACCATTATATAAGAGAATGATACAGAATCATGGACAGTTTTAAGCGCTTTCAGCAATATTCGATGATATTTTCTCTTACCATGTTACAATTTTGCACCAAGTTGGTCTATAGAAATCATTGCAAATTTTCCTCACCATATAATTAACATATGGAATGTAAAATGCAAGTACATGACTCGACAAATGTTTAAAGGTAGCCTTAATAGTATAAGTTATAATAGTGCGTACTTTTTTTATAAGTTTATTTTTTATTGTTACCAAATTCACATGTGTTAACTTGAGTTACAACAACAACCTGTAATTACAAAACTATTACCTGTCCAAAGTCGGTGGTTTCCTCCGGGTACTCCGGTTCGCTCAACCATTAAAACTGACCGCCCTACATGGCCACAAAGCGTCGATAAAGGGTGTTAAACACCAACACACACACCCACACACCAACACACCAAAAAAAATGAAGCAGGCTTCTTATAATCCATTGCGTCCTTTATCTCAATTTCTTGAGGTTATTGTTCAGTTATTGGGTTTACGTATCACAAATATGTTGTCTGTAAGAAAGTTGACCATATTAATTATTTGGTCTTCTGAAAATTGGTTCTTTTTTACATATTGATGACAAAGTAAGTCTTAGTATAATCGACTACCAGATATGTGTTCCTGCTTACTAGTATTTCCATTCTTGTTGAAAAACGGTGTTTAATCAGCTGTGCTAATCGTAATTTGATTTGTTCATGTAAAATTAAAGTATGCAAATAGGAAAAATCGAAAGGTTTGATCTTGTTAATAAACTGATGTTAAGTTGAAGACCGTCTCAATAGTGTTCTGTGTATAATCTGATGATTTTAGTGGACTTCCGGAGCTCTTTGGTTCACTTTTTTTACTTGAGTTGTTCGCTTTGTTAATTGCTTTTCAGTTGTTTTTGTTTATTTGCGTTTTAGTGTTGTCTGCTTCTTCGTGCTGTTCTCATTCGTGTTTACGGGTTTTGTCTTTGCCCCTAGTGATTTTTGACAGTCGGATTCCCCATTGATACCTCTGCTTCTTTTAGTCTTACTTGATACAAATAAAATATACTGAATTTATACTGAAACTCTTAAAATAGCGTACGTTTTAAGAGCCATTGGAAATCTAATTCTGTCCGTTCTTGTAGTGAAATGTTCTCCTAGTGTATAACATTGATTTTATCATTTTTCTATACCTGCTTTGGCAAAGGGTCAGTAATAGGTTTCTTATTAAACTGGACAAACCTTTCGTTTTGTATACAACGTGTTCAAGGTTTGACAAGTAGCTAGCCTTCCTTTTTCAAGTGATTGTCACCATAACTGTAATTGCCTTTTTCCGACTTTTTAAAATGGCATTTGATATACTGATGTTTGGCTTGCAATATTTTTATGTTCATGGGTGCTGTTTATCGAATAGTTGACCCACAAGGAAGCAGTTCCTTTGAAACAAACTTTGTCTACTCTCATCGGTTTCCATTTATTTACATTGTGTCTGGTCATTACTGAATTTAGAAAGAAACTATGTTTTATCGCTCTTTTCTACGTACTCCAGTTCTATTTGACACAAATTAAAAGTTTTATTTCGTCATTAAATATCTATGAGAAGGCTTACAAATGTACGTAATGTTCGGCAATGTCTCGTCTGGCTCTGTGTAATTTTTTACAGTTTTGTTTAAAATATAACTCCCTTATATCTATAAAAAATATACATTACAAATACCAAAACGCAGGTACAAACGGTTAATTTGGATATGATATATATCGATATTTCAAGAAGTAACCTCTCATCAGTAATATTGGAAGGTCAAATTCCAAAATACATAACTATATTTGCTTTTAACAAAATAAATTCTTCTTGCAGCTGTACCAGACAGCCCAGCCATTGTTAAAGTAGACTGTGGCATATCCACTGCAGAAATAACATGGATGACACCGTATAATGGTGGAGATAACATAACGTCATTCGCCATACTTCTCATCACCGAAAGTTACCACAAGACGGTACCTGTTAGTCTTAAAGAATTTCCAGAAAAACACCAGATGTTTACAAGAACAGTGTCTATTTTGAAGGAGAATACAAACTATACATTTATTATTGAAGCTATAAATAGCATTGGCTCGGATAGATCTGATAAAAGTCTTTCCTGTGTTACACGTAAGTATTGGTCTGTGTTTCAAGAAAACTTTTGCACGTGTACAGATGCCGATTTGTGTAAAATTCTTAATTTATCACAACTTATTATAAATTCACATTTAAATTTGTTATTTCTAAAAGGTTAATGAATCACGAAATTTCACATATGGTTTTCAACCGATGGTAGTCATTTTGTGTATGACATTGAAAATGAATTGTCTAAAACTAAGATTGGTTATTTCTAAAAGGTTAATGAATCACGAAATTTCACATATGGTTTTTAACCGATGGTAGTCATTTTGTGTATGACATTGAAAATGAATTGTCTAAAACTAAGATTTGTGATTGTTTTAAAACTTTAACAAAATCACATTCAAATTGAAATTGTCATTTAAGAAAAATAGTGCCTTAATGAGGCTTCTTGAACAATTGGCACATTTTCTTTTTTTAATAATCACAAAAGCTGGTATTAATATAGATATAAGTTTAATTCTGGAAAATTTTAATTCACAGTCGCTCGACGTGAGATTTTAGTTATTAAGAATGGGTGTTTTGTAATGTAATGATTTTTATTTGTCATTTGTGTCAACTGATTTTGCCATTGCTTTCTATAATTCTAAGGTTTTTGTAAGATTTTATAATTAGTATGCATGTTTAACGCCTACTAATGGCAAGGAATTTTTTCTGCGTAATGAATGTACTGTTGGTACTTATCCCCCTCTTCCTTGACAATAGTTATTTAACATTGTTTATCAAGGTATGAAAACAGTTGTCGAACCAGGATGGTCTAAAAATGTCCAATAAAACTAGGCAAAACCAGATAGTAAAAAAGAACATCTTCTTGTGTTCCCTCCGCTTTATCTTCAATTTTCCAGTACGTATTCCTTGTTTTGTCTAGTCTTATAGACATTTGAAATTGATTCTCGGTAATTTTGTTTTTACCTTTATTTACAAAGACTTAGATTAAAACGGATAAAATTGCACGAACTTTCTTTTGATATGAATGCTTCGCAAAATAATCCCTGATCAGCGGTATTATTCTCACAAGGGAAGAGACATATGGTACGCTAACACTTTTTGTAGATCGTTACATTTGGGTGCAGATGATGTGGCAACATTGTAATAAAAATTTAAAGATGAAAGAACATAAATTTTGAAGGAGAAAATCTCGTCCCCCCTAAAGAAAAGGTACAAAATAACTTAAAAAAACAGTACTGATGATAACTTTCAATTGAATTGGTTTGTGGGAAATGATTAACGATTGAGGGAGGCTGGAAAGGAGAGAATGGTCTTGAAACTTCACGGGTTACTCCTTCAAATATCGATATACTGCATAACCAAATTAATCTTTTGTATACCCGTTTTGGTATTGATTTTTTTTAAATCACTAGGTCGATAACCGCTGCCAATGGACCAGAGGTCTTTGAGTGTAATCGCAAGCATGGTCGTCAGACTTGTCTGACACACATTTACCATTAAATTTCTTATATTTTTGTTATTGAAATTCCCGAATGTTAAATTCTAAATTGTTTCAACACCAGGTTTCTTACCTTGTACTGCGCATGGTCGATATCCTCGATGCTGAATTTGGCCACCCTGTTCGAACGTTTTTGTGTTGGGTACCTTTCATTCAATACTTTTGATTTTTGACTTTCCAATGTTTTGATTCAAATGCTGCTGATGAGAATTACTCCTTGAAATGTCGATATACAGCATAACCAAATTAACCGTTTTATGCCCGTTTTTGTATTGTATTTCTAATGTAAACGCCTTATATTAAATGGTCATTTTTAATGATAAAGGACATCAAATGACGAAGAGAAACCACCAACTTTAAATAAGAAACTTACAAACCTGATTATATACATTTTAGGAAGCAACTTGTTTAATAAGAAAGCGTAATTCTACCTCTTACCTGCAGGTTTTATTGGTGTTTTTATTGAAAGCGGAGAATTTTTACAGTTTCTTAGACCAATCGGCCTTCCAGGCATTTTTGCAAATCATATGGCTTTGAAAACAAAGAGAGCATCGGAGTGAAAAAAAAAACAACGAACGAATGTTTAATTAAAACATATGCAGAGCTGCAATCAATTATTTCTAAGCATTCAACAATGTTTTCAATTTTAGTTCACATTTTAACAAAAAATGCAACATATGCTGATTTAGTTTTTTTATCTAAAATATTTAGAAATAAGCACATCTAGCAAGGAACCTCTTTCATTTGGAGCTGGTTTAGGGGCTGGAGTAGGACTGTTCTTTGTCGTTGATCTAGCAGCAATCTTTATCTACATGTTATTTAAACGATACAGGAAAACGCAAAACAGTGAGTAGTCGAATCAAAGTCTTTAACAACGTTTGTGTCACTCTTTTTGTCTGCACATCAAACACAACTAAACTATTCCTATATTTTACATTTCTTGTCTATTGAAACCCATAGAAGGGCAATTGAAACTTTATTTAAATTTCCCCCAACTGCACGAATATGTATATAATTGTGAAGTCACATACAACAAAGTCTTTGATTCCACATTTGTTTTATATGATAAATATTTTTGTCCTAGATTTAATTATAACTGAACCCAATAAATAATTATTATATTAGAAAATTACAGTGATAGCACTACACACATCTAAAATGTAAGATAACATCAAAAAGTTTCAAACTTATCTAGATTTAATGGAAAATTTAATGCATTATGTACATATAAAAACAAATAAAATTATTCATTGTTGTATTTATAGCAAACAAATCCGTATACGAATCTAACCAGGTAGACGCAAGGTAAATACAAATGATTGGTAAATTAAATACATTTATGAGTAAGAACTGTCTCTGAAAAATGAATTTCATGATATAGCTGGTTTAACACTTTTTATTATGAAGATATTTTATGCATTTTTTATCATTTCCAAATTTGTGTTAAACATGAAAGAAATGATTTGGAATTTCAGATTAGTAAGTTTATGTCCATATACAATATGTACAAAGTGGCTATGATTACAGCATATCGATAGATTGCATTGCTAGTAATAAAATTTTGTAGGGTTTTTCATTGTGTAGGTATTTGATTGTGAAAATTAAAAAGGTGCATCTTTGGATAAAACAATATTTCTAAATGATGATAAAAAATGGCTTACTGCGAGGAAGTTATATGTTGAATATTCATGTGATTTGGCATTTTACACACAAATCAGTTGACAAAAGAGCAACCTGTACTTTATCTTTAGCATAATTGTTTTTTTATATATGTATGCAATGTTTATTAATTCATACCATATTTTCCAATGCTTCATTTTCAGTACGCGGAATGTATATAACGAGCTTGATGATATTAACTCGGGTAAGTAAACCCCTTTAGATTGATTACGGGCTAAATTAAGCAAACACGCTTTTTCGTTATTGACCACCCTTATTTCATTTTACCATTCGCTAGGATCGCTATGGTAGAAGGGGGTTTGGCGCGCTAGACCATCGATGTCTTTTTAAATGCCTTTACCAAATCAGGACCATTGCGATCGGATTTGTCTTTTCCTTCTTTTTGACTTTTTTCTTAGACATTAGATTGTTTATCCTAGTTTGATAATTTTTTATTATCTTTATTTCAATATCTGACAAATTAGTACATGAACACGGGTTTAAGTGGTTTAAACAGCTACTATTCCCGCCTTAAATGTCGTCTTTAGGTCTCTTTAAGACATAAAGGTATGTTTTGTATGGAAACTATATTTTTAATACAACATACAAAAAATATGAAAGTAAAGAGGTATCCCCGTATTTGTAATCATCAGCCTTACATGTTATGCTATCATCCTTTTTATGTTTATGTTTAGTTCATAGTGTTGATTAAAACACCAAGTCGCTCAGTTCGTATATCTTGTTTTGCAGGCAGTTCTAAACAAGATTTCTCAGACTCTAGGTAACTATTATAAATAATATACATAAGGTACGAATAAAAGGATAGATCGAGGTTATGAATGACTGTAAATAATAATGTTTTTATTCGCTTACAAAATACTTTTGATTTTATTTGACAGTTTAATAAAGATGAACCACACCTGCCATGTATCTGACATGTTTATAATATTGTTTGATTTGTCAAGTTTGTTATGTCATTACTAATAATTTTTGTTTCTGGAACATGTTTGTAAATATCTTTATTCTTATGTTGCTTTAAGTTCATTTAAATGTATAAAAATTATAGACTATTGGTTTAAAAGTTATTGTTTTCATTTCTGAGTTTTCAGCGTCAAATATTTACCACTTTTGTCGGTTTATGCTGTTTCGTTGGCGTTGTCGTGGTTGACTCTTACACTCTTCGTTTATTGGCTACTTCTTATGAAACTTTCAAAGAAGCCCGGGTTGACATCTTTTTAATCGATGTTTACATTCTATTTTTAAACTTCTCAGATTGATATCTTGGTTTTCAAAAAAAAATGAACTGCATTTTAAGAGAATCGCTTCCCGAATTTATTTTATGAAACCTCCACAGACCTTTTTTGACATACAGTAGATGTGTACCTTTAACTGCATTTCTAAAGATTTATATTTTGGGGTGTTCTGCGAAAACATTGCTCAATTTACTGGCATCTAAGTGATCTTGATCGTTTTCCACTGCTCCTCATAAAATACGGGATGGATTTACAGAAAACTTTTACAATACTTTTGTGATATATACTCTGCAAAAAAAGTTACGCATAGATAGAAAATTCCCCGTAGGTTTAATGCAAATCGAAACAATTTCAAAACAGTATTGCCGAGCCGTTCTGCAACCGATTTTCACGAAATAAAATCCAGTAAAACATATCCAGAAATGAACAGTGCTTTGCCTAATTAATATTCATGTATGCAAATGAAATATAAGTCACGTGACATTTCAAATCCCCCTCGCCTTTGCATTGCCTTGTTCTTACAGCATGTATTAAAAATACGGAAAATATTCGGTTCTCATCCGTCACAGATGTAAATTAGAACCTTTTATGAACTTCCTAAAGTTTCCTGGCGGTTAAAAACAAACTTATTTTTAACAAATTTGATTAAAATTCTCTGAGTCTTTTGAACTCAAGGTGAGGAATAAGGCAATCTTTGTACGCCCGAGGAACCTACAGTTTAAAGATAAGGTTTGTATGCCTTATTCTGTCTTGTTTAACCTAAGTTGATCTCTAGAAATCAATATGCGAACCTTGTTTACATGCGAGTCAGTTTGAACTATTTCAAGATAAATGTTGGACTTTCTACAATATCAGCCATTTTTCCAAAGACTTTACACTGCTTTGTGAAGAGTGCTACGCTTCGAAATTTTAAATGAACAGGGAACCTTGAAATTTTAGCCGACATTGTTAGGAGGGGTCTCAAATTATTAAAACTAGTGTGTTGATTGAAATTTAACATGCGAATCGTGCCTGTAACACATATCTGTCGATAAATTTTGAAAATTTCATAAGTTGCTATTGTTCCTCTATAAGAAATTCTGGACCGGAACCGTTCCTGATATTAAAATATGCAAATTAAAAAAATGCATCAAATTTCTGGATATGAAGAAAACAAAATGGAGATTGTTTGATTAATTTAGGCCAAAATCCTAACTTCAATGATTTTTAAGACATTGTGAGTAGAACACGACTAATGTTTTTCACGGAACATTTTGCATTGATATAAACGGGAAATTGAATCGTAAAATGTACACTTGAGTTCCACTTTCAATATCTTAAAAAGCAGTGATGTTACGATTTTACTCAAAATTAAAAAAAACAATCTCTATTTTGTTTTCTTTTTACTGGATTTTATTTCGTGAAAATCGGTTGCAGAACAGCTCGGCAATAATGTTTTGAAATTGTTTCGATTTGCATTAAACCTACGGGGAATTTTCTATCTATGCGTAACTTTTTTTGAAGAGTATATATTTTTTATGTAATATCTAACATTGATATATGATAATTACTGTTTCGTTTAAAAAATGAACTAACTTTTTCACTAAAGACAGTAACTGAAACATTTTTTCTCGCTTAAGGAATCAGTATGAAGAATTGGACTCTGTGACCAAACACCAAAAGTTATATGAGAATACCCAAATCTCAGCAAAAGGTTTGTCAAAATATACTATAATTATTTTTTTCTGCTCTGAAATTTAGAGGTTATTGTGGCGTTATCAAATAGTTGGAAAAAGAAGATTCATTCGTGTATACTATTTTGGATTTTGACCTCCAATGTTTTGATTCAAATGCTGCTGATGAGAGGTTACTCCTTGAAATATGCATATACAGAATAACCAAATTTCCAGTTTTATGCCCGTTTTGGTATTTGTATTTGGAAAATTATAAAGAATATGCATTTAAAGGAGCTTTGTCTACAATTTTTTTTTATACAGAACAAATTAACTGCTGTACATTTATATATCAGACGAACCATCAAAGCATAAGTATACAAGATTATCTTGTACATGTATATATACAATTGTAAGAAGTGTTTAATGATTGCTTTACTTATATGTTAATTAAGATTACCGACAACTTTGCTGTAGCATGTTTTACCATTGCCCGTCCGTCCGTCCCGCAATTAATCTGACTTGATTTCCACATGCTTGTAGATACTGATTTTTAGAATGCGTGTCGATCATGACGGTTACAAATCGAGTTTGCATATCGTCCTGGTCCGTTCATTTTCACCGAAATTATTACCCAATTATACGAAAATAACAGTTTTCTGGAGTTTTTTTTCTGCAAAGTCAATTTTTCCATCATCAGACACAAACACCTTAGCCACCTGTAGTTTTAGTGGCGATGAGTTGGTCGTTTACTTTAAACATTTTATACTATGCAGCAGGGGCATTACATTTTCTAGAGTTATGTTGTTGTGTCATTCGATGTCTTATTGGTATCGGACACACTGTACCATAGATCTTTCTTTTTTATTTTATGAAAAATAAATATATCGCTTTTTCAGTTACAGGTCCTAGAAAAACTCATAAGACGAAAAAGAACAATACCTACGACAATGTGCAAGTGTAGATAACATTAAACGAATGTAATACTCTGTAAAGATTAATGCTGTAGAAAAAAATATTTAAAAAATCACTTGTTTCCAAATTTTTGCATTTCTTGTTCGTTCATTTTTATTACTGTTCTTGTAAGACGTATCATCATGATCTTTTTTTTTAAACTGTGAATTATAAAACCAGGGACCAGTCTCATAAAACATCTCAAATTTGAGGATTTCCTAAATTCTTTTTTTAAGAATTTCGTAATAAATATGTTGAAATTCTCAAATTTGAGAAAAATCTGAAAGTTAAGATGCTATATGAAACCAATGCAGTTTAAAGTTTGAAAGAATTAATGTATTAACTGAGAAACATGTCTGTGTCCAAAATGTCCATATATATCCTTTCAATGAATTTTACCTCAGTGATCAAAATGTATGAAGGGTCAGGTGAGCTATTGTCATCGTTAAGCGTCCGGCGTCTGTCCATCCGTTAATTTTTCTTCAAACATCTTCTCTGAAACCACTGATGGGATTGCTTTGAAACTTTGTACACTTGATCATTAGGATGTCCTCTACCAGGTTTGAGAAATTTGTGAACGTTAACCAACCAATATGGCCGCCTTTACTAAAAATAGAACAGGGGGTCAGACCATAGTTTTTAGCTTATAGCTCAAAAAGTATGAGATAGAGAAAATCCGAAGCAACCTTCCTTCTTCAGCATCAAAAGCTCTACAAAACGCTCCAAGTTGTGGGACGATTTCTTATGGGAGTTATTTCCCCTTACTCATCAAAATTGACAATTTTCACAGTTTTTGGACTTTATCTTGAAAACTGTAAGTGCTAGATTTCAGGGCTAAAATTGTCAGATCATCCTTTTAAGAGTTATCCCCCTTTAACTGTTTTCAATGAATTTTAACTTGTTTGGTTTTTTTCAAATGGAAAGCTTTGTAACTGTGTATTCTTGACCTTAAAAGTGTTTTCTATTCTTACTAGTTTCTTTAACGTTACTTACCAAGTACATGTAGACCATGTTGCACACTTTGTAAGAGGCTTTAGCATAAGAGATCAGGTGAGCGATTCAGGCTCTAGTTATTAACTATTATACATTGTATGCCTGATTTAACTTTGTAAGTGTTTTATTTTCTTTTTGTTTAAAGTTTCTGAGCATGTGCAATTCAAATTATTTAATGCCTTGGTGCTCACAATGTATAAATAATATACTAGTAATCTGTATTTGTATATAAATTTTAGATTTTACATATTTTTTCAGTTAATTATGTAACAATGCTCACAAATATTTCAAGTTTTTATATTAAAAAAGTTAGCATGGAATGGAGTGGCTTTCTTTTTGATTGAATCAAAGATACTGTTTTGAAAGTTATTTCAAAGTAATAAAGTAATAAGCAAAGTATTTATGGCGCATTTGAAATCTAAGTGTAAAAACAACAAAAAGAATCAAAAGGGTTTGAAGACAACGCATCGTTCAAAGACATATAAAACTAAACCCAAACCACCGTTGATTTTATGTTGAAAGTCTTTATGATGTCAGACATTTTGACTGTAAAACAAAACCGAATCCAGAACGGAAATCGAAACCAAAAGCAAATGTATGGAACGCAAATAATGTGCCATTATCACCATTTGTTACCTAATGACGTACAACCTTTAGCCATGTGGTTTCGTCATTTTGTCATGTGAATTTTACTTGAAAAAATGTTCTCAACATTTTTAATGTTCTATAACTTTCATGCAATTCTACAAATATTTAGGAAAACATTATCATTTTCAGAATTTTCACGTGAACACAATTTCTTTGTGTACCGGAAGAATTGAAGATCGCAATGGTCCTGACTTGGTACAGGCATTTCAAAAGAAATGGTGGGTTAATACAATGATTGGTGTTTCTTTGTCATGTTTTGTCAAGTTTTTGTTTTCGTTACTAAATGCATTCTATAAAATCTTTTCAAGCTTTTATGATGTAGAAACATCATGTTACAGCTTTTTCTCTATCTTCAATAGTTTTCATTTAAGGCAAAAACAAGAAAAAAACTATTTTCGACCCACAAAAGCAAAAACTCCGATAATAAGTCATTTGACATCTACGACCCTATGGGGACTTTTATAGAGCTTAATGAGCTGAAGGTTAAAGCAAGCAACCGTTTTTCTCTTATCTGCAATAGTTTTCATTCTACAGGGAAAACCGATAGTTTTAGTCTTTTAAGGGCCATAAACCCTACCCTAGAAGGAGTCATCCGACAACCTCGACCCAATGAAAACTTTTGCTGATCTTTTGACTCTAAACAGCCGAAGATCCTTTTGATTTTTTCTATCTGTTAAAGTTGCTGAGTTATAATCCATTTTAAGTTATTTTACCCTTTGTTCTATTTTTAGTAACAATCGACAAGTTTTTATTGAATAATCTTAAATTAAGGATCGTTTGCTGCAAGCGTGTTTTTTATGATTCCTGCCAAGTTTCAGTTAAATTGGTTCAGTGGCTTTAGAAGAGAATATTTTTTTAATTGTTAACAGACGCTGACTGACGATGAACGACAACGGACGCATAGTGATGGCATAACCTCACATTGCCTTTTGAAAGGTGATCTTAAATGATATTTTCATTTCAATTATATGAGCTAATAGTGATGTTTTTTTATACCGAAAACCGTACATATATATAAACATTTTCATGATAATGCACACTACATATCAACCAGCACTGGAGAAATTAACTACTGTCTAATGCCATTCGTAAGACATGTTAGAGTAATAGTTATAGATTAATATACAAAGTTTTCAATATCATATTCCATATCATCCCGATACTCCCATATAAGGTGGAGGCGTATGTCGAGACAATAATATGGGTACTAAATTTCGCAACTTTTTCATGGACACAATGTATAAATCATTTGCTGTGGCAAACTCCGCGCAGTGATCGGCTCCATCCAGAACTACTTTCTGTCTTACACCAACGGAACGGGAACGGGCACTGCGCGGAGTGTGTTGCTGTGGTTCATTTCAAGCACCATTTACTTAAAAAATAAGGTTTTATACAACAGATGTTTATTTTTTTTTAAATGGAAATATTTACCTTTCCAACAAGACATTTTGTGAAAGAATTTACCTAATTTATATTTGACTTTATTGGTTGGCTTAAAATAGGTATTATCGCAACCCATCCGTTCACCCAAAATTTTCTCATCATAGGTTTTCCATCAAAAATGTTGAAAATGCCAAACACTATATGAATATTAAGAGCAAAGCAAAATAAACCAAAAATATGCCCAACTTTAACCCAAATAATGACTTTGATCAATCTACGTCTGGGTAGGAGTAACCATAGAGTTTTACCAGCAGCACTGAGTTCACTTTTGACTTGAGATCGCGTTGTTGATTTCTGTTCGATTGATTTTGTGTTTTGTGTTTTCTGGTTTTGTTGTTGTTCGTGTAACCGGTTTTGTCGTTACCCTTTCGGATTTTTGACACTCGAATGCCCCATTGGTGCCTCTTTGCTTCTTTAAACAGTTTTGAAATTCCAGACCAAAAAAAAATATAGGTTTGATATGTTCCTCAACACAAAAGTGCTGATGCCAAGTGGGCTCATCTCGGGGATTTAATTTCCACTGTCAGACATGGATGTTAGAAATCAAAAATACACTTAAATTCCTGATAATAAATTTTGTTATTGCTAATGCGTGTTTGGTCTAATCAAGACTCTTCAGAGGCGTACTAACAAAACTATCGAAAATTTCAACCAATACATGAATATAAAGAGTATATAAAAATAAACTTAAAAACTGGAAAATATATAAATATTGACTAAGATCAATGTCTGAGCAAGGAGAAACTTAAAAGTTTTAACAGTTTATGATTTTTACACGAATAACTTTGACATGTTGTTCAATACAAGCTGATGCCGGAGCGGGCTAACCTGGGTGAATTAAAACTCAATCCAGCAGTACTAACATTCAGGTATGTTAGAAATACATATGACAACAAAGTTCCGACAGTAATTATAAAACTTGTCATGAAAATTGGCAACAGATTGTCAACACCAATTTTCATCGACTAATAACAGAATAAGCAACGTTAACTTGATAAATTCAACATAGCAACATCATACATTGGGTTATTTAAAAATAAATACTAAATTCACAAAGGTACCAAATTGCTCTTCTTATTTCTAGCGCCTCTTAAATAATAATTCTGGATTTTCGTAACGTTTGTCAAGACGAGTTATTGGTCTTTCGGACGGTATAATGAACTGCCGGAGAATGGGAAAATATCGCTGCATGACAGAATGTCATAATTACGTCTGAGCGGACTAACATCGGTGAATTAAAACTCCACCATCAGCTCTAACGAAGCTGATTAATTTTGCAAAGCCTAGCATTATCTCTTTTATTAATTTCGGTTTTCAAGATATCGTTAAGTGTGTTATTTTTACGGTAAACGGGATAGACAACAAGAGGCTCCCAGGAGCCTGAATCGCCCACCTGGTCTTGATGTCAACCCTATGAAGACTTTTGTATAGCTAAAAGAGCTGAATGTTTAAGCAAGAAAAAGCCCCTAGTTTTCTTCTATACACAAAAAACACTATTTTCACCTTTAAAGGGTCTTTACCCCTTAAAGGGGTCATCTGGCAACTTCAATCCTAAGAAGACTTTTGTAGAGCTAGATAAGCTGAACATTTAAGCTAGCAACAGCTTTTCTCTTTTAGCAATAAGTTTTCATTCTGTAGGCAAAAAACAGTGTTTTTCGCCTTTAAGGGGCTGTAACCCCTTTAAGGGGTCAATTGACAACTTCGACCCTATGGAGACTTTTGTAGAGCTAAATGAGCTGAACATTTAAGCAAGCAACAGTTTTTCTCTATCTGCAATAGTTTTCATTCTATAGGCTAAAACACTATTTTTTGCCTGTTAGGGGCTGTAACCACTTTAAGGGGTCATGTGACAACTTCGACCCTATGAAAAAAGCAGCAAAGGTACCAATGGGGTATCCGAATGTCAAAAGTGCGAAAGGGCAGAGACAAAACAAGTAAACACCAACAAGAACGGGACAAAAACAGACAACATGTAAACATGGAAACACAAAATAAATGAATATCAATCAACAACGCGAACTCCAGTCGAAACAAGAGTGAACTCAGGTGCTCCAGTAGAGTAAGCAGTTCCTGCTTGCTATAGCACACCTGTCGCGTTGTCCATTCAGCATGCCAAATCCGGTAAAGGAAGACAAAACAAAGCCCCATGACAAACCAATATCTGCACTCATTTGAGAGATCGAAATCCCATATTTGTCTATAAGTGCATGATGTCTTCCGTAAAATT
The DNA here is from genome assembly GCA_963971305.1 of Arcuatula senhousia. Taxonomy (NCBI): domain Eukaryota; kingdom Metazoa; phylum Mollusca; class Bivalvia; order Mytilida; family Mytilidae; genus Arcuatula; species Arcuatula senhousia. The sequence continues at coordinate 43,582,777 of OZ020306.1, forward strand.
TCTTGAGTGAAGACGGTAACCGAGGAGCAACATAACCTTGTGTGAGCAAGACTTTTGTGGAGCTAAATGAGCTAAACATTTAAGCAAGCAACATCTTTTCTCTATCTGCAATAGTTTTCATTCTATAGGCCAAAACACTATTTTTTTTACTTTAAGAGGTCGTAACCCTTATAAGGGGTCATCTGACAACTTCGACACTATGGACACTTTTGTAGAGCTAAATGAGCTGAACATTTAGGCAAGCAGTAGCGTTTCTCTATCTGCAATATTTTTCATTTTATAAGCCAAAAACATGAAAAAAATACTATTTTCACCTTTAAAGGGCTGTTACCCCTCTAAAGAATCATCCAACAACTTTGACCAAATAGAGACTTTTGTAGAACTTTTGATACTGAAGCAGTAGGGTGCATCGAATTTTATCTATCTCTTATACTTTTTGATTTACCAGCCAAAAACAGTAGTCTGACCCCCTGGTCTATTTTTAGTAGCGGCGGCCATGATTTTTGACGGATCAAAAATCGAAACACAAGTTTAGTGCAAGATACCCTAAGGATCATTCATACCAAGTTTCATTAAATTCTGTTCAATAGTTTCAGAGAAGAATATTTTTGAAAAATTGTTAACGGACGACGACGAAGACGACGACGACGGACGCCAAGTGATGGTAAAAATGAATACCTCGAAAATATCCATTTACAGAAAAAGATCTTGTTGCACATTCACCAACCAGTAAATGGTTTTTGCACTTAATGATCGATTCCGAGAGATGTCCCAACAAAAATAAATTAAAATGTTCAGCTTAAAACTCTTTGTTGGAGTGGTTGTTGTTAATTGACCTCTTACAAATTATGACAAATTTCTTTAGAGATAGAAAACATGTACAGACAGAAAAATACTGATGATAGCATAAATAATCGGCCAAAAAATTTCAAAGTCTCCATCAGACCAAAGTTGTCAAATGACCTCATTAAGATCCCATTGCTTTTTAAAATAAAGAAGGAATGTGTCCATGGGACACAAATGCCCCCACTAGGCCCCAAACAGGAAGTTGATGTCTGACAGACCTGAAAGTCGCTAAGGACACACAGTTTGTCATACTGAACCATCCTACCAAGTTTCAAATCATTCTCATATATGGTTCCTGAGAAAAGCTTGACGGAAATTTTCAAAGTCATGTTCACACATTTTCACATCAGCCTAAGTCCCAAACAGGAAGTAGATGTCCAACAGGTCTGAAAATCGCTAAGGACGTATAGTTTGTCATACTGAACCATCCTACTGAGTTTCAAATCATTATCATGTACCATTCCTGAGAAAAGCTTGACGAAAATTTTCATAGTCATGGTTACATATTTTCACATTCGTCTAAGTCCCAAACAGGAAGTAGATGTCCAACAGGTCTGAAAATTCCTTAGGACGTATAGTTTGTCATACTAAACCATCCTACCATGTACAGTTCCTGAGAAAAGCTTGAAGAAAATTTTTAGTCATGTTCACACACTTTCACATCAGCCTAAGTCCAAACAGGAAGTAGATGTCTGTCAGGTCTGAAAATCGCTTAGGACGTATAGTTTGTCATACTAAACCATCCTACTGAGTTTCAAATCATTATCATGTACCGTTCCTGAGAAAAGCTTGACGAAAATTTTCATAGTCATGGTTACATATTTTCACATTCGTCTAAGTCCCAAACAGGAAGTAGATGTCCGACAGGTCTGCAAATTGCTTAGGACGTACAGTTTGTCCTACTGAACAATCCTACCAAGTTTCAAATCATTTTCATTTACGGTTCCTGAGAAAAGCTTGACGGAAATTCGTACGGACGGATGTACATACGGACGGACGGACGTACGGACGGACATGAGTAAAACTTAATGCCCCCGACATGTCGTCGCGGGGGCATAAAAATACTTAATGAAACATGCATATATAGCATGCCCATATGTATGACGTTCATTCACATGCACCATCACAGTCGCTGTATGGTATGACGGCATAAAAACGGTCTTGATGCACAACATCAAATTATGCACCAAATAAATAAAATTAAAACTTTGTCGAACAACTTTATTATAACAAGTAACTTTACCAATTAAAGGTGAAAGGACGCAACAGATTCCAGTTCAAATGCTCGATGGTAAGTACCTAAATTTAAAAAAAATAAAACTGCACAAACAAACAAAATTGAAAAATCTGTCGGGTATAATATTTTCTTCTTTAGATATTGATCATATAAGTTTGTTACATATATTTCTCATGGAATGAACTTTCGTAACCAAGAAAAGTAATAAATATCAAATACGTGCAGATGACATTTATTATGCATATAGAGTTCGTTCCACTATTCTTGAAAGGAATTGTGTACTCTATACAGAAAATGTAATGTAAACACTACATGTACTCTCTTCAAAAATGAAGAAATGACAACAACGCTTTCTTAAAAGATAAATGACCTCGCATTTAAGGCCAAACAATCATTGAAGTAGGAGCATTGTGATAAAAAGAAACACCTTAAGAGTAAATTCATTTATTCTTAATGACATGTAAGTTCATTTAAAAAAATCAGAATTTGTTACCTTGTTTGTTGAATTGTAGCTTGAGGATATTTGATGATTATTGAAATATACAGTTGACGGTCTCGCGTGCACCCCATACATCACAATAGAACCAAGTGTTATTTTACCGCCAAAGTCTCCTCTGACAATTGTAGAAGTCATATGTGCCTTTTATAAAAACAGAAAAAAAATACAACAAAGGTACATTATAAGTTTCCCTATTTTCTTGCTTACAAATCATTTCTTATTATGCATAATTGTATATCTTGAAACTGTAAGAATAGACTTGATCTATTAAAATTCATTTTTTTTAAATTCAGCAAATCAATTATTGATATGGATATTTTCCATAATGGAATTTAGATCATGTTAGATGCCTTTACCGCAAAATTCTTTTAAGTTGAAAATATATTGAAGCAGAAAATACAATTTATGCTACAGCCATTTATATTCGACGGCAATGAATTTTTATCTTTATTTCTGGAAATACGAAATAATAAATTTACTTATATTAATAACTTACGTTCTCTGCAGTGAATGTCAAATAGTTACTGTTGGCAAACTCAGTACCTTTAGTAACAAAAAAGTAATTTGGTCATTTCAGAGGATAAAAGGTGTGGCTCTCGTTAATGAATTGAATTTAAGATAAAAACTATATAAAATACATGGTAAATAATTTCTTTTCCAAGCATTGATTTTTATCAAAACGCCTGACGTCTTTATACACATGTAGTTTTTTGTGTTGCATAAAAAAAGTATGCTTAATGTTCACTAAATGTCACCTGCACATTTCTAACTATTGAGTACACTATCAGTTCGATTCCATCTCATTGAACTGCTGAAGATATTTGTTTACCGTATTTTATGTTGGATAACCTTAATTACCTGCCAAACATAAAGTCGATGGAAGTATTTGCTTTCTAATAAAAGGTATATATTTACCAAAAGATTCACCATCATCCCAAAACAGATCCCCTTTTGCATATCCGATTTGTGACAAGGCAACTATTAAGGTGAAATCCTTTGTTCGACTAGAAAAACAGATATTAAACCGTAATTAAAATGATTTTCTATTCATTAAAGAAATGATTTAAGGATGATTGCTGGTCGGTTATTGAGATTTCTGTCAGATTTTCGGAATCCTTTGGATTTTACCATTAAAATGGTGATATTCTTTTTGCCCACTAACCCCCTATTTTCTTTTTAAATTATTATTTATTAGAGCATAAAGGACTAACTAACAAAGTTTTATAAATTTCTTGTTATTTTTCATAGGTTTTCACACTTAAACAAGTCTAATGTTAAACCTATGAAAAAGTCTGAGAATTCCTTTTCCCGCCAAATTTTGAACGCTTAATATCTCAAAAACAAGTTCGGTTACCTATGAATTTTTTAAGATGATTTTGTACCTTAACCTATGGGCTTTTCATAAAATATATCAATTTAGAGACCTTGTTATTTTTTAACTGACCAGCGATCATCCTTAAAGTACCCGGTTATCAAATTTAAGATTGTAATTTGTTCAAACAAAATTTTTTTTGGTCATATTAGATTTTAAGAACCTTGTACTGCTGTTACAGTATATCATTAAAATAAAAATGAACATATTTTAAGTTAATTTAGCACCTTTAAGTCGTAGTAGTCTGTTCTAGGAAAACTCTTTCAAAAAGTATCATTTGTCAATATATTTTAGGAAGATGTACATCTTCAAGTCATGATATCACAATAGCATGTATAGGTGACCAATAATATGTAGAATAAGGATAATAAAATTAGTTTAGTACCTTTTGGTTGTAGTAACATCATGTTCCTGTGTAGGAATTATAACCCCACCTCTGACATGGACATTTATTTTAGATAATGGGGCATCCAAGACGTGAGTTCCTCCCATCATTTCTGCTCCATCAACTAGGTCATACCAGTTTCCTAGTGGTAGGTAAGCTTGGACAGTAGTTGCACCCTGAAATGTGTTACAATAGAGTTTGTATTCAAATTAAGAAAGGTGAAAATACGTAAAAACAGAAATGACTTCTAAAACACGACAAATGTTTTCCTTTCTTCTATTTTACTGAATATTGTTTTTGTGTCTTATACATGTAATCGCAGGCGATTCTTTACCTTTTGACTAAAATGTTTCTGGGTCGTCTTTAACAGAGACATTGCATGTTTAATCGTTTATCCGTTTATTGTTGTTATTAATTTATGGATTTGTCATCGTTTTACTTAGCAAATAATTCTGCATATTGATTTATGTCTTTGATATGCTTTTTACCATTATCGCATTAAATCTATGTCATGGTGACATTTTTGAACAATTTGATTCCAGCATTAGTGATGATTTGAAACAACATTAACTTACTCGTGTAAGTACAGGTGAAATAAGTAAGCCATCTCCCCACAAAAACTGTTCATCTATACTAAATGTTTTAGAATCTTGTGGAAATCTAAAGAAGTACAGAATATATTCATCTTCATTTGCCTATAACTGGGTAATAAGGCCTATTATTTGGGGGTTGCAGATATTTGTTATAAACAAGCTTGAAATGGACATGATATATTTTGGGACACGTTTTGTTAGGTTTTGGATCCATCACACATTTACCTTTTGTTTGCTGGAAACTTTATATATGTCACCTGGCATAGGTGTGAAAGCGGGGCTATCACTAGTGAGCAGTGGCTCAAAGATTTCTTGTTAATTCTGATTATTTTCAAATTTTACAGTACTAAGATTTGTTGTTTTGATAAGCCATCTATTTTTAAACACATGTATGACAATAAATCTGTATTCTATAGCCTTTAAATAATGATTATTAAATATATTGTAAATAGAACAAGGGAGTTTCAATCGAATTAACACAATATGAAATATTGGAGATTTATTACTTGTTATATAAAAGTAAGTATTATCTATATGTTATATTCTTTTTAGAAAGAACGTTTTCGGTATGATTTTACAGGATTTACCGAGTATTAAATGAAAGATGTATCGTTTATTAGCAAATGAATATATAAATATTGTCATATTTTGCGTTGTTTCAACATATAACGCAATATTTTTCGTTTACAACCATAAAAAAATAAAGATCCCAACTGGATGGTAACTCGAGAAAATTTCAAACAGGCATTTCAATCTCTGAGACCAAAATACAAAACCACAAGGCACATACAGTATTTTCGGCTAATCTAAAAATGAAGCAATAGCATTTTAATTATGCTATGGTTTAGTCGCTATAGGCCCCAATGCCAAATTGCTGTGCCAACTGTGAAGACTGTTTCGAATTCTTTATCATGAAGAAATGAATATACAACAAAAAAACAAATGAAGTAATCATGAAGTACACATAAAGTTCATTACTAAATAACCGTACGGCAACAGAAATATATATTTTGACATAAGCAAATTTTATCTTTTAATCTTTTTTACTTACTGGAAAAACAAAGGTCTGACTACAGGATCACCGCTAATGTGACTATGATATAACAACGTGTAGAGGTATGGAAGGAGCCTATACCGTTGCTGTACCGCACTCCTCATATAAGGCAATACATTCTTAAAGATTGCACTAGCAGGGTCTTGTCCCTATGTTAAGAATATAAAGAAAAATCTTCATTTATTTCAAATTCTATTCTGTTAGTTATTTTGCTCTAGTACCGAGCAATGCAAATTCGGCAGTAGGGGTGTGAACATGAACATGAAATGATGATGAAGTGTGAAGTGTGAAGTGGTCAATGGTGGTATGAAAAAACAAGGCCGATGGGAGTTTTGAGTCTTTTTGTGTAAATGATCATCGTTTTCATTTACTTTTAGCTGTTTTTGTGTTCTGTTTAGTGCGACGTACGTTAAGCTAATTCTATTGAAAAACAGAAAAAAAACTTACATCTCCACTATTATCTCTGTGGTTTCGCATAAAGGGATAGAATGATCCAAGCTGCATCCATCTAGTGCAAAGCTCAGGATCAACAGTACCTGCATAACCACAAATATCAGCACCAACCATTGGGATGCCGAACATATTGAAGCTAAGAATACCTTCAAACAATATGATCATTTTTAGTACAGTGGCATTTTGTGTGGTTTCAATACATTTTTTAAAACAAAGGTATCAAGTAACTGTGTTAGACCCAAACTTTGTCATTAAATGATTCAAATGAACCGCTCTTACTAATAGTTCAATTCCGGTCAGAGATGCATTCTAGTTTCTTTCAAGACTAGTTCAATATTGAATGAAATATTTCCAATTATACTTGTTTATTAAAGGTAATAACAAAAGTACCGAGCTGTAGTGAACATATGTCGAAGTAGACATACCGGAGATATTAAAGATCGCATTGGCTTTGACTTGGTACAGACATCTCAAAAGAAAGACAAGTATTTAGAACGTAGAACAATAAAAACAGCAGGACGAGAAAAAACCACGAAACATATGATAATCGCTGCTGGTGGACCAGAGGTCCCCGAGGGTAATCACAAGCCAGGTCGTAAGACTTGTCTGACACGATTTACCATAAAATTTCCAATATTTTTGTCGCTGAAATTTCCGATTTTTAAATTCAAAATTGTTTTTTCTCTCCTTGTAATGCACATGCTCGATATCCTCGGTCCTGGATTCGGCTTCCTTGTTCGAACGTTTCGGTTTTGAGTACTTTTCGTTTTCAACAGTTTTGGAATTTGACCTTCCAATGTTTTGATTAAAATGCTACTGATGAGAGGTTACTCCTTGAAATACCGATACTTAGCATATCCAAATTAACCGTTTATACCCGCGTTTTGGTATTTTTAATTTTGTATCTAACATCTACAAGTACCTGAAATTGAATATTTCATATCAGCCCAGCTACTATAATTGTCTCCCGTCCAATGTCCTGTATATTTACCACTTCCAGAATACGTTGATCTAGATATGATCAGACTTCGCTTATTCCGTATTCTTTTCATTGTTCTACAAACGAGATAAATATATAAACCAAGCGAAAATATTTCAAAAGTTAAAACTATTACTACTGTATTATTTTCGCTGGGTTGGTCAAATATTTCAGTTTTCTTTGCTTCTTTTTTGTTTGAGTTTGCTTGGTTGTCGCATAAGCAAGCTAAATAGACTAAAACAAAATCCGCATGGTAGGCTCATTTCTATAATTTGGTTCCCCAGTTTGGTATTTTTGGTTTTACTGTTCTATGCTCTTCATATTCATTAGTGTTTGGCATTTTCAATATTTTTGGCAGAGCGCCTCTGATGAGTCTTGAAAAGACGAAACGCGCGTCAGGCGTAGCAAAATTAATTGTCTGGAACTTTGTTGTAATTTGTATTTCTATAACATAGCAACAAACAAAATTAAATGTGTTTTTTTTAGTATTATCACCGTGTGTGCTTGGCTTAAGTTGTCGGTTGTTCCATGACCGCCGGTTTTGTGTCTTGAACAATTGCAATCGAATTATAAAAGTTGTCTTGTTTGTCTACATCATAAATACACTGAAATTAAGCATTGCTTTTACTACTAGATATTGTATAAGTTATTTATCTATTTCTATATATAGAGAAAAATAACAGAAAAAAATATATTGACTGTTTGATTATTCTAGAGAGGGTTTGCTTCAAATTTAGCCGTTTAAAATGAAATAATATTTCTATTTATAATGAGACTCTTATTACGAAATGGATTTTATCGTCGTGCTTTGCTGAAATCTGATACTTTGTCACTGAGTTATAATAATTTTCTTGAATCTTATATATATTCAAAGCTATAATAAGCAGAAAATAGAATAAGACATAACATATTAATGGTAATCTGAAAGGCTATACACTATCTAAAAATATACAATAAAGCGTCTGAAGAATATTAATAGAAGCTGAAAATAAAAATTAGAATATCAATATAAAGAGCAGTGTTAAGGAATGATTATTTTAAATTGAAAATAACTCTGGTCCCAATTCTAGTAATTTTTGGTAGAGCGCCTCTGGTAAGTATTGAATAGACAAAACGCATGTCAGGCATACCAAAATTTATTGTCTGGAAATTTGTTGTAATTTATATCACAATGGAACAATTCTAATAAAAAGCATTCGAGAGAAATAAAAAAAATCGAAAGACATGTTAGAAGAAGAATGACTGATATAGATCGATCAATGTCATATTTAGTGGATAATCTAGCACTAGAAAACATATTACTATTGGAAAGTACAAATTCTACTAAACAACTACTGAATTCACTGAACCCTCAGATTGTCCAGTAGAAGTTAATCAACTATATATCATGTTGTTCAGAAATAAAATCGTCTCACCGAAAAAATGCTCATGCAGTCAATGGACTCATCCAAATGAAAAATGCTCAGTTATTGAACTTTCAATCTCAACAGTGTTCATTCAGTACCAAAAACATGTTCAAAGTACAATCATCTTAAAAAAGTAATGGGCTCTTCCAACTGAAAAATACTCACTAATGGACTCATCCGAATGAAAAATGCTCAGTAATCATATATATATAAATTATAGATCGTTTCCAGTAAAACTTTAAGATTATACAATGGAGACTACTTTCTGGGTCTTGAGGATAAACCACTAAGATTGAATCTGAACTTCTAAGTACTTTCATTAAATTGAAATGTCCAGTGTCCAGTGTTGAGACGTAAATTATATCCGTTCAAGATATGTTTGGCTCTACTTGTGCAGTCACCTTATATGATAAAAAAGTTGTTGACACATCTACAAATATATACATGGGGATAAAAAGTGACCATTGAGATTGATATGAAATAACTTTGTTAGCGCGGGACATAACCGACTACACTAGCAAACAAAGAACGGTCCAAACAAATTTACCAGTGAATTACTTCTAACAAAGAAAAGTACAATAGGAGAGAAAGGGAGACAACGGTCAAGTTATAGTCTCATCTGTCTATCTATTTCTCAAATTGTCCTGAACATTATATACCGTTAAATGTTTTGGACCGTCTTCAGTTCGCAGGTGGTAAATTTAAAAGGTAATACCTTGTTACAAAAACTGCGTGTTATCGCGCTGTTACCTTTATTTTCATAGACAGTTAACTTCATGTTCTCATCGAAGCTTGCTTGTAAAAGCACAAATGTCTTGGAATGGAGAAATCATTTAATATTCTTGTTCTAAACTAATATGACTAAAGCAGAACATGATGCTCCCATGACATTTCAGAGAATACCTCTAAATCTGGGAAATGGCTGTCAAACTCGCGCCAAAATTAAACTAATGCTTGGTTACTTTTGTCAGGACTGGGAGAACCAAGCAGTTCAGACACTTTCAGGATGGTCATCCTTCATGTTTCAGAATTTCAGTCCTCTAGACTATACCTTTAAATACTGAAGAATTTTTTTGGCACACTAACCCCTACTTTTTATGACATTTTCTAATTAAAGAGACCTTATTAACCAACTGTATAAAATTTCTTGATTTTTTTTATATAACTTCATGGTTTAAAGAGCCAAAAAAGTCACAATGTTAAAGTTATGTAAAATCTAGAGGAGTCTGATTTCTTCCAAATTTTTTACATCATATATCTTAGAAACGAGCACATGTACCTATTGTTTTCTTTTTGTCATTTGATTAAGTGGACAGTTGTCTACCATATTCACCACAAACCATAAAATTTTTGATATAAAAAAGTTCAGGAGTGACCATCCTTTATCAAAGGACAAGTTATCTCCTTTTTCAATAAAGTACTCACTCGAATGTTACTTTTGCTTCAAAATGTCCATACATGCTGTGGAGGTTATAATGAGAGGAGAGGTATTGTTGAGCTGATGTGCACAGAGTTTTGTCATTTATGTTTCCAGTAATTGCTGTAATTCAAAAGCTTTTAAGAATCGATCGTTGTATCACCAAAAGGTGAAAGATAAGGTATTTTAACATATATTTTCAATTTAATTACATATTGACTTAAAAAAATTAGCACTTTGATATACCAAAAATACTATTTAAAATTGTTTTGCATAACTTCTTATTGAGAAAATAAAGAAAATATTTTTTTACAATGTTACAATCGTTTTGAACGAATTATCGTGATAGTGTTTGTACGAACAATTATCAAAAAATGTTATCATATTGTTACTTCATTCAAATTACTTACGAGGTACAAATGGAGGATTGTCTATACTATCAACACCACACCCACTAAGCGATCCTGTCACAAAGTTAGAGGGCTCATTCATATCCTGTAAAAGGGAATTTGGAAATTTTGCCACAATAAAATATCTAAAAGTTTATTAATGCATTATGCTTTGATGAGAAGGGCATTTTTGATTCAAAACTTTTTTTAGTCAAACAAAAGAGATTAAATTAAGGTATGTGTACACAAACAGACAGCATAAGCTCATGGATATTTTTAAATACCGACGACGATATTAGCAACCGATTGGCATGATGTTCTCCCATTGTCCCCGGAAAGTCTCATATTTCAGATTTGAAATTCGGCGAAACAATCGAGCTTGTGTTGTTGCCAAGTTACTTATATTTATGAGGATCTTACTCATGGCGGAGCCATGCTTTTGATTTATAGACCAGTGCCGTAACCACTCGACCTACGAATTCCAATCATTGCTCTTAATCATTGTACAAAACAGATTTACTCACAATCCACATGCCATCAAATTTGACCTGATCATAGAATCCTTTGGCATGGGTATACCAGTAATCCACAGCAGCAGGGTGGGTAAAATCAGGGTAGACTGTGTCACCTGGCCACACCTATAAATATATACATGGCGTTTGTCACGGCCGTCATTCGGTATCGTGAGTTTTTGACTCGTGAAGGAATCGACAACGGCGGCAAAGTATAGAAAGCTGCTCGTGGAGGGAGGAGGCGACGGTTCGTGGTGGAGCATAGACTATAATTTTTCTGCAAGTTGATTTATTTCATTCAATATCAAAGTTATTTGAAGAAAAATAAAGAAAATAAAACTGTCTCACAAAATGATTGTTTTTACTCTGTAGAATGGGAAAAAAGCACACGAAAAAGCTTTACCAATTTCGAGAATTAATTAAAGGCGTTACTGCACCCTATATTTTTGGGGGTTATAAAAAGGACATTTTTTATACAAATATGTATTAAATTGCACAAAAATGACGTTTTAAGCATATCATTATATCCAAAACAATTTTTGCCACATTTTGACAGCTAATATGAAACGAAAAGTTATTAAAATGTAATAAAATTTCATTTTTTCCAAAAAAAAGATGCTGTTATTGCTCGTGAAGAATGCGGCGACAATTTATCGCTCGTGAAGTAGCAAGCGTGACCAGTAAAAAATGGCCTCAAAATAGTTAGATCAAACAATTAATCGGCCATTAAGTAGGCATAAAAAGTAAATCCAAATTAAAAAAAATATATATAGATACGGTTATTCCGGTAATCTACAGTCATAAGTGGTCAATCTCTAATAATTTAGATACAATACGGACCAAAACTTGGAGAAAGATTATAGACAAATATATAAATATGTTGAAAAAATTAAAATAAAATTCATAAATGAACATTTTCTTCAATATGTGCAGTTAAACATTCATTTACATATCGCCATTTGTAAAAGTGCTTACTATTGTAGTTATCATTACATGTATGTTCTTCATTGAATATTCAGTGAAATGTCAAGGCAAAAGATCTACTTTGCGGAAATGATTGACTAGACCTTTTTAATGTCTAATCGCTCATCACAATTTAATATTGGCTCAGTTTAAGTTAATAGTACATGATTGGGCCCGACGTGAGTTTTGCCAATGAAAAACTTATCAACACAACATACCGATATCAGAAAGGTGAGTTAGATGGTACATCACATCGATTTTTTATTGTGAATCTCTATGGTTATTTATACATGTTTTAAAACAATTATTGGGAATGAAAATGTTAAAACAATTATTGGGTAGAGTTGAACATTCTTGTTAAAATTCAATTTAGTATTCTTTGGCAGCATTGGTCCATCATAGACTAGTGTTATTGTCTCATCTTTGACTAGTGTGGATGTTTCATCTTCTACTGGTGTTACTGTTTCATCTTCGACTTGCGTGGCTGTTTCATCTTCAACTGGTGTTACTGTCTCGTCTTCGACTGGTGTTGTGGTCGTCGTCCCATTTTCTCCTGGTGTTGTTGTTTGTACCTTTCTTCTCTTCATTGCCCAATGTCTCTTTCTGTTGTCAAAATTATTGCTCTTTCTTCTTTCCATGATCTACAGTTATAAAAATATGACAATAAATACCCAAGCGAATTTGTTAAAATATATATATAAGTATTATATACAATATCATTTAGGTTATGATTGATTCTAGTGCCGGTACAAAGTTTTGATAATTGATAAATTCCTCCATCACGAGCATAATTCACGAGCAAAAAAATACGGTACACCATTCATCACGAGTCGATTTTTCGGTACCGAGCATATTTTTCTTAGCTTATTAATACATTTTTTCTTTAAATCATTATAATGGTGTGGAATATGTAAAAACAAAAGATGCTGCACACGCACATACCAAATTTGTAACGTTTTATGCAAAAGGCAACCCGCAATTCGTATAATAACATGTTTGTTTACAGAAAAAATGATGACGAAATATTCGCCTTGAATGAGTTTGAAACAAGAGGCTCCCAGGAGCCTGAATCGCTCACCTGGTCGTGATGTCAACCGTATGAAGAACTTTGTTAAGCTTAATAAGCTGAACATTTGAGCAAGTAACAGCTTTTTCTCTTTCAGCAATAATTTTCATTCTGTAGGCCAAAAATGTGAAACATGTTATTTTAAGGGCGGTCTGACAACTCTGACTCTATAGAGACCTTTGTTGAGAGCTTAATGAACTGAACATTAAAGCAAGCAAATTTCTTTTTCTTCTATAGTTTTCATTATATAAGCCAAAACATGAAAACATGTTAATTTACGGGCTGTAATCCCTGTAAGGAGTCATCTGACAACTTCAACCCTATAAAGACTTTTGTAGAGTTAAATGAGTTGGACATTTAAGCATAGTTTTCATTCTATAGGCCAAATACACTATAAGGGGTCATCTGACAACTTCGACCCTATGAAGATTTTTGTAGAGTTAAATGAGCTGAACATTTAAGCAAGCAACAGCTTTTCTCTATCTGCAATAGTTTTCATTCTATATGCCAAAAACACTATTTTTCGCCTTTAAGGGGCTGTAACCCCTATAAGGGGTCATCTGACAACTTTAACCCTATGAAGACTTTTGTAGAGCTAAATGAGTTGAACATTAAAGCAAGCAAAAGTTTTTCTCTAACTACAATAGTTTTCATTCTACAGGCCAAAAACACTATTTTTCGCCTTTAAAGGACTGTAACCCCTATAAGGGGTCATCTGACAACTTCGACCCTATAAAGTCTTTTGTAAAGCTTATTGAGCTAAACATTTAAGCAAGCAACGGCTTTTCTCTATCTGCAATAGTTTTCATTCTATAGGCCAAAAACGCGATTTTTTGCCTTTAAGGGGCTGTAACCCCTATAAGGGGTCATCTGACAACTTTGACCCTAGAAGACTTTTGTAGAGCTAAATGAGTTGAACATTTAAGCAAGCAACAGCTTTTCTCTAACTGCAATAGTTTTCATTCTACAGGCTAAAAACACTATTTTTTAAGGGGCTGTAACCCCTGCAAGGGGTCATCTGACAACTTCGACCCTATAAAACTTTTGTAGAGCTAATTGAGCTGAACATTGAAGCAAGCAACAGCTTTTCTCTATCTGCAATAGTTTTCATTCTAAAGGTCAAAAACACTATTTTTCGCCTTTAAGGGGCTGTAACCCCTATAACGGGTCATCTGACAACTTCAACCTTATGGAGACTTTTGTAGAGCTAAATGAGCTGAACATTTAAGCAAGCAATGTCAGCTTTTCTCTATCTGCAATAGTTTTCATTCTACAGGCCAAAAACACTATTTTTTGCCTTTAAGGGGCTGTAGCCCCTATAAGGGATCATCTGACAACTTCGACGCTATGGACACTTTTGTAGAGCTAATTGAGCTGAACATTTAAGCAAGCAACAGCTTCTCTCTATCTGTAATAGTTTTCATTTTAGAAGCCCAAAACATGAAAAAATGCTATTTTTCACCTTTAAGGGGCCGTAACTCCTATAAGGGGTCATTTGACGACTTGGACTCAATGAGGACTTTTGTAGAGCTTTTGATGCTGAAGCAGTAGCGTGGCATCAGATTTCATCTATCTCTTATACTTTTTTATTTACAGGCCAAAAACAGTAGTATGACCCCCTGGTCTATTTTTAGTAACGGTGGCCATGTTTTTTGACAGATCAAAAATCCAAACACAAGTTTGGTGCAGGACACCCTAAGGATCAATCATACCAAGTTTCATTTAATTCTGTTCAGTAGTTTCAGAGGAGAAGATTTTTTAAAAATTGTTAACGGACGACGACGACGACGACGACGACGGACGCCAAGTGATGGCAATAGCTTTTTGGTCAGGTCCAGGTGAGCTAAAAAGTAATGCATTTTTATTTTTATTTTTTGTTGGCTTTTGTTCATAATGTTCATTAATTTTGTGAGACATTTTTGTTTTTTTTAATATTTTGTATATAAATATAAGAAAATTAGAATAAAAGACTGACCTTCTATTTGAAATGTCCGAATTCCTCCACCACGAACCGTCGCCTCCTCCCTCCACGAGCAGCTTTCTATACTTTGCCGCCGTTGTCGATTCCTTCACGAGTCAAAAACTCACGATACCGAATGACGGCCGTGTTTGTGCGTTAATATAAAAGTACAGCGAACTGAGATAATTAAGATAACCAAAAAAAAAAATTAAAAAGTGGTTCTGATCAAATTAGACAAAAAAGTGTAAAAACTTTGAAATTTAAGAGAATCAAGGATGAAAAATAAGAGGCTCCCGGGAGCTTGAATCGCTCACCTGGTCTTTAAGCTGTAAAGGTCTCTTCTATGATCTATTGCCCGTACAATGAGTCATTTGACAACTTCAACCCAATGGAGAATTTGAAGAGCTTAATAAGCAAGCAACAGCTTTTCTCTATCTGCAATAGTTTTCATACTATGAAGCAAAAACATGAAAAACCCGATATTTTTTACCTTTAAAGAGTCATTATCCCTCTCATGGGTCATCTGACAACTTCGACATAATGGAGACTTTTGTAAAGCTCATTAAGCTAAAGGTTTAAACAAGCAACAGCTTTTTTTCTATCTGCCATAGTTTTTTATTCTATAGGGTAAAAACATCTGCAAGGCGATAATCCAAAACTTGACAATTAGGGGCCATAACTTTTATAGGGGGACATATGACAGCTTCAGCCTAATGGATATTTTTGAGGAGCTAATAGAACTGATGATTTAAGCAATCAACATGGTTTCTCTATCTGTAACAGCTTTCATTCTATAGGTAAAGGACACAAAAAACACTATTTTCAACTTTAAAGGACCATTACACCTATAAGGGTCATCTGAAAATTTAGACCCTGAAATCATTTCTGTAGATCTCAATGAGCTTAAGGATTCTCAAATGCTAACTATTCCTTTAGCACTTACAGTTTTCAAGATAAAGTTTAAAAACTGTGAAAATTGTCAATTTTAACGAATAACTTGACTCATTCCACAAATTTGACTCAATGAAGAGTAAAGTAGAGCTTTTATTCTGAAGAGGGAATTTTGCTTCGGATTTTCTATATCTCTGATACTTTTTGAGTTACACTGTAAAAGCTAAAAACTACGGTCTGACCCCTCCCCCCACCCTCTGGCGTACACAAATTTCACAAACTTGGTAGA
This sequence comes from Arcuatula senhousia, assembly GCA_963971305.1. Taxonomy (NCBI): domain Eukaryota; kingdom Metazoa; phylum Mollusca; class Bivalvia; order Mytilida; family Mytilidae; genus Arcuatula; species Arcuatula senhousia. The sequence continues at coordinate 43,599,088 of OZ020306.1, forward strand.
GGACATCCTAAAGATCAAATGTACAAAGTTTCAAAGCAATTCTTTCAGTGGTTTCAGAGAAGATCTTTGAAGAAAAGTTAACGGACGGACAGACGGACGGACGGACGCCTAACGATTACAATAGCTAACCTAAAATTTCGTTGGATGACTTCTATTTTAGAACCGAACTCAAATTTTGAAAAATACGAAATGGAAAATACTTGGATGAAAAATTCACAAATTCAATCGATAATCAAAACTTTTTACTGTAATATACATAATAAACAAATTAATCAAACCTTTCCGACAATAAGCGTAGAATTGTCTTTAGCTTTGATGAAAACACCTCTGTTGACGCCATCATCGTATGGTGCATAACCTGGAGAGTTACTGATGGCGGGATCCTGGAAAAGAGAGATACAAACAAACTACGTAAAAGGGTAATCATGAGGCAATCGACAATCTAGGGCGAGTCTGCTTAACAAAGTTTAGCTGAGCGAATCATGATGATATCAAATCAAAAATTGAGATTTGAAATAAGAGATCACTACACAACGTAAAATAAATCTGCACCAATTTTCAAATACAAATGACAACAAAGTTCCAGACAATAAATTTTGCTACGCCTGACGCGCGTTTCGTCTATTCAAGACTCATCAGAGGCGCTCTACCAAAAATATTGAAAATGCCAAACACTGTATAAATATGAAGAGCATAGAAATCCACAATGAGAAAGTGGAGCCTTTCATGTGACCAGTCGTCGCTGCTCGCCGTTTTGCAATGCATATCAAGTTGGTTGTATTCAAATGTTGTCGTCTCTTTGTGGTCAATATATTCAATAAAAGGATTACGTTATGGATTATATTGAAATGGTTTGATAAGAGTTTTAATGTGTTTGGTATACTTGAGACAAGCCAATTTAAAAGAGGTTGCCGGTCAACATTTAACTAGATTCAAATTAGTTAACTCATCATCATCTATTGGCTAAAATCATATTCCAGTGATTTTATATCACACCAACGTTGCTGGTTAGTTTAAAAAAAAGATTTGATACTTTAAAAAGTCAAGATCATTGCGGTCTTGTGCTATTGTCATATTTTGTTAACTCTTCTTCGATATTTTAGATTTATAATCATCCCTGACTTGGGTTTCATAAAATATCTTTATACTTTGAGTTTTCTTCAAATTTAAGAATTTCTTAAAATAAATATATAGGGGTTCTTGGAGAGAACTTGAAATTGAGGAAATCATTAAATTTGATATGATTTATGAAACCGGGCACTGTTCTGTTATTTGGTTGATATATTCATGTACAGTGTATTTGCTTAAGTTTCGATGGCAATGCATTAGGCAATTTATTGCTGCTGCTGACAGTATTAATTGCATTAATACTCACCACAATAGGCACGAAATGCATGCCAAAGTTATGGAGTTCGTCCACAATAGTCGGCAGACCAGCAAAATTGACAGGGTCTAGGGTCCAATCTTTGTATTTATCCATATAATCTATATCAGCCCATTGAGTATCCTGTATGGTTAAAAGTTAACATTTTATGCATGGACCATTTGATTTATCGGTTAAGTCTAATGGGAACAAAAGCTTTCTGTTACAAAGATTGATTTGGACCTTCATATTGTTATATTCTTAGTCATTTTCGTCCAGTTTAAGAAAGGGGAGGAAACTTTCAATTTAAGGAAAGTATAGTTTTATACATTTAAGTTAGGAAGGAAAGTCCAATATATAAAAGTTTGGTCAATTTAAGCAGTTTTTATTATAGACTCTACATAAATAAACGTCATACTTACGTATGGAATTTGTGTTTTGCGCATGTCTAAAATAATTTGACGGAGGTTATCAGTGTTTGTGTATCCCCATCGACAAAGATGGAACCCAAGTGACCAATATGGCGGGAGCATGGGTCTACCGATGACCTCTGTGTATTGCTGTATGACATTGTCTGGGGTCGGGCCGAGGAAGATATAAAAATCTAGGATGCCGCCTGAAGTTTTGTAGTTGAGAGATATTGGGTTCGTATTCACTAAGCCTACCTCTGCAGAGAAAGTTAGAAATTGTGGTATTTGGGAACTTGTCATTAAATTGAGAAAACAATATAGTCAAAGAAATGCTCAAATGACTATCTTTCCAACCATGAGAGTTTATATATGCGCAAATATTTTCATTTCGTGCAAAAATTCTTAAAAACAGAACTTATACAAAAGAAACTTTTTTTAATATGCAATCGCCTATAAAGAAAAGGTGAATGAAACAAGTTTTATGACAAAAAATAACTTTACCTTTTCGACATTGGTTTGTATTCAATTTAAGATTGTGTGTTGTGCTTCCGGCAAATATACCGAACTTAGGCCGCGTTATTAACGAAACGGTATTTTTTGTAATTCAAACTTTAGACTTAGTCTTTAGCCACTAAGAGTAGAAAAAAAAACAACTACAAACATTGATGTAGTCATCATTCCTACCCATTGCATTGCTGTTTAAAAGGAAAATTCCAAAGGCATTCCCATCCGACTCCATGCCAAGTAGAAAAGGGTGAGCCCCATACAAGTTTCTATCTGGCTGAAACAAAATGAAAAATTCATATGGCAATGTATGAAGTGTGGTAATTCTTGAGAAAAAAAGGATACTTGTCCTTCGGAAGTTGTCTTGGTTATTGGGAGAGCTAAAACATGCAAAGCATTGTAGAGTTTTACCAGAAAAAAAAAACATAACGGTAGACAACAACCATGCATACTGGGAGCTGGATAAAAAACGTTTAGGGTTAGTTATTTCCATGTTCGACTGTTGACTAAATAAAGTAATTGGAGTAGAAATAAATAAATCTTTGTTTTCGTATTTACAGAGACATTAAAAAAGTTCCAGACTATTTTACTTAAGTCAATACACAAACCCTGCATAGAAACTGATTTATTGTATAAGAATTTACAGAATAAAAATGGGATTATTGCAACTGTTCGACACCTTGCAAACAGCTGCTTAAAGAGTTAAAATAAAGAAAGGTTTATTTACAACAACCGATAGAAGATCTAATCATTTAGACAAGTGATGCCTTAGCTTTTAAAGGAGAGGTCAGAATTTGTGACGCAAAACAAGCGACATTTACGCGAGTCTCCATAAGTTCGGACCCGCCTCCTAAGCTAACTCTTATTAACCTTTTGTCTAGTTATAACTGCAACTTACGTTAGGAGGTTGGTCTCTTGACCACATGGTAAATTTAGTGCCATTCTGTGATGTGAGCAATAGCGGCCCGGTATGTTCTCCTAGACCATACAAATAAGCAGTGGGGACTGCTACTGTGATTTCTATGTACTGATCTGAATATGTTAGAGGTCCAACGCTGGTATCAAATCTAGTTTGTAGAAAAAACATGTTATTTTTAATTTGATACAATAAGTTTGCAGACTCGCGTCATTATTTTTTACATATATAGATAGAAATGGTAAACAAAATAAGGTGTGGTATTATACTTAAAAGTGCATTCCTGGTCTTCAAAGGCTTCAAAGGCATTAGTGATTTTCTATATTTTTGATATCACAATGTGTAGATTAAAGGCGATAATATGAAAAGCTGAAAATGATTTAGATTTTGTTTAAATTCATAAAAACGCGGACGGTGTTTTTCTAGTGTCTTATACTGTTGATTTCTCGCTGTTGACGTTTTATTGTGTCTTTAAATGATTGCTGCAAAACCTCACACTTACACGATCGAAGATGAAGATTTTCTGGTGACTTGTAACCCAGCAAATGGGGACGTTTTCACAGAATAGTCATACACTGTAGTAGCTGCTTTGGTCGAGACTTTTGGTGTGTCAAGTGGGACCTCATACCGCTGTGAGTTTGGGTCGTAAATCTAGTAAAACAATAAAACGATATGGAAAAATGCTCCATGGTGTCGGATTTAATTCTTAAAGCGTCCATGTGTTTAAGGAATGGTCGCTTTGTGCCGACATATGATAACGACTGCAGTCTTTAACTGAAAGATCGAAATTCCACGCTGCCTATAAAACTTAACGTCTATCAATTTTTCATCGATTGGTTAAAATGCATGCTTTTCTATACTTTTTTAATGACATTGTGGTGCTTGAAAGGGAGTATCTAAAATTAATGAGACGTGCGTGCACAATAGTTTTATCATAATTTTAATGCGATAGAGTCATAATGTTAAAGTTAAACGTACCTTTAGTCTCAGCCGATTTTCGGTTTCCTGACGAACCTCCATCTTTAGATCAGACAACATTTTTGGATAGGGCAATGAAACAGAAGATACGACCCTTTTTAAACTTGCAGTACTACCAAAATTTGTCTCTTGTTGATTTTCAAGGGAATAGCCCTTATAGTCATTCGGGAAATAGCACCATGATGCCCCACTGGCAGACGAACTTCTCCAACAGCACCCTCTAGCGACGCATGCGTCCTGAGAAGCACCTCGTTCTGGATGACAATCACCACGTGCAATGTCTGGTGTACTACACGCAGAGGTAGATTTTGACGCTGGTTTATAACACCATGGGATTCCGAGCTGAACCTGATCCCAGCAGCAGCCTTTGGCCGTGCAGCGGTCTTGTGTTGCCCCTATTAGAGAGTAAAAATATTGGTAAGTACACGTATTGAAAAAAATCAAATGTTTTCACACTTAAATATCGTAAAGTGGCACGAAAAGTGGCACGAGTTCAAGCAAATTAATTTGTGCTTAAAATACAGACCAAAAAAAAAATAATTACTTCGTCAACGTGCGTAAATATGTTGGTGTCCTTAACACTATTTAGCATGGAACTTTATATTGCATAAATATATCGTTCAAGAAATGTATAGAGTTTTTTGTACTCTACCTGGCTCAGTGTGGCAATCTACACGTGCGTTTAGGTCCCCGACATTGCACGTGTCCTGTCCCGTAGATTTAGTCAGAATTAAAGCAAATACAAAACCGATGAGCATTGTTAGTAAGGTCGTTGTTCTGTCACAGGCCGATAAATTAACTTTCTTTTGAATGAACTTTCTAGTTCTTATCAGTTTAACAAATGATTACGTGGCTAATCTAAATATGTACATGAGAACAGTGCATATTTAAAAAATTACGATTAAAGTGCATCCATAGTCACTTTTTAGCTCACCTGGCCAAAGGCCACGTGAGCTTATGCCATTACTATGCGTCCGTCGTCGTCTGTCGTCTGTCGTCCGTCGTCGTACGTTAACAATTTCAAAAATCTTCTCCTCTGAAACCACTAAACCAATTTAAATGAAATTTTGCAGGAATGATATATATATATGATTTCTTGGCAACAAACGATCCTCATTTTGAAATGATTCGATAAAAAACATGGCTGCTGTTACTAAAAATAGAACACAGGGTAAAATCACTTAAAATGGCTTATAACTCAGCAACCATAACAGATAGAAAAAATCCGAAGGTTCTTAGGCTCTTCAGAATCAAAAGCTCTACAAAAGTCTCCATTGGGTCGAAGTTTTCAGATGACCCCTAATGGGGGTATGGCCCTTTTAATGTAAAAGATAGCATTTTTTCATTTTTTTACCTATAGAATGAAAACTATTGCAGATAGAGAAAAGCTGTTGCTTGCGTAAATGTTCAGCTCATTTAGCTCTACAAAAGTCTCCATAGGTTTGAAGCTGTCACATGACCCCTTATAGGGGTTACGGCCCTTTTAACGGTGAATAATAGTGTTTTTGCTTATTTAGAATGAAAACTAATGCAGATAGAGAAAAGCTTTTCTTGCTTAAACATTCAGCTCATTTAGCTTTACAAAAACCTTCATAGGGTTGACATCAAGACCAGGTGAGCGATTCAGGCTCCTGGGAGCCTCTTGTTTAAAATTCGATTGAAATTGGGGAATGTTTAAAAAGAATTGAACAGATTTATTTACACTTAATATTTTGTTTGTTATTATATATATACTCTTCAAAAAAAGTTACGCATAGATAGAAAATTCCCCGTAGGTTTAATGCAAATCGAAACAATTTCAAAACATTATTGCCGAGCTGTTCTTCAACCGATTTTCACGAAATAAAATCCAGTAAAAAGAAAACAAAATGAAGATTGTTTGAATAATTAAGACCAAAATCCTAACTTCAATGGTTTTTAAGAAATTGTGAGTAGAACACGACTAATGTTTTTCACGGAACATTTTGCATTGATTTAAACGGGAAATTGAATCGTAAAATGTACACTTGAGTTCCACTTGCAATATCTTAAAAAGCAGCGATGTAACGATTTTACTCAAAATTAAACAAACAATCTCTATTTTGTTTTCTTTTAACTGGATTTTATTTCGTGAAAATCGGTTGTAGAACAGCTCGGCAATAATGTTTTGAAATTGTTTCGATTTGCATTAAACCTACGGGGAATTTTCTATCTATGCGTAACTGTTTTTGAAGAGTATATATATAATAACAAACAAAATATTAAGTGTAAATAAATCTGTTCGAGTTCAATTGGACTAAATTGTTACATAGTATTTGTGTCCACAAAAGTGTGCATGATGGATGGACGAAGACAATTACTAGGTCCCCCCCCATCACTTTGCTGCGGGGATTACGGTAAGGGGGAAAATCAGACACATCAAACTTTTTATGGTAAGGAGCATCACTGCAAATTTCATTTCAACTGAACTATTTATTTTGTGGAAACATTATAATTAACGGCGTTGTCAAACAGATGACATGTAGACGACATCATTATACGGTGCCTCCGCCATTTTTGCGTACAATAAAAACACAACTTTTGAACTAAAATCCATTGCACGGGTTATTGGACAAATTTGATGCAGTTGAGACTTTTGTAGAGCCTTCAATTGTAAAGAGATGAAGATCATTTATATTCATACTATCTGTAACAGTTTTGGGGTAAAATGTGATATTCTTTGTTACTGAAGACTTGAGTTAACCCACGGTTGTTGTTTTTTTTTCATTAATGAACCGAGTCAGGACCGTTGTACTTTTTAATTTCTTTGGTATGATATGTCCTTGTTTCGCTGCTTCATGTATTCTCAATCAGGTAATCTATCGATTACGAAGCTCACCTCGTCATTCATTTTGTCAAGCAAGCGGGAATAGACATGAAATTTTCAAATTTTAAGTGTTTATCCTTGCAGAATAAGAAGGTCACAGCCAGCTCCTGAACCATGAATCATTGTACCATTGTTCTTATGTGCAGTAATTGTCTATTAGCGTGAGTGGACTTTGATCATTCTTCTGTAAGTGGTCGTTCATGTGAAAAATATGGACCACAATCAACATCTGAAGCGTACATTGTACTAAGCTAGGTGTAGCTTTCATACTAGTATGCTTGCTGTGGCACTCGTCTGGAAGCGGGAATGGACTTGAACCATTCTTCTGTAAAGTATAGGTCACAGCCGGCATCAGAACATGCTTAAGCTTAGAATCACTGGGTGCACATACCTTATCAATATGATTGGTTGGTTCTTCTCTGTTAGCAGGAATGGACTTCAATCATTCTTCTTCTGTATATGTAGGTGGCTATTCCTGTTGAAATTATAGGTCTCAACTGGCATCCGAAGCAGGCATTGTACTAAGCATCACCAGGTGCATCTACCATACCAGTAAGGTTGATGTTGCAGTTGTCACTTCTTCTGTAAGTGGACGCAGACGCTGACCCCGACACTAATGCTTGGTGTATTGCATTACTTTCGTGAAATGGGCTATAAATAAGTAAAAAACCCGTTTTGTAAATGTGTTTTTATGGCCCGACCACGTATGTGGATCGGACATATAGTTTTACCCTTGTCCGTCCGTCCGTCCGTACGTCCGTAACAATTTGGTTAAGTTCTTGGTTAAGGTCCATTACTCGGATACTAGATGGGTCTTGGGTAGGGCTACACCACCCACTAGAAATTAGGTCACTGTGAATACTACATGTTAGGGGTCATTAATATTTCGCTACTCAATGAGTCTTGGTACATGGCACCACCCACCAGAAATAAGGTCACAGCGACCTATATTTTACACATGAACACTTTTGATCAATTTTTGGTAAAGGTCCATATCCCAGGTAATACACATCAAGGGTCAATGATATTTCAAGAACGGGAGGGCCATCCTGTGGCTCATAGACACATTATCTAGTTTTTCCAATTTTTATAAATACATTGTATATCCTTCACAAACAACATTTTTTGGAGGAGGGGGTATAAAGGAATCATCCTGTTGTCTGTCCATCTGTCCACCTACCTCATAAGCAAAGCAGCCAATAAGTCGATAAAACTTTACATAATTGAAGCACACCATATGGAGATGTGCATGAAGGATTTTTTTTTTGCAGGAATGTCTCCCCCTTTTCCAAAAAAGTTTTAAGTTCAAAGGTCCATAAACACCACAAAAATTTGGGGATAAAAAATTGCTAGTAATATGGACATTCCAACATAGCAAGTTTCGTTGAATTCGGATCAGTAGTTTCAGAGGGTGTGCTAGTGGTTGCATAACTACTAGGATATGCGTCTAGTGTGGGGGCAGTCATAGACTCTCCTTGCTGCTGGGTAGCCTACTTATGTGGGTGAAAAAGGAAGCCGAGTGCGTCAGTCTTTCTTGCCAGTGCAAAGCCTCTACCAGTCTTAAGATCTCTACAATGCCTCATCGCGGCAATGCACAATAACTGGAGTCTAGTAATTCAGACTAAAATGTAGATCACCCCCTAGAGATGCAGTGTAAAGGCCCATCGTTGTATAGCCATGCCCTAACACTGATCATCATTGTCCCAGCTGAGTAAATAGCATGGCTAGATGAGAATCGTTTGTCTGAGAGGACAGTTCATCTCAGAGAAGGAAAACTCTTGACATAAAACCTGGATAAAATTGCTTCATCAGCTTTGGTAAGCAACCATATTAGGCATGAGGTTAAATGCCTCATCCTGTAAAAAGTCTTAGTTACAGAAACCACAAGTGGCCTTATGTCCCACCAGGGACGAAGGATAGATATATAGAGATAGTTTCAGAGGAGTTGCTCTGACAAGATGATTAATGAGGATTTTCTGCAACTTTCTAAGTTCAAAGGGCCATAACTCCCACAAAAATTTGAGGATCGAAATTTCCTGGTAATATGCACAGCTACATGTGGTGTCCTTCCAATATACCAAGTTTCGTTGAATTTGGTTCTGTAGTTTCAGAGAAGTTGTGCTGACACAATGATAAATGAGGAAAATTTTCAGCAAATACCTAAGTTCAAAGGGCCATAACTCCCACAAAATTTTGAAGATCAAAATTTCTTGGATATATGCACAACTGCATATGGTGTCCTGCATATATACCAAATTTCATTGAATATGTCTCAGTAGTTTCAGAGAAGTTGCGCTGACAAACTTTGTGACGGACAGATGGATGGACAGGACAAAAATAATATCTTATATCATTCAGGGGAGATAATTGGATATAGAAATTGTAATTATAGTGTTCAGTTGGATCCCCCTAAGCGTGACTACTCTTTAACCACTTAATGGATTTTTATGAAATATCACAAAAAGGAAGTATATCATATGAAGATGTTCACAAAAAAATTTCAATGGGCTCTATTATCATTCAGGAGAAAATTAGACTTTCAGTTTTTTTGGGAAAAATAGAGTCCACTAAAAAGTTGGGTATCTTTTTGTTAGATAAGGTACAGTATTTCTTATTACTTTATGTTCTGTATATTCTAAGCCATGGCACCCAAAGTTTTTAACAGAAATACCCTTTTTATATTTTGACTATGTTTGGAAAATTCTCTTCAGTTGTTTTCAGATAAAAGTCATAAGTCAGACTTTAAGTGACATTTTAACCTGACCTTTCAGGTAGGGTAAAAAGCTAATGTACAACAATTACCAATTCAGGTAAGCTTAAAAATTCAGACCTGTTGACTAATTTTGATCCAAATGCGTAGTCTGAAAGTTTTTAAGCCGTATTTTAAGAATTTTTAATTTAAAGTCCTGAACTTTCTTGTTTTTATACCCCGCCACACGAAGTGGCAGGGTATTATGTTATACCCTCAGTTTTTTCGGTGTCTGTCCGTTTGTCCGTCTGTCCGTCTGTCCGTCCCCGAAGGTTTCCGACCAATAACTTGAAAACGTGTCAAAGGATTTGAATGATATTTTACACAGCTGATTAGTACAATAAAATACAGGTCAAGTTCGAATTCCATCATGATCCCAAAAATAGTTTTCAAGATAGGCCACTTTGAAAAATCAAATTTCATGAAATTTTGAGTTTCCGACCAATAACTTGAAAACGCGTCAAAGGATTTGAATGATATTTTGCACAGCTGTTTAGTACAATAAAATACAGGTCAAGTTTGATTTCCAGCATGATCCAAAAAATAGTTTTCGAGATAGGCCACTTTGAAAAATCAAATTTCATGAAATTTTGAGTTTCCGACCAATAACTTGAAAACGCGTCAAAGGATTTGAATGATATTTTGCACAGCTGTTTAGTACAATAAAATACAGGTTAAATTTAATTTCCAGCTTGATCCAAAAAATAGTTTTCGAGATAGGCCACTTTGAAAAATCAAATTTTATGAAATTTTGAGTTTCCGACCAATAACTTGAAAACGTGTTATGGGATTCAATTGATATTTTGTACAGCTATTGAGTACAATAAAATACAGGTCAAGTTCAATTTCCAGCATGATCCAAAAAACAGTTTTCGAGATAGGCCACTTTGAAATCAAATTTTATGAACTTTTGATATTATAACGTGGCGGGGTATCATTTTCAAAGGCATTGCAGGACCTAAACATTGAAGAATATCTGAAGTCCCCTCTGACATGTGATTGCTATGCTTCTCCCTTTGTCTATGGTCCATCTGGTCATGTCATCACGGGTGATCTTAAGATTATTGAAAATGATTTATTACGTAATGTGGTTTCCCATGGACCTAAATTCAGGGAACCGCAACGTATAAATTGGAATCATAACTTTAAGATCATCATGGACGCTGTGGAGGACTATGCTAGAGCCTGGATAAAGAGGGAAAAGGACCAAGAACCAGAGCTTGAATCACTGTCGGACTGGGTAAGGACTATCCGATCTCTTGTACGAAGCCGAATAGACAAACTTCGCAAATGTGTGAACCCCCGGCCTTCTTCTGTATTTAGAGATCGTGAAGCTCTCAATTGTCTCTCTTCCTTACATGACAGGTATGTTGTCACGCCAGCAGACAAGGCTTCCAATAATATAGTTTTTGTATGTAAAGCACATTATTACAATTGTCTGATAAAAGAACTAGGCATTGATGGTAATACTTCCGCTAGTGCTACATACACACGGACTACATTTAACAAAGATGAAATCATAGCCAACCATAGCTCTTTTATGTCCTCTTTCAATATTCCAATGAAAGAGGAACATAAAGAGTTACCATATTTGTACTGGATACCTAAACTTCACAAAAATCCGTACAAAGAAAGGTATATAGCTGGATCTTCATCATGTTCAACTACAGAGCTGTCCGTTCATTTAACTAAAATCTTGTCTGCTGTCAAAGAAGGTCAAAAAGCATACTGCGACACTATTTATAATCGTAGTGGAATTAACCATATGTGGATTTTGAAAAACTCAAAAGATTTGTTAGATCATTTTAAATCTAGATCATTTTCTGAGGTTCACTCTTTGAAAACGTTCGATTTTTCAACTTTATACACTACCTTGCCACACGAAAAACTAAAATGTCGCCTGAAAAAACTTCTCGAAAAAGCCTTTTCAAACTCAAGGAATTTTGTTGTTTTGGGTTATAATTCTACATTCTTTTCCAAAACATCTTTCAAAGATAAAATTTGTTACACACTGGAACAAGTTTGCAGTATGCTTGATTTCCTCATTGACAACATATTTGTCACCTTCGGAGGAGAGATTTTTCAACAACAAATCGGCATTCCAATGGGCACAAACTGTGCTCCTCTCCTCGCCGATTTGTTTTTATACTCTTACGAGACTGAATTTCTTCAGGGACTCGTAAAGAACAAGAAGATGAAAGAGGCAAGGTCATTTAATCTTACATTCCGATATATTGATGATGTCCTTTCTGTCAATAACACTTCATTTGGTAGTTGGATTCCTTCAATATATCCTCCGGAATTGGAGATTAAAGAGACCACCGAATCTAATTGCTTCACGTCTTTCTTGGATTTGCACCTCGAATTTGACCCAGGTGGTCATCTCAGTACAAAAATTTACGATAAACGAGACGATTTTAATTTTCAAATTATTAATTTTCCTAATCTACAGAGCAATATACCTACTTCTCCTGCATACGGTGTTTATATTTCTCAACTTATTCGATATGCCAGAGCTTGCACACATTTCACAGATTTTTTGATCAGACACCGGTTTCTTCGTGACCGACTTTTGAAGCAGGGCTATAAGAAAATACGTCTCATACGATCACTAAAAAAATTCTTTCATCGTTATCAGCCACTAGTAGAAAAGTTCAAAATTGAGTTTAAAGATATGATAGTTAATTGTTTTAATTAGTATTTGACTGGTCTGCTGTACTGAGATGATCACCTCAATATCCCTATTGTGTCTCACAACAATGTTGTGTTCTATGGTCATTACCGGATCCTAAGATCGCAATGGAAGAGGGAGGTTTGGCGCCATAAAACCTGGTTTAACCCACCATTTCGTTTGAAATGCCTGTACCAAGTCAGGACCATTGCGATCCACCAGTTCTCCGGTATGACTGATTCGTTTTTGTCATTTTCTCTGGACTTTGAGATTGATCATTCAAGTTCGGTAGTTTTGTTATTACCTTTAATTAATGTCCCATTACATGCCTTATTTTTTACAATAGTTACCACAAGACCATTTACAATCCATAGTCCGTAATTTTAAATCCAAAATTGTACAAAATATGGATAAATCGTACAGGTAAACAGGTCTGATTTTAAACTGTATGGCTAAAAACAAATACATATACTGTAAACATAGTAATATTTGTGGTGTATTTATTTTGGCTATATTAGCCGTCAATGACAATCCAGGAAAATTGTACATGCTAACATTAAATGTATATAATTTAATTTAATTACATTCCATTAAAATATTTAAATGTTTGCAATTTGATTGATAAGATTGCAAAACATGCATTGTTTATTTTTTTAAAAATAAATCCGCATTAATAATCATTGTCAAGGTCCCACATGCTGGTGAGTGTCATCGAGAAATGAAACTTTATCACAGAAGTACTATTGACAAATCCAAATCACCGTTATAAATATAGAATATAGGACTTTTTTTATTTTGAGATCAATTTTATCACTTGTTTTCGGGTTCACCAAAAAACAAGTGATAAAGTCGATCTCAAAATCAAAAAGTCATATAATCTCTTTATCGGTAATTAATTGTGACGTAACGTACTGACCCAATAATTTCGGTGATACACACCTGTTCGTGAGACAGACTTTATCAGCCAGTACACATCAAAGGAAAAATGTACAAATTACCGATAAATACAAAACTAAAGGAATGTAATCATTTATTATATGTAAATTAAGGAATGATATTTGAAAACCATTAACATTTATGTGCGAAAAAGGGATATTTGGATTGAATGGGAGAAATTAAGTAACCACAAATATTAATACATTTACAGTAAATATATTTACTTCAACAAATTAAATAAATGTAACAACCATTTTAATATTATTTTATTTCCCTCATAATTCTATGCAAAACATACATTAATATAATATAAATGTACAACAATTATTATCACAGATCTTTATACCTAAAATAGCAATATTGAGATTATCACTTAACTTCATAATCTAAACAACTGAATGTCTAATACATTCTTAGCATTTCTGCTATGCTTATGCTCAATCTTTTTTTAAATTATTAAATTACATATTTTTGATTCATTATAAAAACATAGGTATGTGGTTAGTATTTAAGTAGACATTTTTACCAAATTCACTGCCTGTGAATAAATACAAAATTAGCGATTTTAAAATTTGTAGCTTCAATCTAAAAAAAAACAACATACATATAATTTTTTTCTATTTATATGCCAGCCGATATAAATCTCACTAATGTACAGAGTCTACCAAATTGCATGAGACCCAAAATATGATCAAATAAATTATGACCTGGCACACATTCTGATTTTCAGAAGTTTTTGAAAAAGTCTGCACATGTGCAGAAAAATGGCTGGGAAATACTATCACATCTTTCCTAATTTTCTTGTCCCCATCAGCCAAAATTAACTTTCCAATGGAAAGGATTTTATCTCGGCATCTAGGGCAATGCCATTATCATGTTATAGAAACAATAGAACAGCTTTTATGTATTCATGAGTGTGTCAAATCAGCTATTTGATATAACACCACCTTATAATATGATGCAGGTTAAACCTGATAAGCTCCCGCACATTAAATCACTTTCTTATAAATACATGTATGGTACATCATACTTAAAATAAAAGAAAAAACTCATTATCTTTAAATGGTAGCAAGAAATGCAAGCTTTTGCATGATTATAAAAAAGGAAAACGCCTGCTAACAGAACAAGGGGGTGATTTTTTTCTTAAACATTGTAAATATAGGATGTCAAACACCAAGTGATAAACAAGAGTTAACACTAAAGTATGTCTCGCCTGCCGGCACCATCAGAAACAATTATTCTTTCTTACTTCCACTATATTTTGAATTTACATGGATTTTCAGTTTCTGAGATCAAAAGATGTTTATAGAACTTAAACATTGCAAATATATGCAATAAAAATAATCAAAGTCACTCAACCGGAAAATCAAGGCCAAGGTCAAAAGATGGGGATGCAACTGTGCTAAGCTACTACTGGGGAATATGCATACCAAGTTTCATCAACCTAGGACCTATAGTATTTGAGATATGGAGGTGCTCGCAAAACTTTTCAATTGCTATTATATGTATTGAAAATTGTCAAAGTCACTCAACCGAAAAATCAAGGTCAAGGTCAAAAGATGGGGATGCAAATGTGCTAAGCTACTACTGAGGCATATGCATACCAAGTTTCATCAACCTAGGACCTATAGTTCTTGAGATATGGAGGTGCTCGCAAAACTTTTTCATTGCTATTATATGTATTGAAAATTGTCAAAGTCACTCAACCGGAAAATCAAGGTCAAGGTCAAAAGATGGGGATGCAAATGTGCTAAGCTACTACTGGGGCATATGCATACCAAGTTTCATCAACCCAGGACCTATAGTTCTTGAGATATGGAGGTGCTCACAAAACTTTTTCATTGCTATTATATGTATTGAAAATTGTCAAAGTCACTCAACCGGAAAATCAAGGTCAAGGTCAAAAGATGGGGATGCAACTGTGCTAAGCTACTACTGGGGCATATGCATACCAAGTTTCATCAACCCAGGACCTATAGTTCTTGAGATATGGAGGTGCTCATAAAACTTTTTCAAAAAGTTAACGCCGCCGTCGCCGCCGCCGTCGCCGCCGCCGGTAAAGTAACACCTATGTCCCGCTCTGCTTCGCAGGCGAGACAAAAACTACATGTTGAATAGTGTAAACCAGCTATCCGATGTTCTTCCTTTTATATTATTGACCAAAAAAATCAACATGGAATAGATTTGAAATACCATTCAATACCATTTTCATGCATTTAACATGCTTGAATTTTGTCCCAAGACCATTGGAAAATGTACCTTTTTCATTCAAAGGCAAAAGTAGTAGTAAACAATAGCGTAAAATATTTTCATTGAGTCAGGTACACAAATTATCACATGGTTTCTAAATATGGTTGTAAACCATATATGGTAATAATAGACGATTTCGGACCTCGAAGAAAGCACTTTCACTTTCATTTTCGAATGCAAACGCTGGAGAGAAAAATAACAAAAACAATTTTGTTAAGTGAGGCCGACAAGGTAAATGTAATGACTGTTGGGAAATGTATATGCTGAATTATTTAAGTGACATGCACCGAGAAAATTAGAATGACAGTCAGCTTTCATTTTGTTTTATTAGACGCGACCCCTAGCGATAGAATTGAACAATTCAATAATATATGCCAGAAATCCTAATTTTAAACATTTAAAAACATCTCATAGCTGAGAATACTCAGAATATTATTATAAATATAATAGATATGTATTTTATTTTTTTAAATGCAAATTACAAAATTGAAAATTAATTTTGCATTCCATGCTATTAGGCGCGGATTTTTGACTAGCTTATACGTGTTCCGGTTAAAGGCATCATACTCTATCAATTTAGCTCGCGCAGAGTGGGAGCTTATAATAACGCTGTGTTTTGACTGGTCAACAAACCTAGTATTTTTCCGCATATTCAATATATCCGGAATTAATTGTAGCTGTCGTTGGATTTTATTTCCTGCCAATTTATTGCTGTTGTATTTTTTTTCCCACCATTTCAAGTGCCGTGGTATTTTATTGAAATACCAAGGTAATCGCGGAAAATCCCTATTCTAAAAATAGATTACTTAGGTAATATTGTGACGTCACACATGTAGCCATCATATGATATAATATCAGCATTGCTTTAGAAACATTTATTGTAATGTTTTTTGTTTGATACAAAGGATATGCGGTGGAATTAAAGAACTATACAATACTTGTGAGTGGTTTTTGCCAAAATTATACTTTCGAGGCTAATAATTTACACGGCTCGTGAAATTTTGAATCAGCCTCTCAAGTAGTATTTTTGGACAAATACCACTCACAAGTATCGTATAGTTCTTTATAAATGGTATGTATATCATGAAAAAAGAAAGGCAAGCTTTAGGGTTAAAAACTTACAATTATTGTGTTTTCTAATTTCAGTATTAATAGTGTATAGTCTGTCTGAAATTTCAACAGAGAATAAATCATCAAACAAAAAAAAATTCTGCTTTTGATTTTAAACAATAATATTGTCTTCAATTTACTTAAAAATAAACAACAAAAAAACAAACAAAAAAAGATAGAAAATAAAAGATACATAATAAAACAGAAATAAGGTTGTAAAAATAGATATTGTGTTAACAATTTCCACATATATTCATTTATGGGTCATTTATAGTAATACAAATGCTTCAATAGTTGTTCAAACATAAATCCTTAATCAATAAATTACTCTGCGATTAAATTGTAGTTATTGGAGAAAATAATACTAATCAATGTTATGACTAATACAGTTTTCAAAATTTAAATCCATGGTTTATATTCAACATAATAAAACAGTTGAACAGTTAAAACAATATTGTTGAAAACTAATGATTCAAAATAAGTTTTTTTTCGTATTGCACCAGTGGCGGATCCAGAAGTTCTGAGAAGAGGGGGCCCACCGACTGGCCTAAGAGGGGGCCTGCTACGGTCACGTTTCGATGATTTCCTATATATATTCAACCAAATTTTTCACCAAAAGGGGGGCCCATGACCTCCAGGGCTCTCCCTGGATCCACCTATGTTGCACACATACATTTTAAGGTTTGATTGAATACATTTAATGTAATGACCTATATGTGTATAAAGTCTGCGACAAATGAATATAGTCTTGCTATAAAATATTTTTTTTACTTTCCCTATTAATATAAAAAACAAGAAGACCTTAGCTTAATATCAAAAATAATATTCTATAAACCAAGTTACACAAAATATCAATACTACCTTATGTTTTCTTCAGAAAACTTTTAGGAAGGTTTATGAACTACAAAAAAATAATTATATTTATTTCTAAATTCAAAAATCTTAATAATTTTAAAACAGTTGTTTTTCACATAATTTCAAAATGATTTTGCACAAAAACAAAACACAAACATTTCAAATAATGAAGCCTAATAAAATAGAAAATAATCTCTTTATGAAGAATAAAGTATACAATAATACATGTTTTCAACCTTAATTTTAAATGCACCTTTGTTTACATATGGTTACTGATGATACAGTTCAATAAATGAAAGATATAAATAGAATGGACCTCATGAACACATTTTTGAACAAAGAGAATATGATGCCCATTTTAATGTACCATGATGTTAAAATGCCACTGAAGATGAGTATCAGTTCTTCTTATGCTGTCACAACTTCTTCCATTTCCAGTTCAATAGCCTCTTGTTCATTAGGTGTCATGTACATAGAGGCATGCAGCATTATAAAGAAGAAAGAAGCACCTGAAATGTAATAATATTTCAATTTAGTTAATGTCAAAATTGGTTTGGAATCAAATATGCAATAAACACATTATTTAATCTAGAGACAATTGCAGAACTTTGATCAGTTACCTCTTGTCACATTGAGGGCTGCTGGTTGTTTTCAATTGTATATTTTTAAATTGACGCCAATAAGTGTAGGTTATGTCCTAAACATTTATTTTTCTTCCAGATCTCAATATCTTCTGTATATTACAATAAGATTGGTTGTTCTAAAGTGGAAATAGTTTTTTATTGTATTTTTTTTTAATTCTAACTCACCTTTTTATGAGTGGTGTGTACATGTACATTGTAACACACTTAATTGTTATCAAAGAAGACAAATGAAGTGTGTTTGTGAGAAGTTCAATATTTTCATGTTCTCTTCCATCATGTTTTAAGCATGTGCATTCTACCAGAACACAACATAACTTGTATTTTTTTTTAAGTAGAAAATACTCTTCTTTATTATTATTTAACTAGAGAAGACCTTTAGATCAAATTTCATTTTTAGAGGTGGTGAAAATGGAAAATGTGTCAAATATGCAATAATTTTTACATTGCATATACAATTTGCAATAATTTTTACATTCATGGCTTATATGATATGCAATAAATTTTACATTCAATGCTTATATAATATGTAATATTTTCTACATTCAATGCTTATATAATATGGAATAATTTTTACATCCAATGCTTATATGATATGCAATAATTTTTAAATTTAATGCTTATATAATATGGAATAATTTTTACATCCAATGCTTATATAATATGAAATAATTTTTACTTTCAATGCCTATATAATATGCAATAGTTATTTACATTCAATGCTTATATATTATATGCAATAATTTTTACATTCAATGCTTAAATAATATGCAATAATTATTTACATTGCTTACATATCTTGGCAGAAATTAGCCAAAAAAAGGCAATAAAATTTTGGGATGTGATTCTCTCCCCCCCTTAAACTACTATGGTCTAACGCTTACCAATTATCCAGAACACAGCTGACCCAGCTCCTGCTAACCAAAACAAAGGAAATGAACAAACACCTACAGCTGTGTACTGTTGTCCAACACTTAATTCTTTTCCTGAAAACAAAAGTATGATATAGCTTTTCATTTATATTGCACACATGAAAATTATTTTTGCAAAAATGATTTCCAGCAAGTATATAGACATGGTAAACAACAATTCACTTTTTTGGGAAAAAAGTAATATTATGTGGTCTTTGATTACCAACAAACAAGTAATTTTGCATTTGTTTTAGAAATAAATTGTTAAAACTGTATATGAATTCATGAATGCACAAATATTAATTCATTCACAACCTCCAAATTGATGCTCATGAATTCAAGTATGTTCAAAGTATACATTGTACATATTGGAAATTGCTACTTTGACAATTCAATTAAGTTTTGTGTTAATGTTTTTTTTGCACTTGATGGGTATTTTTTATACTACCAAATACATGTATATAAGTGTGTGTGTTCAAAGATCATGAAAAATGTAATGCATTCATGCAACTTGTTTTTTTGTTTTTTTTTCTATAAAAAGTAATCAAAAGCTGTTTATTTATCCTGGATATGGAAACAAGCATTATTCTTTATATGTAAATCCCTCTTGATCTCAATGCATCTTGTAGTATGTGAGTTTAGTCTTCTCGAAGTCTACAAAGTGGTCTTTAATGTACACAAGATTTTGCTTTCCCACAACTTTATTCTTCCTTCCATAAGACTGGCATCATTCTTAATCATTCTCACAGCTGGAGAGTCAGAAAATTGGTTGATTGAATTTTCACCCCCAACAAGGATCAAATTATTAACCGTGGTGTAAGTAGCCCAACAAATGAACCACATAGTTGCAATTCATATTAAGATGGTTTACGTTGTCCAATAATTGCAATATTGCATCTAACAACAAATTTTATTACCTCAGTATCTATAATGCTATTATGCACACAAAAATATCACTGTACAAATGTACCTACCCATTATTTTCAATTTGTGTTCTGCGTTTTTTAAACTAATGATATAACATGCCCCTAAACATGCAGCGAGGGCAACCAACAGCATGGGAGATGTCAATCTGAAATGAATCAAATGTATATAGGTTATCATGTAGCCTAAAATGAGGTTTGGTGCCATTAAAACTGGTTTTACCCATGGAATACATATATGTTCCAAGTAAAAACAATTGAAATCTTTGATTACTCCTGTGTTTTTGTGTTTAATTTCTTGTTGGACATTTGAAATTAATCATACCAGTTCCATAGTTTTGTTATAACCTTCATTTTACTGGTAATCTGTGTGTGTTAGGGTTTAACAGACTTTTTTGAGGCACCTGGGCCAAGTAGGACTATCAGTTTAAACGGTGTAGAAAATCGGAATATTCAGAGGAAACCACCGACCTTGTGCAGGTGCAGGTAACTGACAAACCTAATCACATACAGGTGGGAAGGTCCCTTTTTTGTGCCTGTAATCTGACATGTATTTGTACAAGTTTAAAATATATTGAACTTTTTTCACTTCACATACATGTATATTTTATTCATAAAAAGAAAATTACAACTTAAAAAAAATAAACCAATACTTACATACAAAAGAGAACTAAACCCAGAAACACAAACATGTAGTTACTCTGGAAATGTTCAATGTTTCTCATGACTCTCCCTGGGACAGGCTTTATAGACTTGGGGACTTTGAATTTACTGGTACTAATAAATTCTCCCCAGGGCTTGATTCCCTCCCTTGTCCTGGCAATCCATTCTCTGGCAGAGACGTTAGATAGTGATAATGACATGATTCTGGAAAACAAAGAAAACACTTATAATTAATATTTATTTATATATCAATTGTTGATATTTGTGTGTCATGTCTGTGCTATTAATTAACGGTAAATGATTTGCCCGATTTAAGCAAATTTTATTGTACATAAATTCTTTATTTTTCTTGATAAATCAAAGTTTTGCTTGTGACCTTCAGTCAAATGATAACAATTTTATGACCTCCTCTCTATTTAACTGAAAATCTTTAAAGGTCATGAAGGTTATAAGTCACCATCTAAAAGTGTAAAATTTCAATATGGGAATCATCAAAATGGACTGACACTTTAATATATATATACTGTGTAAAATTTAAAATTTGTATCTTTTGAAGTTAAGTGGAAATTTCTTTATTTTCAAAAAATAGTGGATGGAGGACCCAATGAACAGACGTATACATGTATGTATACCAATATACATAATTTACATAATTGTATGTATAATGATTTTATAAAAATTAAAATGTTATACATGCAAGATAAATGAAAGCTGAGTATGATTTTCTTCCCACAATAAGGCCAAAACAAAATATGTTTGTTTCCTGCTTCCTACTCTTGAAAATCAAGGTAGGTAGATAGGAATTTTTTTTTCTCACAAAATCATTTTATATTGATAATTGAGTCAATGGGGAAGCAATCCCAACTTTAATGGTGCTTGTTCCAAAATGCCACTAAAAGCTATAGGGTAGGTAGGGAAGCAGGAAACAGACATATATTTTTTTTGGCCTAAAACTAAAAGCTATAGCATGATTTTCCCAAAAAGTTAACCAATGTACATGTACATGTATGTAAATATAATACCATACTTTTAATAATTAACTTATCAAAATTATGAATGGTACAATAAAAAATCACAGCATAAAATCTGTTTGTGTACAGAATATGTTCATGTATTAAGTACAGTACAACTTGTACAAAGTCCAAATGTCATCTTAGCAAAACAAAATAATTTGCTCAAAATTTATTTTAATATAATCACATACAATGTTCATGCAATTTTTCTGAAAAGATATAAAAGGAAAATAAACCCCAGAATCTAGACCCATGTTACAGAATATAAGCAATTTAATATCCTACCTGGTCTTCAAAGCAGAGAAATTTCTAAATACAGTAATATTAATACTCATATTATCATTTTTTTTGGTATCACATTTTACACTAGTTTTACATTCTAAAGGTTATTCAAAGTGTGTTAATATTTCACTGAATCATATACATGATAATTACCATAACAAGGATATGAGGATGTGCTGTAATCTTCTTTGTGATGTATTTATCAAGTATTTGTAATTTCAGAAAATCAGCTTAGCAACCAATAGTCATGTACATGTTTATTTTTGTAGGAAGTTGTATGAAGCTTACATGTATCACACTATTGCACTTACAGCATACATAAACCACAGACATACAGACAAAATTAACAGATTTTTTATTCTATTTTTTAACATGCATTTACAGCTACATGATGTATTTTTAAACAAATAAGGATGAAAAAAAGAACAAAAATGATGTCTTTTTTTAAGCATGTGTACATCATGTACATGTTTATATACAATGCACAGTATCAACAGTTAAAATATCAATAAATGGGGGTATAACCGTAAATGTAACATTTTTTTTGAACACAGAACACATGTGTGACCAAAGCTCTGGAAGAGTCTAAAGAGTGTTTGTACATTTGATCCTGAACTTTGTGATCAAAAGGTACAAAAGGCTAATTTTTTAACCTGTATAGGTAATAGTCGCTGCAGAGGAGCATTCCCCTAAAGTCACAACTATCAATCCCCATCATCATCAGTAATCTCATTTATTTACAAAATTTCACTTTGGTAGTACATGTACACTATTTAATCATTGTATATATATATTGTGATTTTACTGCCTGCAAAGATGTCTTTCCTTGACAATAAAACATTTGTGTTGTTTATTCAAATGTGATTTATTTTGTATTATCAATTAATCTTCCTTTATCAGTTTTTGAAAATTTTTGATAATCAATTAACCAGCTTGTCTGAATGATCCTTAATGGGATATACATATTATAAAGTGACATAATGTTGCAATCATACATTATATGTAGCAATTTCTCTCATTTTAATGGGAGTGCGGGATGAGACCCCCTCCTAATAGTACTATATGGGTATATTTTTTTTTCTGAAAGATAACAAGTGTAACCGGAGAGCATGAATTACTTCACAAAATCATCATTGTCCTGACCGGGACTCGAACCCAGGACATCAAGATTCGTAGTCAGACGCCCTGAAGTACTTCCCTAGCTCAACAGTAAATGCTGGCTATTAAACCTACTAATTAATGTACGAAGGGGAGCTACCCCGTTACACATCTCCCTCCTAAAGAGTCATTATACATGTACCTCAATGTATGACTCTTAACACAACACAACCCTGGCTAGGAATCCTTCTAACCACCGTGGAGTTTTTAGTTGGGCACCAATGTAACTGGAGAGCATGAATTACTTCACAAAATCGATATGTCCTGACTGGGACTCAAACCCAGGAGTCAGACGCTCTACCACTGAGCTTAAAAGAAGTGCTTTCCTAGCTCAGCAGTAAATGCTGGCTATTAAACCTACTAATTAATGTATGAAGGGGAGCACCCTGTTACACAAGCATCTGTATCTGAATCTGTATGGGTATGTCGCGGATTCCCATGAGTCCAATGTGTGACAGTGCTGGACTGCACAGATTTAGTCGCGCTTGCTGAGGAGTGCTGTTTTTAACTCTTCAGCTTTGGTGGTACACACTATACTGTCTTCTAGCTATAGCTGGTTCCGGCCTATGGCAGTTATTACAAAAAGATAGTTTTTTATTGTTCTGTTTTGGTGTGTGTTACAGTGACAGCTTTGGTATTATTCCTAACTTGGTTTTCAATGATGTGTTTGCTTATATACATGTAGTCTTTGTGGATTGTTGCTTTAATTTTGCATTAGGGTCTTTGGTGTGTGATCAAATCATTTGGAGGGAGCACCTGTATTTACCCCTTAACCACTTCATAAAAGAAGATCAGCCTGTGTTGTTGTCTTCTAGTTTGTAGTGTTGGTATATGTGTAGGTCCAGTTCCTTGAGCATTCTGGTTAGGGTGCCGCTTTCTCCGGATTTGTAGTCTTGTGGGATAAACCTTGCCCCCTTCATTGGATTGCTTCAAGTTTGTTGATCTCCTTTTGTTAAATGGATCCCAGATGACTGATCCATATTCCATGATTGACTTCACAAGGGCAATGTATGCTGTTTTGGGCGTTCTTACAGGCTTTTGGCTTTAAGAATTCGGAAGTGTAGCGTTGAGCTGGCCTTGTTGCATACATTCGTAATGTGTTCTTCCCATTTGAGGTCTTCTTGTATTTGGAGGCCTGGGTAGGATTTGATGATACATGTTATGTACATGTACAAAATGTACTTTGTTCAAGGATGTGGTTGTTCATGGTGTAGAATCTTTACAGTACAACTACCTGTGGTCATGAGTACAAATTGAGTATGAAAAAACTAAAATTATTTAAAATAATGTATGGACTCTAACCCTTTTTGAAAACTAGATGACTTTGATGGAGGGGTGTCGATATTTCCTTCTAAGTTGCCAAAGGTATCTGTCATTTCTTGTTTTGGTGATTGGACGTGTCCAGTGATGTGTCAAAAATCTTTAATCATTTTATGGCTGTCCAAAAGGTACTGCCTAAAAAGGTACTGTTTTGCTAAAGTTACAAATGCAAAAGGTTGAAATATATGAAATTAAATTAAACTAAGTCTTAAAATTAAATGATAATTACATTTTTACGCAAAAGTATTCACAAAATCATAGAAACGTAGTATCTTTATAATAAAGTGCATTGACTACTTTTTCCACAGTTCTTGATGACGTATTTCACATTTCCGGTTTATATTTTCACCCCAAAATTACCAAATTTTGAGTCAAAATTATTTTTATTTCACAGACAGGTGACTAACACAGCTTTTTATGGAGGTTATTTTATTGTTGTCGACATATAGCTTTTAATAAGTGAAGTTTATTGTCTATGCTGATTATTGTCAAGTGAACAGGAAGAACAAGATTGATTTTTATCTATTTTTCTACAATAGAAATTATTAATATGTATCTCAGTCATGCATGAAGATAGAAATTTGATAGTTTATTATTTTATTTTATATAGATGGCATCTAAAGGCCTAACAATTGTAGATGCAATCCATGAAAAGTATGATGATGTGGAAACAACAATATTTATCCATGTTCCAGCATCAGCGCCAGGAAAGAAAGGTACATTTGATACTCAGTAATAATATAAACCATAGTAACCATTGTCACCTAAAAACAGTGTTCTAGCTAGGATCTGAAAATAGAGGGGCACAGGAAGAGGGCACTTTAGCGCGCGCTCCAGAGTGAAGGGCATCTATAAATGTCTTTTTCTAGTAAACAGTAACAAATTCATGATTTAATCTTTTAATGGTGTTAATAGTTTGCAGAAGTTTAATGTATCTGTATTCTGTAACAAGTTCTTCTTTTTGATTGATATTGACTGAATTGTACTTCATGCACTTCATTTGCACATGTTCACATAAGTCACAGTTTTAGCATACCCATAATAGGAATATGTCATCAATTTTGGTAGGTTAAATCAGCAAATGTTGCCAAATATGGTGCATCTATAAAAGCAAAATGACAAATAAAAATTATTAACATCCAATATTACTTTAAACTTTATGTTTTTACATAAGCTATCTTATAAGTAAATTACTGGTAAGTTTGGAGTAAAATATGTCTAAATTTTACGATTTTGTAGAAATAATATAATTTTGAAAGGGGCATAACTCTGCACCACAATTATACAAAATTAAAGCATTGCCGACGGGGATGAAAAGATTGATCAATTTGGATTAAAACCTTGTTCAATTTAACAAATACACTGATTGACAGTTATGGCTTGGTACCAATCACAGTTAATTACCTATAGTTCTCACCTGGGGCCATTAATTAGACAGGATGTTTGGTGGATAAATGAAGCCATATACGGTCACACTTACTAATTGGCTTGGGTTAAACAGCTATAATTAAATGACTCAAAGGACATTCAAAGGGAAGAAAAAGGGACACAGGGGCGCCCATAGAGGGCAGAGGGGCATACTGTAAAGGGGGCAGGGCGCAGCGCCCCTCTATTTTGGTCTAGCTAGGACACTGAAAAAGAAGCAGAGCAGTACATGAACAAGGCCAACAACAAAAAATACGTTAGAATAAAGCGAAACAGCATGAAGAATCAAACCCCATCAGTGATTAGGATTAAAATTTTAAGAATGGGTCCTTTTGCCATTTCTTTCAGAAATTCAATGGGATATTCTTTAATTTTCTTTGTAAATTTTCCAGATTTCTATGGGACATTTCAAATTTGAATGTTTAAAAAGCACATGGCCCCCACCTAATCCCAATCACTGCACCATAAAAAAAACACACACACACAAATCCCAAACCCCAACTGAATAGCAATCAATATCATAAACTGAAACTTGTCATCACAAAAGTTAACTTAGATTCTCCAGAAGGGTAAGCAGTTCCTGCTTGTTGCAACACACGTACCTGTCGGTTACAGTCAATTCAGTGTGTCAAATTCAGTAATGGAAGACAAAAAGAAAAGGATCCAATTACAATTAATTTAAGTTTGATTCGAAGTAAATGTAAAAAAAATTATTGCTCGAACTCAATAACAATAATTGGTTCTATTATCCATTGTGCCTAAACCAATTATTGTAATTGAGTTCGAGCAATAGATAAAAATTGAAGAAAAAAAATTGTAAGTACTAGCAACATCAAACAAAATGTATTTTTTTTAGAATCCATAATAAATTGTGCCCATGAAATATATAAATCCACAGTGTATTTATTCATTTTACTTCACCTAGATTTATAAATTGCAGATCAGTTGACCAGAAATTCTGTTTGGGATAGTCTGACATAAAAATGGTATTTTTAGAGTTGAGGACCCAGCTATATAATAACTTGCCACAAAGTCACCTATTTGTGTAATACATGTATTTACATCTTTCTCCTTTATACATGTATCACATTTTTGGCTGGATTTCAGAGAGTGACAAATCATGGTTCTAAAATGGTGAATGTTGGGCCGACTGGCAGGGTAGAAATTTTCTTTTTCTCAGCAGCTAGTTGCCACAACCACTCAATATTTGGTATACAGCATTAGGGTTGGTCCCATAAAATGGGATTCAATTTCAGGTCTATTGATCACCTATTTCCTGTTTAATGAAATCTGGCCATTTTTGACTAACAGAATTTTATTTTCTTTTGTTGTTTTTAGATTCAGGGGAGATAACTATTCCACCCATCCTGTCATTACAAGATTGTAACATATGTGAGGCAGGAAATGTCCAAAAGCTGCAGTCATTATGTGGAAAAGTCAGAGAACTGGATCTCACAAAAAATAATATAACTGACTGGGACCAGGTATCCTTATTGTAAAATGTATCAAGCATGCAGATTTTGTTTCAATCAAGCTTGCCAACTGTTTGCAAAAAGTTTTCATTGTGGTCTTTCTAATTTACTTCTTGTTTATGTGACCTGTTTCGCGTACACTTATTCCACATCTCATTAATTATATTCTATTAATTACAAAATGTAAAATTTTTGATTTGATGAAAAGGACCACTGCATCCATCATGTCCATCTGTTAGTTCATTTAAAGATATTCATGAAATTTTATAGTGTATGTCCTTAAATGCTTCCAGTGGAATCAATTTAAATACAGTGCAAACAAAGATTTAATGTCTTAACAGATGTTGCCAGACATTCATGATGTTTTATACACACATTTGCTTGTTCTTCAACTTAAGATATACAATGTACATGAAGACACAAGCAAAGGAAAGTTTTGAGAAGCCCAAGACAAAATCAGTGGAAGAAAAAGACAAGATGTGCTGAACACCCCCCCCAAAAAACATACAAAAAAAAAACCAAGCTATAAGAGGCATGCAAACCCAAAGACGAGCAGCGGTTACTGTGGTTTCATTATTTTTCGTGGGGTTTCAATTTTCGTTGATTTCATGGGAAGCCTTGAACCACGAAATTTGATTTCCCAGGAAAATAAATTTAACATGGGTATGCTGCAGACTAAAGAACCATGAATTTAAGAATCCACCATTTTATATGAAACTTTTTCACCAAACCAAGAAAATTGGTACATGAACCCACAAAAATAAACGAATCCACAGTAATTAGATTACATATGTTACAATCACTGTGGAAAAGATGTAGACCAAAAAAAAAAAAATAACAAAGATTTGTAACATAAATGATCATACACATGTATCTAATTTGCATTTTTTATTAAATTTCATTTCAAGCCGTTTTCATTTTCAGGTCATACAGATAATTGAAAGTATTCCTTGTTTGAGCTTCCTGAATCTAACATCCAACAAACTACAGAATAAGTTGTCATGGGAACATAATAAACAGTTTCCAAATATTACTCATCTAATTTTGAATGACACCGGTGTATCATGGGAAATGCTTGTTCAATTACTGCAAATCTTTCCAAAGTAAGTCATGATAAGTCATAAGATTAAGGTAAAGCATGCAACAGTAAAATAAATACAGATATACTTTGGAATCATTTTTGTGGTTCAGCCAAAAATTACATTTTGTTGGATTTTAAATTTCGTGGTTTGCAAATGTTGCTAAATGAAATCATTGTAAAAATAGCACTTCGTTGGATTTTTATTTTCCTGGTTTACAGACACCCACAAAAACAAAAATAAAATTTTTGTGAGGGTATTATCTAAGAAAATTACAATCAATTTATTCGTGAAAAAAAACATGGTAAAAGCCTATGAAAAATCAGACATTTCTTGAAAATTAAAACTTATGAACATATTTCACAATAGAAAATGAAAATTTTAACCACACAGAAATATCCCCCAAAAATGTTGTTTTTTTTATTTCCTAAAAAAATTAAGTATTTGTTCTTTAACTTAGGAGAAAGGTTAATAGGTTTCAAGGAATAACTATCTTTTTTGGCAAAAGCAACATAACTACAGGGTGCAAAATATTGCAAATTTAAAGAAAATGTTTATAAATTTCTATTTTTTATTATTCAATTTAGTGAAGCTACCAGAAAAGATTTAAGATATCTATTATTAAGACATGAAGTAAAGAAACAACTTAGAAAGGGGGAGATAATTACAATATATTTAATTTTTTTTAAAGGCAAAAAACTTCAAAAATATATTTTTTTTTATTATGGGTTAACTATTCAAACATGACTGGAAAATGATATTCATGTTAAAAGAAAGAACTAATATTTCTCTTATTGTCAAATTACTAAGCATCATTTTTTGGGGGAAAAGTAGAATAAACACCAATAGTTCATTTGCCAATTAGGTTCAGATTTTTGTTCCGATTTAATTTTTCTTTGTATTAGGGCTATGAAAATACATTGGTTACCCAATGGCATACAGACTGGACAAGTCTTGGACTTTATCCTTATTGACTATGATAATCTAGCATAAAAATCTGAAAAACTTACTGGCATTAAAATGTTTTTGACACCGTATTCTAAAACTTTACACCCATCTGTTTAACATGACCTAAGTAAAAAAAGTTAAAATGGTTCCAATAATGGTATGATATCAATCGCAGTTGATTATCGTAGTTATTAAGGATAAAGTCCAAGACTTGTCCGGTGACTCCGGTCTGTATGCCATTCGGTAAATAATGTATTTTCCATAGATACAAATACAAAGAAAAATTAAATTGATTCTGGAATAAAATCCGATGCTAATTGGCAAATAGACTATTGATGGACTTTTGAATAAGTTTTTTTTTAGTCCTTTCAGTTCAATTTAAAAGTAAATATCTTCAACATAGGAATTTAAATTTGTGTGCTTTGCTTTGACAACAATAAAAAAAGCAGTTGATTGTTCATATCTGTATAAATTTTAATTTCACAGTACTTATTTTTTAAATTTACAGTGTAGCAGAACTTCATCTTAGTCTAAACAACTATACATCTGTGGACCTGCCTCCCGATTTCAAGTATCCCAGCATAACCAAATTATACCTGAACGGAAATAGAATTACCAGCTGGGGGATGATTTGTCAACTTGGACTTTGTTTTCCGAAATTGGAGAATTTCGTACTGATAGATTCCAGTATACCAGATTTGAACTGTGATATAGATACAGAAGAAGCTTTTCCATGTTTAAAGTCTTTGAATATATCTAACAGTAATTTGTCTTCTTGGGAAGATATAGAAGCATTGAGAGAATTTCCAGAGTTGTATGATGTTAGGCTACAAGATATACCATTTTTAGGGGTAAAGTTTCTATGAAAATTTTATAGGGTATCAGATTTTTATTCACAATATTTAAGAAATTTTGCATTGATATTTAAAAAGAATTGGTCAAAACCGCAAATTTATGAATCCACAAATATGCA
Source organism: Arcuatula senhousia (assembly GCA_963971305.1). Taxonomy (NCBI): domain Eukaryota; kingdom Metazoa; phylum Mollusca; class Bivalvia; order Mytilida; family Mytilidae; genus Arcuatula; species Arcuatula senhousia. Next base: position 43,629,483 of record OZ020306.1, read on the forward strand.
TTTTATTACCAATCCACAAATATTGATGCACAGGAATTTTAGTGCTTTCACAGTATATAAACTACCTTTTTAAGATAATGTATATGTCAATGTTTTAACCAATGATTTCTGATCAATTATAAATAACTATGATCATAAACAACACATGCTTTATAAGAAATATAAGAAAAAAATTCTTTAGAATGAGTGGTGAAAAAATTTATAGTTGTTTTTACTTGGATGAATGTCTTATTCAAAATGAACATTTTAAGGATACCATTTTTTCCCCAAACAGCTTTGACAAGTAAGGAGATTTTATGGTCATGTTTACCTTTTGGATTGTCCATTAACTAATACCATGAATTGAATAGAAATCAATATGTTGAATACAACATTATTTTATAAGTAGAATTTACCCATGCAGAATAAACAAGGTTTTAATCAATGATATTTGGTATTTGCAAAATATGACAGAGGAAATTAAAGAAAATATGTTAATGTTATTACTTTTTTATCAAACTGGTGAAAAAGTTTTACTCTTTTTTTTTCCAATTTGAATGGACAAATTGTCAAAATCTTGATTTATTAATAGTTCAAACGAAATCTAAAAAGCTTGACCTGTTATATATCATTTACCGGTATATAGCATAGTCTTTACATCCAGTCTTTCTATTATCTTTTAACTCTTTACCGTGCCTATGACCCGAATTCGGGTCATAAGCGTTTTTTCAGGGGTCGCATAACTTTGAAGTCATATGCAACTATCAAAACCTGGTTGAAATAATAAGTGTTATATATGTCAATAAAGCTGATTTACTCTAGTTTACAAAAATATAAATTTTATTTTGTAAATATATGATAATCAATGATTTATTTTATAAAAACTAAAGTATGTAGACCGTTAAAAAGTAACATAATTTTTTTCAACTTTAAAAAATCGGTGTCCGAGACAAAATCATCAGCGGTATGATTATTTCGTCATCTAGAGAAAAAAGAAATTTATGTCTAAAAAGGTAGCAAAATTCTCTATCTAAATGAGTTAGAATTTTATATTTTAACCGATCTCATCAAAAACTGTAAACAATTGTGTTTCACTTTCGATTCCAGTCGCGGAAGTAAATCGCGTTTTTTTCTAATGTTTTTACTTGACGACGAATAACTTTTTTCTAGAATTGAAATAGGAAAAAGTAAATCGAACAAAATTTTGAGGTGAAAATTAGCTTTCATTTGATATAAACTGCATAATTTTAGCTTATGTAATAAACTTCCAGCGATCGTTTAAAGTTGGCGATATTTCGAGTCAAAGTCAATATTTAGGACGTTGCGGTAGCGTTGTCTAAAATGTGGACGTGAAAAACAAAACGTGGAAAAATGGACATCGCGTTTTCAGCCTCTGGTGCCGTTTTGTGAGTGTTATAGCATAGGAAACGAATATATTGTATTTTACCCCTTTTATTTGAATTACGAAGTTCAGTTTAATAACTTTTGAAATGATTTTATTTTTCTATTTTTAAATTTTAATGTCTTACGCAAAATAACAAAATTTCTTCTATATTTATTGTTTGCTTTTCCTATCTATTCCTGGCTATGTTGTTCCGAAAGAAAGGAAATTTAAACTCCTAAAAGACAGAAGGATAAATAAATAAAATATGAATCTAATATGCTATCAGTAAACAGTTACACGCGTGGCTATTTCTGTGCTATTAATTCGAACATATATGTATATATGTTTTTTTAATATTTTGCATTCTCGCAGCGTTTTACCGCTATCGTTTACCGCTATTGTTAACCACTGGAAATCTGAAGACAGTGCGAAAAATAAAGGTGTAAGATTTTTTACAAAGAAAAGGATAATACATAGAAGAAGTTTGTAGACAACAGGTTAGAATTAAACTGTTGTCTACCATTTCCACCTATTGTCCTTTTTATAGGATTTTGCACATGTAAAATTTTCTCAAGACACTGTGAAAATAATGCCCGGTATTATCATTGTCCTGCTTCTTCTTCCAATTTGCTTTGTCTTTTGGGAAGGGGATATAGTCAGAGTAAATTATAAACGATCACAATTCACAGGGTTAACATGTTTATAAGGTTTGAACTTTTTTTCAAGGTTTAATTAACATTTTATTATCTGGTTGACCAGAGGTTTCTGAAAAGTTTAATTCACAAAACTGTGACGGACGAAGCGGGGGACGAAAATCATAACTATTGATAACAAATGTAAAATTTAATACAATGTTATACATGTAGGTATACATAATTTACAATCCAATTGGGTCACAGATATAATAATATAATATAATAGTGATGGTTGACATATATATTATTTGGATTTACTTCAAGTCTTAATTTTATGAAATAGTTAATACTTTCACAATATGGAATAGACTATATAACTGAGAAGAGAAGAGGTTCAAACAAAAAGTTGAAGACCGACAGTACTTTTATTATACATTGATCCAATCTGCAGGCTTATAGCCCATAATGATTCGTTCAAATCTTTTTTATAATTTGTTATTTAAACGTACGAAAGAAAAGTACGTTAGGGACAATGTTCTGTTTGTGCTTTAGTTTGCTTCTCAAAGTTGTGTCAAAATTTAATAAAAGTGAAACTTTGTATACAATATGAGATGAAGTTCACAATAGAAAAGAAAATAGTTTTAACATACGCATGAATATGAGGGGCAGCGTTGTTTGAAAAAAAAAATACTATTCAGAGGGATTTCTAACCCTGTGTTAAATCATTGAATAAGATAAGAATATCTGGAGGAGTTTTGTGTTGTTAATGTATCTATCCCAAAAGTATTAACTTGTTCTTGTTTTAGCACTTAATCACTATAAATGGGGAAATAAAAGTCAAAACAGCAGGGGGGGTATGCTACAGCAACATGATACTAGTAGCATGCATGCACATAGTATTTTTATGCCCCATCTACGAAAGAAGAGGGGCATATAGTGCTGGGGTCCGTTCGTCAGTCATTAATCCCAACATTTCCAAATTCCCATTTACTAACAAATGCCACATTAATCATGTTGGTATGGTAGGTGCACCTAGTCATGTTTATCACAATGCATGCCTCGGATGCTGGATGTGACCTGTATTTGCCGCATGAATGACCACTTACAGAAGAATGGTTAAAGTCTTTTTCCACTAACTGACAAATGCCACATCAATCATATTGGTATGGTAGGTGCACCTAGTGATTCTAAGCACAATGAATGCTTCAGATGCTGGATGTGACTTATATTTTCCGCATGAATGACCACTTACAGAAGTAGGGATAAAGTCTATTCCCACTTACTGACATGTGCTACATCAACTATATTGGTATGGTAGGTACACCTACTAATGCTTAGCACAATGTATGCTTCAAAAGCTGACTGTGTCCTATATTTTCCGCATGAATGACCACCTATAGAAGAGTTGTTCAAGTCCATTTAGTCTTACTGATAAGTGCCATTGAATCCATTTTGTTATGGCAGGTGCACCAAGTGATTGCGGAAAAAAATAAATGTTGCAAGATGGGGATTTATGTCTTTTGGACATATTCTTATTTCAGGTGTATTGGCGATTTTACTGCCAAATTCTGCAAACCAAAGTAATGTAATATAACATATAGGGCAAATAGTCATGCATAAACAAATTATGAATTTATTAAAAGAAATAAAAGGATTGTTCGGGTGTCATTCAATCATGATCTGACTGCAAATGCGTATTTTATTATCACAATCAGACAGACAGTATTATTTTAACGCTCTCTTTCTGTCACACCTGCCAAGAAGCACAGTGATGTCAATAACAGTTAATGAAGTTATTCTAAATATGCAATGTTAACTTTACCTTCTTATGTAGCAACATTTCGTTCGCTCTAGCTATACCTTCCTGTGTAGCACATGTAGCAACATTTTTTATGCTCCGGCTTACGAAGTTTACAAATCGCAACTGCATGATTCGTTCATAATCCAGATCTTATGGAACATACATCTGCCACACTTGTCACACAAATTGATAACACAGGGTTATGTTGCTCCTCAACTTAAACATGTTATGACAGACATCATGCGCTTTTTGGGATTTCTACCTCTCTCAGAGCACAGATTTTGGGCTTGCCATGCTGAATTAAAACAATCTGAAATTGCTTACCCTTCCTGACACGCGAGTTTACTCCTCTTACGACCTGGGTTCACGTTGTTGGTTGACTTTCACTTGTTTTATATGTTTTTTTATGTTTCTATGTGCTGTTCTCGTTTGTTTTATCTCGGTTTGCCTCTGCCGTTTCGAACTTTAGACATTTCTTCCCCATTGGTACCTCTCTGATTTTTAGAGCATTGATATATTAGGACCAATACCGACGCCTCACACACTAGACACAAACACAATATAGATGTCATTGTAACAATATACATATATTGCCCAAACATTTTAAATACTGTCAATGTTAAAGTGCTTTTGTGTCTCCTGTTGTTTTTTGTGTAGTTTGTTCCTTTATTTGTTTTTGCTTTTCGTTTATTAGTGTAAGTAAGCGGCGACTAAGCGTCTCTGGATTTGACGTAAATGACAAGCCCACAAAATGACCGAGGACTGTATCCTAGTTGGCTGTTGCTGCAGAGGGCATCATCCGCATCAGGTCATAATACAGAAAGCCTTAACGCTGACCCTAGTGACCAATGCGTGTGAAGAGTGTCGAGCTGCTTCCACATAAAAAAATCTCTTTGTGAGCTCCCAAGCATTGCACCACGTATACTCATCTCTCTCGCTTTCCAGTGGTCTACTGTTTCTTTGTTTCAGTGTTGCTTTGACGTAAAACTCACCAATTCACATAATCACTCAGGTGTTCATATGGTAACAAAATCACTTTCAGGTTAATGATACTTGTATCGTGTTTTAAGAAATTCTAACGTATATGCAGTGCCATTTCAGTATGGTACACTTTTTACACAAAACATCGTGCACTTTAAATTATTACTAACGTAAAGGTTAAAATTCATATGACCTTGGGGATAAATAATCAAGGTCAGATGTTGTAGACATTGACCAATACCTGATCATGTCAACAATATACATACCATGAAACTTATTTAAGCTTTTTGAAAAATCAAATATTAAAATATTGGAAAAGTTACGTTAATTTCAAATTTTGGTTAAATCAACAGAGTTATTTTGCTCCGTTACCATAGCAACCATGGTTGCTAAGGCTGCTTTGTGTTGTATATTTATCACAACAACTAAACATTTTTATAATAACACATTTATAAGGTAGCAATGGCACAACTTCCAAAAAATATTCAGGTTTATAGCATTATTTTCATATTTTTTGGAGATTACAGTGGTTGCCTAGCAACCGATTAAAAGCTATTATCCTTGACAATTTTACCAAACTTTGTTTGAAAAGTAAACTTAGGAATATATGCTACCTAAATAAAAACTTATCTGACTCTATTTCAACATTTATCTTTATATTATCTGCAATTGAAAATGAACAACCATTAATTTTGGGCATAAAAATCATTAAAATATGTACTTTTTGATGGTTGCCATGGTAACCAACATGTTCAATTTTTCAACATTGACCTAAATTATGAAACAATATTATCACCCAAGACCAATAAGGTATAACCTGTTGGTATTTCCTTGGTATTTGATTGTATGCAAGTATAAAAAAGAAAGACACCATTTTGAAGCAATATTTTCTATAAAAATATCCAAACGGTAAAGAGTTAATGTTAACAAATGTAAGATTTGCCTTCCATTAAGATTAGCTTTTAGGGATGATTGATATTGTTTTTCATTTTTAAAGATTTTGATTAGAGCTTCTCCTTCAAATATGTCCATGAATAGCATACTTATAAATATTTTTTTGTAAGAGTACTAGCATTGCTGTATATGAACAATTACAAATTTATGAATGTACAAACATGTACATGAAGTCAATTTTTTTTATAAAAAAAACAAACCGTAATCTCTTGAAAATACCAGGAGGATATAATTTGACTTAGGTTTTTGTCTCGCCTGCGACGAATGTCGCAAAAGGCGAGACTTAGGTATGGTGATTCCGGCGGCGGCGACGGCGGCGGCGGCGTCCACAATTGGTTAAAGTTTTTGCTTAAGTCTGTTTTGTGTGAACTAGTTATGTTACACCATTGATATTTTGTATGCAGTTGCATCAGCATCAGTACAGATCAGTTTTAAAAGGATTTCACCTGTATGCTCCTGCAGTCACAGTCTACTGACTTTGAAATTTTACACTGATTTGGCCGAGGTTAACCTTTTTTCTTAAGTCTGTTTAACATGAAGCAGTTATGTTAAACCATTGATATTGGGTATGCACTTGCATTAGCATTAGTACAGATCAGTTTTAAAAGGATCTCACCTGTATGCTCCTGCAGTCACGGTCTTTTGACTTTGAAATTTTACACCGATTTGGCCGAGGTTAACCTTTTTTCTCACCTCTGTTTAACATGAAGCAGTTATGGTACATCATTGATATTGGGTATGCACTTGCATTAGCATCAGTACAGATCAATTTTAAAGTATTTTATCTGTATGATCCTGCAGTCACAGTCTACCGACTTTGAGATTTTACACTTTTTAACTTTTTACTATGTCATGAGTGTTATATATAAAGCGATTATGGTTCACCATTTATATTTGGTATGCAGCTGCTCAAGCATCAGTTAAGATCAGTTTAAGGAGGATTTTTACTTCATTTTATACTGTGTCCAGTATAAAAATTTTATTTATACTGTGTCCAGTTGCGACAGGCGAGACATGTCTCTGTGTTAACAGTTTATTTTATTAAAGAGAGTCTAAAATTAGATTTCTTTGATGCAGTAAACTGCTTGATAGAATCAGATGAAATCTTTCAAAAAGAAATTATATCATAAAATATGTAAGAAAAAAAATTGTTCTACATTATCATCCAGGCGAATATTTAGCTTTAAATTCCCATAAGACATGTAAAATATTTATGAAAGTCAAGAAGGAATTGGAAGTTTATCCTTAATCAACTACATGAAAATGTTATTTTTCAAACAAATTATGATATGTAGTTCCTTAAATTGACATGATTCATAGGATCAATCTTTTTTGTAGGAACTTCCTGAAAAAGAAAGAAGACAAAACATCATAGCTAGGTTACCAAACATCACAAAATTAAATGGAAGTCCTGTACATGACCAAGAAAGGGAAGAGGCTGAAAGAACTTACATAAGACAATTCTTAGATGCTGATGTTAAACCCAAAAGGTTTGAATAGAATCTTCTAATAGTGGTACTGACAGACCCATAGTTAGCGTAAAAGGACAAGATATGATAAGTGCTAAATTTGGCCCCCTTATTTACCATTTTTTAAAAATTATTGAACTAATGTTGAATTATTTTAGATCAGTTCTTAGATAAACAAGGTATAGTAAAAGAACATTAATTTTAACTAAATCTTGTTTATTACGTCACCGTGACGTCATCAAATTATGTGAAAAAGACATTTTTGTGAAAAAGTGTTAAAATCATGCACATTTTGAGTAGTTTTTGGTAAACATAACTATGAGCCACACCGAGTACCACAAAGATATTTTTGTGGTTTATTTCTTTATTAAAAATGATTATCTACATAAATTATTGTAGTGGTACTCTGTGTGGCTCATAGTTAAATCTGCTGAAAACCACATCAAAATTGCAGTTTTTCATCAAATCACGATTTTTAAGCCACTTTGGGTAATTATTTCAACACCATAATGGATCACTTTAATCAAAATAATGCTGATATAGTAAAGTTAAACTAATCTTAAGTATACATCACATACTTTTAGCTCATTTTAATAATTTCAAAATTGGGGGGCAATATTGGGCTCTTATCATATCTTGTCCTTTACTAAAAAAATCCTTATAAAAATGTACTTCATAGATGTTTCTTACAATTTGTGGAAACCTTTATATTTAAGAAACTTTTAAGTAAGAAAGAGGGTTTATCTACAGAAGTAATGACAACATTTGAAAATACTGTTTTCCTCTTTTCATTTTATACAAATTATCTCCCCTTGAAATAAAGTGAATTTATTTTCAACTTGTGATTTTTTATTTCAAATTTATTGGAATAGCAAAAATTAAAAATTTCAGGGGAAATCGTAAATTCATGAAAGTTATCAAATTATGATAAAACAAATTACCAAATTATGTCTTAGACACACATTCCCAATCTACCTCAAGTTTGGGTTTGCAGTGCTTAAAAAAAAATTTAATGGTTATTGCACATCTTCGTCCACTTAACTAGAATATACATGTACTGTAAACATACTTATTTTCACGAATTTCATGGTCAGGAAATTTTTGCGAAAATTTAATACCTGGGAAAAGAAATTATAAATATGATATGAATATAGTTCTGAGCAGAATTTAGTACACATGAACTTGCATGAAATTGTAAATTTGTGAAAAAAGGTACCACAAAAACAAGTATGACTACAGTAATTTAATAAAATGTATGTAGTTGGCAGTAAATGAAAGGCTGTTTTATATCAAAATATAATTTAAATGTCTTAAAATTTTATTATTTTTATGTGTTTCATTACTTTCATAAGAACTTCTATCATTTATTTTGCAGATTTTATGAGCTGGAAAAGATCCATGGAAAATTACAACATTTAGCAGAAGTTGATCTTAGTCCTGACCTCTATCTACATATGAAGGTCAAATTTGAGGACAAAGTGGAAGTTCTAGATATTTTGAAAGATCAAACTGTGAAAGAATTGAAGAAAACTTTGCAAAACTTTTGTGGGCTTCCATTTAGTAGGATAAAACTGTATGAATACAGAACAGATTATAAACATTTTAATCAGATAACATCCAGCGCAAGATCGCTGCATTCTTTTCGCTTCACAGAACTAGATGAGTTACATATTTTTGATAAAAATGAAACTGGGGCAATGGATGCTAGGGTTAGTTTCTCATAAAAAACCCAGAACATTTAGGCTATTCAAAAAGGATATCTGGTCTGTAAGAATCGTTGCTGCTCAAAATTGTTAGTTAAAAAAAATGCCTGTGTCCAAAGTTATGTCAATCAATTTTGTAGCACTACATGCATTTGAAAATATTAAGTTCATGTTTATTTTTCATGGATTTAACAGTTATCATGTCGTTAGAATACAAATTGTCATTTCAGCCATTTAAACATCAAAACATTTGTGGCATATGTTAGATGGTTATATGCAATACATAATACATGTATATCTAGATATACTCTAAAAAGATGCTTAGAATTTTAGTGCTTACTTGATTTGAAGTAGATTTTACTTTTTTAAATTGCATTTTAAAAAAGGTTGCTGCTCCCTAGGTGAAAGTCCTCTCCCCTATGAAATTGTCAATTTTGGCAAAAAATAGAGTAAAAATAAAAAATTTGCAAAAAGTTTCTGAGGAACAAGGAAGCAATTTGGAGTGGCCATGTCCATACAAAATAATGCGAGGTTCTGTGGGCGATTACAAGGTTGTAGGTTAGTCATATAGCTTCTACAACGCAATCGGAGATGATTTTGAAATTTCTAAAATCAAGGGAAATAAATTTGATTATTTTAATGGTGAGGCTTGCAGAGCGAATAAAATGTCAAATTATTTCCAGAGATGTTAGAAATTCCATAATCATCAAGAATTAAGTTGTAGAAGGTTTTTCTGTAAATTCTACAGGTAAAAAATTGCAAAAAGGTTGATCATCAATTGCAGGTGCAGTTATGCTGAGAACAAAATTTTCTTTAGAGATGAGAAATATTTTTCCACAACTTATTGAGAGGTTGATAAATTGGACCAAAATTAGAGAAATATTATTCTGATTCATTTCTTGAGATCTCAAATGCAAAATTTTTAGGCAGTTTCTACATATACATGGCTATGTAGTATGTAAACTTAACAAAATGCATGTAGTTTAGAATGCTTTGTGTAGAATCATTATGTAAATCAACCATAGAGAAATTCTTCAACCTGAGACCATAAAACATTTATTCATCCAAAAACAAATGTAGCTCAAATGTATTGAAAATTGCATTGATTGAGAAACATGTATTTAGTAAAATAAGTTTTGAAAATGATTGCAATTTTTATTTGGTTAGTGGCTGCTAATGCAGTAGTTTTTGTGCTGTTATTTGTTTTAAGTAAGAGTTAGGTTTGTTAATTCATTTATTTTAGAAATTTGTGATGTTTAAGATGATGTGCAATAAGATTTATCTGTCTTTATATATTATAAGTTTTATGTGATAATAAATTCATTGAAAGGTATGGCCATTATATCATGGGTTGCTATTTATGGAAATACAGTATAAGTGTTTGTTTTTTCTTGTGTGGCAAATGTCGCATTTATCTTGATAAAAGGGGTGCTTTATTTTTCAGGTAATATAATTTTCGTAATCTTATATCCAAGCTGTTACTCTTGATATATACTAATATGTCGCATGTTCTAATTTTGGCATATGGATTTGTGTAACGAAGAAAAAAACTTTAAAATGTTTTTAACCACAAACTATTAACATGTGGTAAATTTGAACACCCATTAAAATAAAAGAATCCACTAAACTATTTACCTTCAAACCACCATTTCTTTTAAAATGTCCGTACTGAGTCAGAAGTATTTGATGGAGCTGATGCTTTGTTCTTATTTTGTGTTTTCTTCTTTGGCATTTGGGAAAGATTATTTTTGATAGATAATTTTGTTGTAAGATTTATTCAATGAATTATTTCAATTGAAATGAGTCAAATCTTGTCATAATGAGAATCATTATGTTAATATTTTTACACCTACATCATGTTCTGTTTAATTAACACATGCACTTATAATGTGAATTTATTATTAGACCCTGGCTTTGCAGAGATAGAGGTTATCCTGGTTTTCCTCTGTCGCCCATCCTCCCGTTTCCACAACATAACTTTTGTAACAGTTTTCTCAGCAGCTACAAATCACAGTGGTTTTTAAATTTAGTTTATGGTTTCCTGAAGAGATCATTTATCGCAAGTATTGAAATTAGGTCTGTCAGATGTTTACTTCTTGTTTACCAACTTAGTCAATTTTCAACATTACTAGTCAACTGTTGAAAATTTTTGTAACAGTATTCTTAGCAAATAAAAACCACAGTGACTTGAAATTTGGTATATGAGTTCAGTATGAGGTCCTTCATTGCAAGTATGGATATTAAGTCTGTCAGATATCTACTTCCTGTTTACTGACATAGATAATTTTGGGGGTAGCATAGGTATACATACTAAGTGAGAAGTATCTCACAGATTCCGCGTTGTTTGTGGGGTACCAGTGTTTGTAGGTTTTTTTAGATCAGTCAAACTTCAGAATTCCTTGGCTTGAACATACTTAAAATTTTTTGCTTCATCTGCTTTCACAGTAAATGTTTAGATAGTTAATCATTAGGGCCCTGCAACGAAGATGCGGACACCTTTTAGTTTTCACTTTGTCCTTTTGTCCGTCTGTCTTTCTGTCCATCTTTCCATCCTTGTGAACTTTAAAATTCAAAAACTATTAACAACACAGTTCTCATGTTTTGTACAGCGTCTTAGTAGCATGTCATAATTTGCATATTAAAAATCAATGCAAAAAATGTGAAATATTTTTGGGAAAAAACTTCATTTTTTATCAAAAATCACAGATTTTGAGAATTGGACTTTTGAACACTAAAACTAAAAAACTATTAACAATACAGTTCTGAAATTTTGTACAGCTGCTAAGAAGCATGTCATGATTTGCATATCGAAATTTCTTGCAAATCTGTTTAATATTTTTGGAAAAAAAAAATTGATGGAAAATCACAGATTTTGAGAATTTGAATTTTTAGCAATAAAAATCAAATGCTATTATCAATACAGCTCTGAAGTTTCATACACATTCCATGGAGCATGACTTAGTGGTTATAATCAAAGTTGGTATGATTTTGAAAACACTTAAAGTTTTTGCCGCAGGGTCCTTTCTTTCTATGTCAGTATTCTAGTTTTGTACACTTTTGATATATAATTTGCAATATGATGAGAATGTGTTTTTGTATGATTTGATCAGCATTAAGTGATTTCAAATATATAGTTGTGATTGTTTATATATTTTATTGTAATTGTTGTTGATTTTTTTAATGATTTTACACTTTGTGTAAATTTTTACAAATAAAGAAAAAATGTCAATGGAAAATTGTCTGTCATCTTTTATGGTCCCTAACAGTTAAAAAAAATTGCTATGAAACCTAAGTGAAACTATTTGACTGCATGTTTAACAAGAACTATGAATGGCATATGTTGGCAGCAAATAACCCTGAATTTTAGAATTTCAACCAAAATGAGGATCAAACCAAAAATTTTGGCTTGGTGGTAACAAATCAAAAGCAATCTCTCTCCCCCACTTTTTTTTATTTTTCGTTATTCAGTCATTGTTTTCTATCTCGCCTGCCAAGCAGAGTGAGACTTAGGTGTTACTTTATTGGCGGCGGCATTAACTTTTTATGCCCTATCTACGAAAGAAGAGGGGCATAAAGTGTTTGGGTCTGCCCGTCCGTCCGTCTGTTCCTCCACCAGTCCATCCGTTTGTCCATCTGCCAGTCCCAAATTCCCATATTTCCAACTGACAAATGCCACATCAATCATATTGGTATGGTAGGTGCACCTAGTGATGCTAAGCACAATGCATGCTTCGGATGCTGGATGTGACCTATATTTTCTGCATGAACGACCACTAGCAGAAGAATGGTTAAAGTCTTTATCCACTTCCTGACAAGTGCCACATTAACCATATTGGTACGGTAGGTGCGCCTAGTGATGCTTAGCACAATGCATGCTTCGGGTGGTGTCTGTGATCTATATTTTCCGCATAGATGACCTCTTATTGAAAAATGGTTCATGTCCATTCCCACTTACTGGCATGTGTCACATCAATTATATTGGTATGGTAAGTGCACATAGTGATGCTAAGCACAATGCATGCTTGGATACTTCCTGTGACCTCTATTTTCCGCATGAATGACCACTAATAGAAGAATGCTTAAAGTCCATTCCTGCTTACTGACAAGTGCCACATTAACTATATTGGTATGGTAGGTGTACCTAGTGATGCTTTAGTGATTGCAGAAAAAAATAAATGTTGGGTGTCAGGGACTTATATGTCTTTTGGACATTATCTTGTTAAAAAAGTTTTAATGAGCACCTGCATATTTCAAGAACTGCAAGGTTGATGAAGCTTGGTATGCATATGCCCCAGAATATCTTAGCACAATTGCATCCCCATGTTTTGACCTTGACCTTGATTTTCTGGTTGAGTGGCTTAAAATATTCAATATATATACATGTACAAATACCAAAAAAATGGTTAATATGGTTATGCCGTATATTGATATTACAAGGAGTGATCTCTCATCAACAGCATTTGAATCAAAACATTGGAAGGTCAAAACTGAGAAAATTAAAACTAAATCTTATCTCAGGTCAAAAACCAAAAGTATAATAGTAATGTTAAAGTTTTGGGAGCACCTCTATAATTATCTCAAGAACTATAGGTCCTAGGTTGATGAGACTTGGTATGCATATGCCGCAGTCGTAGCTTAGCATAGTTGCATCTCCATATGTTGGCCTTGACCTTGAATATCTGGTTGAGTGACTTTGACAATGTTCAGTATATATAATAGCACCTCCATATTTCAAGAACTATAAGTCTTAGGTTGATGAAACTTGGTATGCATATGCCCCAATAGTAGCTCAGCTCAGTTACATCCCTATCTTTACCTTGTCCTTGATTTTCCAGTTGAGTGACTTTGATAGTTTTGAGAAATAAGAAGTTATTCCAATGGTGTCGGAAGTTGAGACATACTTAAGTTTTAAATTTTCTTTATTTTGATGCATTTTACATTTTATCTTAATAACATGTATATTTGGAAGATTCTATCTGAACATTTTTAATAGTTTGATTCCATTTTTCATCGGCATGATTCTATTTCTGAAAATTATTCAGTTCCTGAACATTATGGAGATGAATAAAAATTGAAGATCAATTACTGAATATTTTTCCAAAAGAAGATTCTATTTCTGAGTATGTTTTGCTTTGCATTTAGAATATTCTTTATGACTTTGCATTTTCCATTTGGATGATTCCATTATCAGTGAGATAATTTTACTTCTGAAAATTATAAAATAACTGCACATTGTTCAATATTGAGCATTTTTCATTTGGATGATTCCATTACTGAGCTTTTTTAAGTAGATTATTTTATTTCTGAACATAATTACTGTACTGAATATTACTAAAACTGAGATTAATAAAAGTTCAATAACTGAGCATTTTACATTTTGATGAGTCCAATACTGAGCATTTTTCATTTGGAAGAGTGCATTACTGAGCATTTTTTATTTGGAAGAGTCCATTACTGAGCATTTTTCATTTGGAAGAGTTCATTACAGAGCATTTTTCATTTGGAAGAGTCCATAACAGAGCATTTTTCATTGAATTTGGAAGAGTCCATTACTGAGCATTTCTAATAAGATGATTGTATTTCTGAACGTGATTAAGGTACTGAACACTGTTGAGATTGAAAGTTCAATAACTGAGCATTTTTCATTTGGATGTGCTAATTACTGAGCGTTTTTTTCAGTGAGATGATTTTATTTCTGAATAATATGACAGAGATTGAAAGCTCTGTTCAAATAGAAGATTCCAAAGCTGAGCATTGTTCAAATGGAAGATTCTAATTTTAATCAGATTTAATTACAGTACTGAGTATTTTTCATTCAGAAGAATCTAATACATAACTGTACATTTAACTACTGATAATTTTTTAGTAAGAAAATTTAATTTTTGAGCATTTTAACTGGAATATTCCATTATTTGGAAAGACATTCTATTTGCTTAACATTCAAAGGAAACATTGTTTTATACATGTTTATACATGTTGCTGAGAATAATTAAATTGGTTTTTTGTTATGATCAATAAGTTTCTGACAACAAGAGTTAACACTAAAGTATGTATCGCCTGCTGGCACCATCAGAAACAAAAATTCTTTCTTACTTCCACTATATTTTGAATTTATAAGGATATTCAATTTCTGAGATCGCAAATGTGTTGATAGAACTTAAACATTGCTAATATGCAATAAAATAATCAAAGTCACTCAACCAGAAAATCAAGGTCAAGGTCAAAAGATGGGGATGCAACTGTGCTAAGCTATTTATACTAGGGCACTTCTATACCTATCAACCTAGATCCAATAGTATTTGAGATAGGAAGGTGCTCATAAAACCTCAACACTGCTATTATATGTGCATTGAAAATAATCAAAGTCACTCAACCAGAAAATCTAGGTCAAGGTAAATAGATAGGGAAGCAATTGTGCTAAGCTACTACTAGGGCGTTTCATCAACCTAGGATTCATAGTGTTGAGATATGAAGGTGCTCGCAAAACCTTAACATTGCTATTATATAAATTGAAAATTGTCAAAGTCACTCAACATAAAAATGAAGGTCAAGGTCAAAAGATGGGGATGTAACTGTGCTAAATGCATACCAAGTTTCTTCAACTTAGGACTAATAATTATTGAGCTAAGGAGGTGCTTGCAAAACTTTACCATTGCTATTATTATATGAATTGTAAATTGTCAAAAGTCACTCAACTAGAAAATAAAGGTCAGGCTCAAAAGATGGGGATGCAACTCTGTTAAGCTACTACTGGGGCATATGCATTCTAAGTTTCATCCACCTAAAACTTATAGTTCTTGAGATATGGAAGTACTTGCAAAACCTTACCATTGCTATTATATGTATTGAAAATTGTCAAAGTCACTCAACCGGAAAATCAAGATCAAAATCAAAAGATGGGGATGCAACTGTGCTAAGCTAATACTGAGGCACATGCATACCAATAATCATGAACCTAGGACCTATAGTTCTTGAGATATGGAGATGCTCATAAAACCTAACCCAAAAACCTATTTTCATCTTTTTGAACAGGCTTAGTGCATCCAATCGTTCGATACTTTAAATCACACATTGTTCTGAACACATTTTTAGAATACTTTTTCATTCATAACAATAATATTGCCATCAATTGAAAATATAATGTTTTCATGAAACCTTCCAGTGTACTTGAGTTTTCTTTGGTTTTAACAGCTTAAGTTTTTAACTCTCGTTATGACTTGAGTTCATGCTGCTGATTGCTATTCAGTTGCTTTTACCGGTAATATTTTTGTGTCTTTCTGTTATCTATTTTTTCTTTCTGTTCTCGTTGGGTGTTTACTGGTTTTGTCTTTGCCCTTTTGACATTCAGATGACCCATTGGTACCACTGCTTCTTTTACCAGTTTGCCTTACTGGTTGCAGATGTTTGTTCTTAGTGTTGTTGATCTAAAAATTTCTTAGGTTTAGGGTTTGTTTTATCATGGAAGTAACAAATTATCAGGTTTGTATAGTTTCATTTCTTTGAGCTTTGATTCAATGTCCTTGGAATTGGGTATTTCATTGCTTTTTTCCTAGATTATCACGTCTGAAGACTTTGTACAGATTCATCGCAAAATTGTATAAAAAGCTTCGCCGAGCGCAGCATGATACGACCGCAACATGTTGAACCCTGTACGTTTTAGGCCTAATATGGATAGTCTATTGTTCTGGACACATGCAGCCCATGGTGGACTGACAAAGGTTTTTGACACATGCTTCTCTGATGGACTTTCGGCCCAGGGGGTAAAAATATAAATTTTGAATGTTGTATTCTACTCTTTAAAAGAATAATGTTTGGGGAAAAAATTAAAAATCGAACCAGAATTTTTTTAAAATTATGATTACAGCCCAAAAAATGTATTCTTAAATTTAGAATCGCTACCTGACAAGAAAAAATTTTCAAAATCGGACCACAAATAAAAAAGCCCCATTTGGCCCCTAATTACGTAATAGGGGGAAAAAGGGGGGGTCGCAAAAATAAATTCTTAATTTTGTATTCACTATTTGACAAGAACAAACATGCAAAATTTTTTTTCAAAATCGGACCAGAAATAAAAAAGTTTCAATTTCGGCCCCTTTTGGCCCCTTATTACGTAACAGGTGAAAAAGGGGTGGGGGTCGCAAAAATAAATTCTCAAATTTGGATTCGCTACTTGACAAAAATAAACTTGCAAAAAAAAAAATTCAAAATCGGACCACAAATAAAAAAGTTTCGATTTTGGCCCCATTTGGCCCCTAATTACGTAATAGGGGGAAAAAGGGGGGGTCTCAAAAATTAATTCTTAATTTTGTATCCGCTATTTGACAAGAACAAACATGCAAAAAAAAATTTCAAAATCGGACCACAAATAAAAAAGTTTTTATTTTGGCCCCTTTTGGCCCCTAATTACACAACGGAGAAAAAGGGGGGCGCAAAAATTCATCAGGTTCATTCTTTTATTGTAAGAAACATTCTTGACAAATTTCACAGCAATAGGCCAACTAGGACCAAAGTTATGGTGGAAACAAGTAAAATATTTGAATTTTATTCCCCTTTTGGGCCCCTAATTTCGAAACAAAAAAAGGGGAGACCCCCAAAATCAATCCCATTCATCCTTGTATGGTAAGGAACATCACTGTCAAATTTCATAGCAATTGGATAACTAGAACTAAAGTTATTGTGGAAACAAACAAAAAAGTAGTATTTTTGGCCCTTTTTTGGCCCCTAATTTCTAAACGAAAAATGGGGGGACCCCCAAAATCAATCCCATTCATCCTTTTACGGTAAGGAACATCATTGTAAAGTTTCATAGCAATCGGATAACTGGAACTAAAGTTATTGTGGAAACACTAAAAAGTTAACAGACACCGACGACGACAACGACGACGACAGCATCATACCATAATACGTCCAAAAATTTTTTGCGGTCGTATAAAAACTGAATATAAAACATTTTCCAAACTTGTTTACTTTTTTGTTGAGTGGATAAATAAAAAATCATTCAAAAGGCTTCCTTTATGCTTACATACAAGTTTCTGGGTGTTAATATCTTTAGTCCAGAATTTAAACCAAACCAGTGTGACAGATTTCATCAATAAGGTAAATTGTGAACAAGCTCTCTTCTAAAGTCCAATTATCTCCCCCTGAATTGACATCAATGAAAAATTCTTAATGCACCTCTCCATATTATGTACTTCCTTCATGTAAAGTTTAATCAAAATCCATCAAGCAGTCTCAAGCAAAGTTGGGCTGACAAAAAAATGTGGACAGTCAGACAAATGGAAAGACAGATGGACAGGGTGATAACTATAATATTACCTCCATCTCAAACTTTGTTTGGGGTATAAGTGTAACGGGCTGACCTGCATATGTTATTGCATCATTTTTGTGGTTGTCCTAAATGTTATCATAAGTGTACAAAATATCCAGCATTATAGTGTCCGAGTCGGTCTTAAAGCTGAGGTTGGACAAGACCGACAAAACTACATTTTTTACAACTTTTGTTGGCAAGCCATAACTTTAAATCCCTCAACTATTTCCAGGAACATTAAAACAAACAAATGTTTAGGTTTTTTCAACTTTGTATTAAATTTTATTTGTAATATTATATACAATATTGACTTATAACAAAGACTGTCACATGACAAAAGATTTGATTTTCATTGGCCAACTCTCAATCAATCAATTCATTCATCTAATCAAATAACCAATCATAACAAAATAAATACTGAAAATTTGTGAATATCTGATTGACAAATGTACTATTTATAGTGATGGGAAATTTCGAAAAGTTTATATTTATATGACTGAGGTAAAATGTATAAAAATGGGTATGAATTGTAAACTAAATGTGAAAAAACACACAATTTTAATAATCCATTTGAGGTAAGTATACATAATCTAGGTACATGATGTACTTGAAAGAGCTGTTTCAGAAAAGGTAACAAGTTATTTTAGTCAAAAGCAGTTTAAGATTTATCATTTTTGCTTCAATTATTAATATTTTTTCAACCTAAATACTATTTTAATAAACTTGTGAACCTTCTCTTGTATTTAAGTTATAGGTTCTGTCGTTTATGCTAAAATTATTTCGTGTTATTAGTTAATGAATTAAATGTATAATTTTACATTTATGGTGTTTTATATATTACACAGTAGTTAAAAGAACTAAAAATACCCGTTTCATGAATACACATTTGTCAATTCTATTAAACATCACACTTATCCATCCACACACAATGTTTAACAATACACAATTAACAATAACACACTAATACACCCATAATACATGTGCCCTACACATTCAACAAATATTCAATTTAACAACCTGTTAAATTAAGTCTTCAAATTTCCTGGTAATCTTTCTCAGCAGTTCATAATTTGTATCCCCCAATTTTCCCATTTAAATAAACAAGATAGCGGACAAGAGTTTGATTAAAAATTGTCGTCAGCTAAATTTGTATATTATGGAAAAAAAAAAAAAATGTTCCTACATAAATAGTTTGATTTTGTTTAACATTTAAAAGATACATGTATTGAATTTAAAGACTTAAAAAGCATGATGCAGGCTCAATTTTTAAAACAAATTGTCCTGTTTTTTATATCCATCATAACATTTTAAAATGAGAGTAATTTGGATATAATCACAAAGCATGATGCTCTATCTGCGTGTTTGTCAGCAACAGTTATTACCAGAAAACTTGAAGACCGAGAAATGTATGCAACAATCAAAAATGTTTTACAATGATCTTCAATCTTCTTATATATAGCACCAAGGCAAAAATAAATAACCCTGAAAGACTCCACTGACAAACAAAGAAGAAATTAAGGTCAATATAAAAATATGCTACAAAAAATTTAAATTCAAGATGGTAGCTAGGAACTTGTGAGAAATTGAGCTTTTTTCTAAAAATCTACATTTAAGGGTAGATAATTTGCCTGATAATGAGTGTTAAATTCTTATATAGACATTTATGGGATCTTGAGAATTTTACTCCATCAAATAAAGTTTAAATATAATCAACAATTTATTTAACATGTATAGAACAAAAATAATGCAACCACTTCATTAATATTTAATAAAAATTCTTTGAAAATAAGAAAGGTAGCAGTGACCTAATTTATTGACCTATATTCTGACCCTGTTTATCAGGTATAGTTGATTGTTGCTAACAGTTCTACATATGATACAATTGCATAGGTGGGAAAAGACATGTGACATGTCATGAGTTAATACTGAACAATGCTATATGTACACAATGGTATAATTTAAGGGAAAATTCTCGTTATACACAAACAGGTACAATAAGTTGAGTCTTTCTTCATTGTATAGTTACCAGATGAATTTTTAAAAATATAATTGTACAGACCTCTAATTTGAATTTTCTACCCTGAACGGTATCAAACAGCAATGAATTTTCTTCATGCACATCTCTATATAATGTAGTTCCTTCACGTAAAGTTTCATCAAAATCCACCAAGCAGTTTAGGAGGAGTTGAATTCTTTAGGAGATTTTAAAGAAATTTTTAAATGTATGACATGTATGACACATTTCATAGTTATAAAGTCTCTAAAAACACAAGTACTTTTTTTTTGGATATTCAAAATGTTGAAAAATTACCGATACATGTGTTTCCTTCTTGCGCCATATTTGATGTTTTGATGAAAAAAAATACACAATCATTTTTCTACAACTGCAGCTTTTGAAGCAACACTTTAAAACCATTCAATGATGAATACATTAAATTTTATAAAAATTCTTGGGAAAATATTATGATCTTTGAAAACTATATACGTGATTAAAAATAAAAAAAATACACAATGAAGAAAGACTCAAAAACTAACTTAAAAACATAAGTATAAATTTGAATTAAAAGTACTCATTTGAGTACATAAACAATTTATTAGATTTACCCTATCAGACTGGTTAACCCTGTTAATTAGGATACCAGTATACAACCAAAATGGCCTGGCTTGGCCGAACAATACTTCGCTTTAGAAAATATTTTCATTTTTCTCGTTAATTAATGAAAATATTTTCTATGGATTTCAGTAACAATGCGAACATCACAAGTAAAAAAAAAATTACTGTTTTTAATTTTTTTGTATATCACAGCCAAGTTTCTATATTCATTCATTTTACTTGTGATGTTTCTTTTTAAAATCTTCCATGGTACTATAAATAACTTTGGTTATTCCACACAGTTACTATATATAGAACTGCAAATTTTCAAAAAATATCTTTGGCAGTAAATATTCTCCAATGGAATTTTTTTCTCTTTTTTTTGCATGATGTGCTCCATACAAGTACTGAATCCTGAGTATTAACAATAATGATGCACCACATAAGAGATTCTCGTATTATTTTTTTCAATGCCAGGTTGCGTCCCCTGAACATCGTATTCTCGTTTTGCTGAAGAAAAAAAAGCTGTCTGAACAGTCTTTTTTTTATGTCGTGGCCTGTCATACGGCCTGATCACAGTTTTCATTAGAACTAGTCTGAGTACTGTCTAATGTTCCAGGTGAATATCTGTCTTTATGTGCATGTGAAAATTCTATCGTCCCTTCTGAAAAATATAAATAGATAAAAATGTAATTGGTAATCGGCTAACCACAAAATGTAATGAAGCAGACATACAACACAAACAAAAAAGATTCATAATTGTTAATTTATCCATTCTAATTTGAATTTTTTGTTAATTTTTTAGCTGTAATATGCCTCTGATGAGTTTCAATCAAACTAAGTATTTCATTAATATTTAAAAAAATCTTTGATTCAATGGTGATTTTATGAATTATGAAAGTTTAATTCCTTTGAGAGAATTTGTTACTCAGGTTTAGACTGCTTTTCATGCTAGCAAAATACAACATTGTGTCATAATGTTTTAAATGTAACAACTTAATTAAACTATGCCCCTGACTATGCCTGTGTGTGTAATGCCAATTTAACATGATCTTTTTGTAGGCAAATAGCCTTTTTTTATCTTTCTAAAATTCTATGTTTTTGGCCCGAGGTACATGAAAACATCTTTCCTTGTTATCAAAAAACATACTAACCATTACTGCTTAAATCAGTATTTGTCGCTTGATCTCTTGTTGAATTTTCACGACTTGCAGCTTGACGTTTCCGTCGCCGCTTATGTTTCCCAGAATGAACACTATTTTCACTGGCCAATGAACTGTCTCTATTTGGGTCACATGGGTCAGCCAGCTGATCACATGACTTATTTGAATATTGCTCCTGAGAGTCAGAGGTTGTAAACTGATCATAACCTATTGGCACACTATACGAATTAGGGGAGGGAGGAATTGCCGGTGCCTCCCCGCTTCCCATCGAGTCCGGAGTATTTAAACACTGACTGCCGTCAAACTCTGCGTCATCCTTATTGTTATTATCACTATACTGACTAGGTAATGTTCCATTTGATACAAATGCAGGGGATTGCTGAAATGGAAAAGAAAGAGATATTTCATAGATTTGTTGAATATATAATACTGTGGTTTCATTATTATTCGTGGATTATCAATTTTACGTGGTTTTTGTGGGTTGCTATTACCTATGATCTTTACGCTGTGGTCTTCAAAATTACGAATCTTAGAAACTTTATAAAAAAAAAAAAATAAAAAAAACAAGAGGCTCCCAGGAGCCTGAATCGCTCACCTGACAAATGTGCCTGAAGTAAAGGTTATAAGGCAAAATCTATTTAACGTTGAAAGGGTCATAAGATTAATAAGGGGGTCATCTGACAATATGGTGGATCTAAAGGTGCTGATCACTTTTGTTCTAAATCAAAATCTAAAAATCTGTCACCCTTTTTGAGTTATTTGCAAAAAAATGCAGTTTAACCAAATGTTCTATTTTTAGCCACAGCGGCCATGTTTTACAACCAATCAAAAATCCCCACTACAGTTCTTTACACTAATAATAATAAGCAATAATACCAAGTTTGGTTCCATTTGGACTTAAAGTGTCAGAGGAGTTAACATTTTCAATATATGGAAATGAAGTTAAAATGCTCAATTTTGACGTTCCAAGGGCAATAACTCCTCAAAGAAAAGGTCCTACAACGTTGACCCTGTTACAAATTTTGTAGATCTTGATGAGCTAAACAAAATGCAATTTAAATTTCTCAAATATCTTGTATAGTTTTAAAGATATTGAGCTAAACAGGTGCAAAATTTGCAAAAAATCCACAAAAAGGGCAATAACTCCTACATGGGTTGTTGGATTTTCTTCAAAATTTCAGAGCTGGTAGATCTTGAGGTGCTGATCACTTTTGTTCCCGATCAAAATTTTGAAATCTGTCACCGTTTTCGAGTTATTTGCAAAAAACTGCCATTTACCCCTATGTTTTATTTTTAGCCACAGCGGCCATGTTTTATGACCAATCAAAAATCCCCACATCAGTTCTATACACCTAATGCTAATAAACAACTATACCAAGTTTGGTTCCATTTGGACTTAAAGTGTCAGAGGAGTTAACGTTTTCAATGTAATGAGGAAATGCTGTTAAAATGCTAAATTTTGACGTTCTAAGGGCAATAACTCCTAAAAGGAAAGGTCCTACAACGTTGACCCTATTACATATTTTGTAGATCTTGATGTGCTTAACAATATGCAATTTAAATTTCTCAAATATCTTGTATAGTTTTCAAGATATTGAGCTAAACAGGTGCAAAATTTGCAAAAAATCCACAAAAAGGGCAATAACTCCTACATGGGTTGCTGGAATTTCTTCAAAATTTCAGAGCTGGTAGATCTTTAGGTGCTGATCACTTTTGTTCCCTATCAAAATTTTGAAATCTGTCACCGTTTTAGAGTTATTTGCAAAAAACTGCCATTTACCCCTATGTTCTATTTTTAGCCACAGCGGCCATGTTTTACAACCAATCAAAAATCCCCACATCAGTTCTATACACCTAATGCTAATAAACAACTATACCAAGTTTGGTTCCATTTGGACTTAAAGTGTCAGAGGAGTTAACGTTTTCAATGTAATGAGGAAATGCTGTTAAAATGCTAAATTTTGACGTTCTAAGGGCAATAACTCCTAAAAGGAAAGGTCCTACAACGTTTACCCTATTACATATTTTGTAGATCTTGATGTGCTTAACAATATGCAATTTAAATTTCTTAAATATCTAGTATAGTTTTCAAGATATTGAGCTAAACAGGTGCAAAATTTGCAAAAAATCCACAAAAAGGGCAATAACTCCTACATGGGTCGTTGGATTTTCTTCAAAATTTCAGGGTAGGTAGATCTTGAGGTGCTGATCACTTTTACCCCATGCCAGAATTTTGATATCTGTAGCCGTTTTTGAGTTATTTGCAAAAAACTGCATTTTACCCCTATGTTCTATTTTTAGCCGTGGCGGCCATGTTTTACGACAAATCGAAAATCCCCACATCAGTTCTAAGCACCGAATGCTAATGAACAACCATACCAAGTTTGGTTGCAATTGGACTTATGGTGTCAGAGGAGTTAACGTTTTAAAAAGTTTACGGACGACGGACGACGGACGGACGACGGACGCCAAGTGATGACAATAGCTCACATGACCCTTCGGGTCAGGTGAGCTAAAAAATGGTTCCCCAAAAATTAAATGAATTCACAATAGTATGGTTCAAAGTAAATTTAATGTGTTGGCTTCACAAACTGTAAGTAGTTGTTTTTCCATGGTAGTTTTGTAATTTGTAAGGTAAATGCAAATTTTTGAACATTTTGAGTAGTAAATGTTTCTTTCAACCTTCTATTAATTTTGATTCAAATGCTGCTCCTGAAAGATAACTCCTTGAAATATGCATATACAGCATTGTATTGACATCCACTTCAGTATTTTGTATTACACAACATTACTGTGAAAAAGTGTGTTTTCCCGAGAATATTTGTTTTTCAGCTTACGAAAGTAAGAGTTTAATATCTTAATATGAATATACCACTTAAAGTATGCGGGTTTTTGTGTAAAGAAAAAATCCTTAATCCCTTTTTAGCGACAGTCAACCAATTTACCACTGACATATATAGTATTTTCTTAATGAGAATTTGACATTTAGCTTTTTGAACTTTGACCTTACCTGATGAAATCGCTGATCACTATGTCCATTACTCAATGAGTGCATGTCCATCTCTGATAGCGGGTTCACGTTAACGTTCATTTTGGAATACGTATTCTGAATCTGTCCGTTTTGTACAGGTGGTGGTGCTGCTGTAGGTACGGCTGTGTAGGCTCCATTGACCATTTTCTTACGTAAACTGTCAGAGTAAATTCTCTGTGATGGATCTTGGAATTTGTTACGTAGGACAGCATCATTCATAGCATCTGAAAGAAGAATGTTAAATTTGTACTATTTTGTCAAAAAGAAGATTGGGGCTTTTTTATATGTCACTTTTAGACTTGTAAGGTGATATGAAAGTAAGAAAATCATTTACTTATTGGTTTTACAATTTAGAATCTCTGAAAAAGGATATAAACTGCTGAATTACAAATAAAGACATGATTTCTTTATACAAATATAATGACTTATTGTGACTAAAAGATATTAACCTTCACAGTTTTTGGTTTTAGTATACGTTTTTTTCCCCCATTTTTTTTCCAAAATGGCCATATTGCAATCATGGCTTAAATCTGTATTGAAAATAAAATCGTTAAATCATCCTTACCCATCATCCTCCTTTGTTGTCGTTGCTTCCACCAGCACATGAAGATAAACACGATCAGCAGTAACATTAGCACACCAAAGACGATGCCAAGAATCATATATAACATCTCGCTGTTGGTCTGACTTTCCGTCTTGGTGGGCGTTACCTCGTCAGACTGTTCTGCTGGTGGTCTGGATGTTGATATCGGAACATAAGGAAATACAGGTTCTGGTCCTGCAAAATAAATTTTATAGCTAATTAAAAAGAGGTAGAGAAATTTACATGATAACAGCTTGAAACAAATATGTTGTTATTACAATTATATTTCAGGTGTTTTGGGTTGTTTCCCTCAAATATAATGTAAACCAAGTTATTTTCATAGTAATTTAATTGTTTTTTCGTAGAATCGTGAAAAATAAATAGCCACGAAATAGCCCTTTGAGACTAAAATGTGAAATATTGCAGTCACAAAAATAATTTGGATTTACAGTAAGGGCTACAATTTACATGAACACAGCATTAAACAATAATGCACTTGTCACTATTTCTTTTCAGTAGCCAGTTTGTTGAGTGTTTTAAACAAATTTGCATGTTTTATTCCCTATGTTATTCAAACATTATAAGTCAAATCACACCAATATGACAGAAATATTTATCAGTTATCGGTTGATATTTCAGCAAAAAAAAAAAAATAATAATAATTTTATGTAAATTGTTTAAGTGAATTTAGTGTTCCTCCTTGGATAAGCTTGCCTTACAGACACCTACTTTTTATTTCAAATCCAAGACACCGGCTATGAATAAATTAAATTTCATACAATTGACCCCTTACCTTTTCCTTCAGTTTTCTTGACAACACTATTGCTAAATTCACTCATCCCAGCAGAGTTAAAACATTTCATTTTTATGGAATATTCTGTGCCTGGCTTAAGATCTTTTAGAAGATGGACCCTCAGTGACGATTCCATCAACATTTCTTTTTCATAATCCCCCTTTGAAGCAAACGGTTTGTAGTACAAAAAGAATCCTTCAATAGGTGATGACTTATTTGGGATGTACTGAAATTGAAAAAAAGTTATAGATTTTGTAACTTTAAGGATGATAACATTAAAATTTGAACTGATGAGTATTTACAAAGTTAGAAATTGAAAACAATTTAAGTCAAATTGACTTCTGAACCTTTTTAAAATACTGGCTCATCTAGAAATCATTAATATAAATTTTCTACTACATTGATGATTCACTTTTGTCTCACATGCGAAGTGGAGCAAGACAGAGGTGTTATTTTACTGGCAGCGGTGGC
Source organism: Arcuatula senhousia (assembly GCA_963971305.1). NCBI lineage: Eukaryota > Metazoa > Mollusca > Bivalvia > Mytilida > Mytilidae > Arcuatula > Arcuatula senhousia. Next base: position 43,656,330 of record OZ020306.1, read on the forward strand.
ATTAACTTTTGTGTTAAGGTTTTATGAGCATCTCAAGGACTATAAGTCTTAGATGAAACTTGGTATGCATAGCTTAGCACAGTTGCATCCCCATCGATCGAGATATAATCAGGTATTTCAATAGTGCCGGGTAGCGAGACATACTTTTGTGTTAACTCTTGTTTGTAAATATTGATATATAGGGACCAACTGAAGAAAACACAAGCTGAAATGGGTGGCTTATGTATCCCTGATGAAAATTGAAATATTACGCAATGGGTATGAAAGACATTGTGAGTGAACAGGTTTTTGGGTGCAAAATGTTCCAATTCATAAGCAAAGCCTTAATGAACTCTTTCTTTTTTCAATACAAACAAACTTACTGTCCATTTGATGTTGAGAGCATAATTTTCTCTGTACGTCACTGGCATCACTTCTACAATGACAGGAGCATTCCTGGGGGCTCGTGGCTGCTGATATTGTGGCAGACGTAACGTAAATTTCTCAGAATTCTTTGATTGTCTATTGTCATTATTAGAATATACAGCTGAGATACGAAATTTAAATGTGCCTTCGGCTACCAGGTTCTTGACTTCGAATTGTCTTTGATCCCCTTGAATTTCTGACTCGTCAGTTTGCCATGGACTTTTCTTGGGCTTGATGACTCGGTACTGAACACGGAAGAAAACAATTTGGAGTCCATCATTTTCTGGAACCGTCCAGTTGAGTTTGACCGAAGTATCAGAAAGTTGGTATACGTCAGGTGCAGAAGGTGGAACCATTTTGACTTTTGCTGTAACAAAAAATAAATAAATTTATCATTTCAACAATACATTAATGAGCATAAGTGTCGAACATATATATCTGACTAAGATTTTTGTTGATTTATTTTATTTTTAATATCTTGACTAAGAGTGTCTTAGAAATTGACTCAAATGAATTTTAAAGAAGAGCAAGACACATCATTCAAAAAGTCATATTTCTTACAATTAAGATCTTTTAGCACATTTCTGTATATTTTTTTCTCTTTTTTTGTACATGTTGTGTATACATTAAAACAATTTCTTGTCAGAAGAAAATTTCCATTATTAAGTTTTTTATACAAATCTGAGTAAATATATACAAAAACAAGAAATTACCCCAAGAATATGTCCAAAAGACATAATGCTGCATCTCACAATATTTGAGACAGATGGAGAAATGACCCAAACACTATATGCCCCCCTACTCTATAAGATGGGGTGTAATAAATGACGTTGACTTATCTACCTTTTTTTTTTTTTTTAAACACTTACTAGATGGGCCATCATTCACCGGCCTTTGGTTCTTAGTCTCCTTGTTCTTTCTCTGTTTTCTATTCCTCTGTTTCTTCTTTCTGTTCTTTCGCCTTTTCTTCTCATTCCTTCTCATAAAACTTGGTCTTCTCATTCGCTTCTTGATGGCATTTGTTGGGAAATTTCCTTCGTCTTTTACTGTAACGAGAATAATGGCATAGTCTACTCCGATATCGTTACTCGACATACACTGATATAGACCCGAATCTTCAATGATCACATGTTTCAAGTTGAAAGATGTTCCTTGGTTTTCGTCAACGTTTAGGATGTTGGTGATTGGAACAGCATCTTTATACCAGATGACCTCTGGTTTTGGTGACCCAGTTATCTGACAACGTAATTCCACCGACTGTCCACGATTTAAAGTGACTGAGGTAGTTTTTGCTGTGACAGTTGGTGGTTCTGTAAAAAAAAGCAGAAAGAATTAGAAACAAGGAAAATAATTACTGGAGTGTTTTCATAAAAGTTAATAATGGACTTGAAATACATGAGTAGCATTTGAATTTTTTGCTTCTAATATTGCAGCATTATAAAGATTAACAAATATATGGACATAACAATAACAATATTCTCTAGGCAAGGGAAAAAAAAACCTTCTAATGACATTTACCAATGCACTTTTTAAAAATCATCTTTTCCTCTTGAGTTCACATTGCAGATTGCAGTTTCATTGTTGATTTTGGGGTTTGTTTTCATGTTGTCCTTAAGTTGTATTAAGTTGCCTTTGCCACTTCAAAATTTAAATATTCAAATGCACCTTAGGTACTACTTTGCTTCTTCTATAAAACTCAAAAGTAAAATTCATTGAACCAATCATTTGTCCCATTTTACATAACATATACATACCAATAAGTTTCAGATAAATGTCCTTGACCGTCTGTCCCTTCGTACCATCGGCTCCATTGACCTTACATAGATAAGTTCCAACATCTTCTTCAGTGACATTGTATATCACAAAATTTCCTAAATACATAATATACATTTTAATGATATTACTAGTTAAATACACTTTTTGTAAAGAAAACTTTCTAAGATTTAAGGGAATTGTGGTCAAAGGGGCATAATCCAAGTTGCTTTGAAACAAATTCAACAATCTTAATTATGCAAACTGTTTAATGTGTAAAAAGATTTCTCTTGAACTGAGACTTGCATTTTGCAATTATACATTTCAGGACAATGCTCTTGCTACATGAAAGTCCATTAACAATTTAAAAGTACAAGCTTTTCTGGATGATCATAGACCTGTAAAATATCTTATATACAGGTATATACTGTGGTATTAATTACTGTGGTTTCATTATTATTTGAAAGGTACCAATTTCGTGAGTGGCCTTGACCCATGACATTTGATACCCCAAGAAAAGGAAATTTTACATTGCTCTGTATGCTGAAGACTTAAAAACCACAGATTTAAGAATCCACAAACTTATCATATTTCATCAAACCACAAAAATTGCTACCCACAAAAATAAATGAACCCACGGTATTATACATATACTTTACAATATATCTTAAATACAAACCATTGACAATCTTTGATCTATTTTCTGGTAATTTTGCACCATAGCTTTCCCATGATACATTTGGTTGAGGTAGTCCAATAGCGACACATTCAATCGTAACGTTGTCCCCAGGATGGGCTTCGATTATCGTTGGAGTATAGACACTGATAGAGGATGAAATGGAACCTGAAAACAAAAGAAGAAAATATTCAATTCTTGGTTACATGTGTAAGTTCAAAGACCATAGTTGGCTTAATCTAAGAGTTATAATTCTTGTTAAAGATTGCTTGTTACTATAGCAGATTTATGCTAGCCATTGTTTTATAGTTAAAATACTTTTTAACAAAGTTTAGACAAGCTAAGAATCTTGCCTCCTTTATAAAACAGTCATCAGAACTGATGATAAGAGACTCCTTGTCTTTACTTTCCTGTTATTGTCTTTTTGTTTGTTTTTTTATATTATCATTAAAATACAAGTTTGTTTAGAAAAACAAAAACAATTTGACTGGGCATGAACAGGGCAAAAATCTTGAAATTGAAAAAAAAAACAACATATCAAATCTTTCACAAAATTGGTACATTATTCAGTCTTATTTGTGTAAAAATGCACCATACTTTATAAACCTGTAAACTTAATCTCTATTACAATGCATAATAATTGTTATAAGTTTATTTCTTCATTTTCATCATTATCAAGTAGAAGATCTTAAAATAAGCCGACATTGTGTAATCTCCTGCTATAATAACCACAAATATTAATTTGTAGAGATATCAGATATCATATTTGATGCAGATATCTGCATGATAAAAATAGTTAATGGCATATAAAATAAATTCCCTTGTAATTTATTTCATATTTTTGGCAGACACTGTGTTTTTTAATTGATATTTAAGTGATTTGGGTAAGAATATTGTATTTAATAAAACTGCATTTACACATTATGTATAACATGCATACAAGTGAAAAACACTTCCCAAGGAACATTAAGGACCACACTTACATTAAAGGCTTAAGTTTTTGCAATTTTGCTGTTTTTAGTTATTCCTGGTATTTTGTAAGAACTCACCCTAATACATGTATACCAGTTTAAGTCATGGACAACTCTTTTTATACCAAAAAAAATACTTAAGGTTGAAGGGAAATTCAGCCTAATTTATGCTACAATAATGTTTTCATTCTAGGAAACAGAGTACATAAGATGAGGATGATCAGGGAGTCTTTAAGCTTCCAGCCTTCAATCCTTGCTTTCCACACTTTGATCTTAATGTTTTACACCCACTTGGCCATGCTGTCCCTCAACCCCTGTCCCCTTGACCCCACCCCTTGTTTTCTCACCCCTGCTTCCCATCTATTACCTTTACTTTTGACACCCTCATCACCAATTCCTGACCCTCTGTCCAGTCCCACATAGGAAGAAACTTGATATTTTTTTGTAATTCTAAATTTTAATGCCTAGTTTATTAATTCTAATTTCATTGCCTCTATGAACCTCTACTTATTTTGCAACTAATTTCTCCCCATTGGTGAAATAGGCTATTTACATGATTAGAAAACATTTAACCCTCAGCAATAATTACTAAACATACAAAACTAATCTATTCTCTGGCAAAATATAAATATGATTTTTTTTTTATCTTGTATCCATTCAATAAGTAGAGTATCTATATGGGCAAATGGTAAACTGCGGTTTAGAATGGATAATGGTAATAAGAAAATGGTTAATATTTGTTGCTCCAAGTTTTTTTGTTGCTTTTTCCTTCTTTCAACCATAAATACTTTATGAGCAACATAACCCCGAAGTTTATGAACTGTCAGGAATTGCAATGTACTGGTATGTAATTACCAAAATAATTTTACAATGAAAGACAAACAAAAACAAGAGGCTCCCAGGAGCCTGAATCGCTCACCTGGTCTTAATGTCAACCCTTTGAAGACTTTTGTATAGCTAAATGAGCTGAATGTTTAAGCAATAAAAAGCTTTTCTCTATCTGCAATAGTTTTCATTCCAAAGCAAAAAATAGGGCATGTAATGGGACATTAAATGATACCCCGCCACGATATAATATCAAAAGTTCATAAAATTTGATTTCAAAGTGGCCTATCTCGAAAACTATTTTTCGGATCATGCTGGAAATTGAACTTGACCTGTATTTTATTGTACTTAACAGGTGTACAAAATATTATTTGAATCCCATGACGCGTTTTCAAGTCATTGGTCGGAAACTAAAAATTTCATGAAATTTGATTTTTCAAAGTGGCCTATCTCGAAAACTATTTTTTGGATCATGGTAAAAATCAAACTTGACCTGTATTTTATTGTACATAACAGCTGTGCAAAATATCATTCAAATCCTTTGACGCGTTTTCAAGTTATTGGTCGGAAACTCAAAATTTCATGAAATTTGATTTTTCAAAGTGGCCTATCTCGAAAACTATTTTTTGGATCATGCTGGAAATCGAACTTGACCTGTATTTTATTGTACTTAACAGCTGTGCAAAATATCATTTAAATCCTTTGACGCGTTTTCAAGTTATTGGTCGGAAACCTTCGGGGGACGGACAGACGGACAGACAGACGGACGGACGGACAGACACCGAAAAAAACTGAGGGTATAACATAATACCCTGCCACTTCGTGTGGCGGGGTATAAAAACACTATTTTTCACCTTTAAAGGGCCATAACCCCTTAAAGGAGTCATCTGACAACTTCGACCCTAAAAAGACTTTTGTAGAGCTAATTAAGCTGAACATTTAAGCAAGCAACATCTTTTCTCTATCTGCAAAAGTTTTCTTTCTTTAGGCCGAAAACACTATTTTTTGCCTTTAAGGGGCCGTAACCACTATAAGGGGTTATCTGGCAAATTTGACCCTATAGAAACTTTTGTAGAGCTAAATGAGCTGAACATTTAAGCAAGCAACAACTTTTCTCTATCTGCAATAGTTTTCATTCCATAGGCCAAAAAACACTATTTTTTGCCTTTAAGGGGCTGTAACCCCTATAAGGGGTCATCTGACAACTTCGACCCTATGGAGACTTTTGTAGAGCTAAATGAGCTGAACATTTAAGCAAGCAACAGCTTTTCTCTATCTGCAATAGTTTTCATTCTATAGGCCAAAAACACTATTTTTTGCCTTTAAGGGGCCATAACCCCTATAAGGAGTCATCTGACCACTTCGACCCTATGGAGGCTAGTGTAGAGCTAAATGAGCTGAACATTTAAGCAAGCAACAGCTTCTCTCTATCTGCAATAGTTTTCATTCTACAGGCCAAAAACTCTACTTTTTGCCTTTAAGGGGCCATAACCCCTATAAGGAGTCATCTGACAACTTTGACCTTATGGAGACTTTTGTAGAGCTAAATGAGCTGAACATTTAAGCAAGCAACAGCTTCTCTCTATCTGCAATAGTTTTCATTCTATAGGCCAAAAACATGAAAAAATGCTATTTTTCACCTTTAAGGGGCCGTAACTCCCATAAGGGGTCATCTGACAACTTCGACTCAATGGAGACTTTTGTAGAGCTTTTGATGCTGAAGCAGTAGCGTGGCATCAGATTTCATCTATCTCTTATACTTTTTGATTTACAAGCCAAAAACAGTAGTCTGACCCCCCTGGTCTATTTTTAGCAACGGCGGCCATGTTTTTTGACGGATCAAAATACCGAACACAATTTTTGTGCAGGACACCCTAAGGATCAATCATATCAAGTTTGAAGAAATTCTGTCCAGCAGTTTCAGAGAAGAAGATTTTTTTAAAATGGTTAACGGACGACGACGACGACGCGGACGACGACGGACGCCAAGTGATGGTAATAGCTCACATGGACCTTCGGTCCAGGTGAGCTAAAAAGACACCAAAAAGGAAATACAAACTTGGCAAAGGTTCCTATAAGAAACAAAGTTTTGTGTCCAGAATACATCTTACAATAGGCCTTGAGTTTGCTTTTGTTCCATTTCTCAAACCACACTTTCTTGTCCAGAACACATCTTGCAATTGGCCTTTATGTTAAGAATGTATACAGTTTGCTAGTGCACATCTGTTTTTGTAGAACAGTTGTTAAAAAGTCATTAGCACTGGTTTAATAGTTAGACTATTAACTTAATGACCATTTTCCTAGCAGATTATAATTATACTGTAATGAAAGCCTTGTGATAAATGTACATTTTTATCCAAAACACTGAATTCTTAACTCATTTACGCTTGTTTGAAGTTTTTTCCAATGGGCTTACACTTAGGTTTGATGTCATGCTGCTTTTTTGACAGGAATGACCTGGCATCTTAAAGGTGAAACTTTTTAGAAGAGGGGCACAATTATAGAAAAAAAAATAAAGAAAAAAAGAGAAGAAATTTAAAAGACTGAATATTAAGGGAAAGAAAAACACTAATACTCAGAAAATCTAAAAATCACATTAATGAAATAATGTGACGAAATTAAGGGTCTGACTTGCAAACAAAACAATATAAATACATAATTAATGATTCAAACAGTTTTTTTAATGGTTACGTGATTTGATAAGCATATTACTTTTCAAATAAATAAGTAAAGGTCACACATTCAAATAACCTTTTCAAAAACATTTCCCCCACCCAGTACCTCTTAAGACATTATCATTTTTCATCATCAGATAGTAAGCAACCTCATCAACCTATACAACAACTCCAGGGGCCAGCCATGGGGTATCCAATTATTCTCTTTTTCCATACACATTAAGGCATCAAATGACAGCATAGATTAATACCTTTTCATATTTTTCTAATGAAATTAAATTTTGTTAAAAAATAAGGATTGGGTTACACTTGGAATGGATGGTTTTCTCCCGTCAATTAATTGGTGACGTGACCTAGATATGGACACCTGACAGGTGACAATAATACACAAAGAATGATGGGATATCATGAGAGATAATGGTCACTTTGTGGTCACCTTTTATCCATGTCAGCCCTTGAATCAGTATCAGTTTCAAATCCTCTGGCTATTTCTGGCCAAATTCTTTTTCTTTGTTACAATATTGTATCACTTTTCATTTATGAAGTAGTTCAAATATTTTTATTTCATCAAAAGTTTGCCATTTGTATGATTCTGTTGAATGAAAAAGTGAGGAAAGTTTTCTATTATTTCATAAACAAGCTGTATACATGTATCTCATAGCTGTTAATCAAATACATGCATGTACATGTATAATAAACCCTTCCAAGCATGATCAAGCCAATGTTATGACCAAAAGCTATTTTATCAAATAATTTGCATATCAATTTGATCCCTATCAATTCAATTGCACCTAAGATGTTATTATAGTTTCATTTCAAGATTTTACATCAAATGAAATCAATGAGAAAAATATCACATGTTCTCGTTTGTCAAATCCGGCCACCAACAAAGGGTAGTGGGTTGGGACCTCTGCATAGTCAATTTGACAGGTGATACTGGATCCATAACAAACACAATGCTCGGGTATTCATCAATGACATAGGAAGCAGTGATTAAAAGAAAGATTTCATTTCTATCAAAGAGATTTTCTGGCCATGCTTTGAGAGCACCAACAAGACAAGATGGATGTAACATTTGTTGGCTATCCTTCATACTGACAAGTCTACTTGTTTGCGATGGTATAATTCACATTTTTGTTGAAATCTTGGAGGTGAAACTATCTACCTTAATATAATGGTTGGTTTGTAGTCTGAAGAGTTGGGAAGGTGAAAATGATATGAATTGATTCTTTTCTTGTGTTATATGTTGCAAGTTTGAAAAGGTTATAACAATATCTTCTGAACGAAAATGATCAATCTTAAAATGGCCCAAGAGAAGCAGACATAATACAGGTAAATGTAGTTTCAAAATGAAGAAATGAAAATTTCAATGGTCCTGACCTTGAATATGCATTTAAAAAAAAATGGTGTGCTCATCACACCTGTCTCCCAATGCAATCATAAAGTCAAATAAAAATTCAACAACACAATGCTGTTGGAAGATATAAACAGGGCAGGCCCAGATCTAGCATTTGATTTTTTAGGGGTCCCATTGAAAAAATATAAGAAAAATCTAGGGGTATTTTCCAGAAAATCAAGATCATCTGACAAAGAATAAAAAAAATTTCATATTTCGGAGGGGGTTCGTGCCTCGGGTATGTCTCGTCTAAATCTACGCCTGCCCCTAGGGAACTTCTGAAAATGAAGTGAACATACTTGTTACAATAGGGTAACCATTTACTGTAAAAGGTCCTTATCTTATCAAATTTTGCTTTAAAATTGTGGTGAATTTTGGGTGCGATGGAAAAAAATGATATTCCCCTGCAAATCAAAGTGCAAAGTGCAAAGTGCATCACATTTTCAAATTATATATACAATAGCTCTTTAAACCAATTTAACAGACCAAATTCCAGAAAAGCATTGAGACCACATGCTCCTACGGTTAAACAAGGTTTTCATCCATAACATTATATAATTACTATATCCTAATTTTCTGCTCCCTTTGTCCGTTTATAACCCTTAGTCAAGTAATAAAAACCATCAAAATATACCAACTCATAATATCCAACATGTTATTTCAGGAGGCAGTCAACCTCAAAAAGCCAGTGCAAAAATTTCATCCTATTATACTTCAATGGAAATCGTTAAATGATCGTTATAAAGAAAGCTTTCTTAGTCAGAAAGTACATTGGGGTCCCTGAATTGTGTTTGTAAAGGGAAATTAAAGTTCCAAATTTTTAGCATAATTTTTTTTATGGATGGAGATTTTTTCCATTAAAATGCAATATTTCATGGAATCTTACTGTTTAAATAATTTATGAAACAGCAGAAGATACATGATTTTATTTAGAACTACCAGAAGAAGTAACTGAAACTTCACCAGGTTTGAGACACACAGACCAGAAGACTCTAACATTTTATGCCCCTCTATTTAAGTTGGCTTGGCATGAAATTAAGAGTAGAATTTATGTCATATTTTAAAAATTATTTGTAGAGTTACCTCCCCCTAGATTTAAATTTTAGAATTTTTTTTTTTAAGTTGCATGATTAAATGCAATTATCCATTGAAATAAATGCAATTTAATTTTTTAAATGCCATTAAGTTGTAATTTACACTTGTACACAGATGTCACTATATCACTAATGTTTAAAAAGCAGTTAAAAAACATGGCAAAGCCAAATAATTTTGTTTTAAATTTATGCTATTGTAAAGAAATGGAGGATACCACAGGGAAGAGTAATCTGGTTGAAAATGAAGAAGATAGCTCTAGCAAAATTATATTCGCATGTGTAAAGCCTCTGAATTTTTAAACAAAAGTTCTTGACATGCAGTTAGGATACAAAGGTTTCCTGCACTATTCTGTCTTTGCTAAGATTTCAATTTTAAAATCTTGAAAAAAATGAAGGTTTACAGTTAAAATATTTGCTTGCACACCTATGCTAGTATTGTAATGTCCTTTGAACCAAAACTGTAAAAACTTTTGTTGGTTGATAATTTTAACTTGAATGAAGTAGTTAAACTTGGCCTCGATTTCTTTCGTCTAAGTTTCAAACGATATTTTTATCGAGAACGGGATACAGGTGTTGAGTGTTACGTATTGTTCGTATGTCTAGAAGGCAAACCTTATGTTACGATTTCCAAACAGAAAACTGTGGATATAAAAAACACGGTATAAATGATCTTTATTCCCTTAACAGTCCACCCATTGAATTTAATCCCAATTTTAGTCGTATCTTTCCAGACCAGTGATCAGGGCCGATAATTTTGACCAAATTATTTCGGAAAGTTTAATTAGCTGAATGTAATTACTGCCTATTAGATGCTTTCTTTCAGATTTTATCCAAGTATGTCAAAACTCAATGAAATTAGAGCGCATGTCAATCAATGTATTGAAAGTATCCATATAGGTGTAAAATTTACTTAAATGAACAAATTATATGTAATTTGACATGTAGGATGCAGCTATTTTATAACTTTTGATAAACTGATATTTTCTAAACTTCAAAATGTTTAGTTTTATGGTATACTTCAGAGAGTATAGATATTCAGGATAAACAAGAGAACACAAAAATAGGTTTTCAACATGTGGTGTAAGCTGAAGATGTTTTGTGTCATTTTTGCTCAAACCATGGACAATTTTTTCATCCTAAAACAAATTTAACTAAAAAGTTTGAAAAAGAAAAGTTTCCCAAAATAATATTTAGTGCATTGTCCTCACTAGCCAAATATCAAGAAGCCACTGCATGTAGTTGCCAAGGAAACTGTGATGAAGATTTTGTGACGAGGAGGACCAAAGACAACTCCTGTATAGTTGTGCGCTTATATTCATAACACAAAATTATGTTTTTATTCACCAAAACGGCCCATGGATTTTTTAATATATTAATATAAGTTGATATTTTAAACTTCCCAAAATAACTAGTTCATAAATAGTTACCAAAATTATATAATAGAACATATGAATTATGAATAACAATATCACACATTCAAAAATTTATAAATTGTATTGATGTCACAGCAATTAGTCGATCTATCGTCTTTTCAAATGCCAGCCATTTTCTTTTGTCATTACAAGGAGCAGGATTTATGCAATTATTTCAGCTCTTGACTTGAGCGATTTATTCCTTCAAGAAGTTAGTATTTACGCTTAAAGACCTTAAGAAAATTAATAGAACATTTCGACAATGATTTATTTCAACACATATGAATTGACAGTATGTAAATTGAGATCGGTAATTATAAAATAGCTTTCTTAGGACTAGTACCAAAGGCAACCCATTATATACCTCGATAAATGGCAGTTATAAAAATATGACATTCCAAATGTATAAAACTTAGGTATGATATTAAAATGCATTGTAATTGACATCTTATCGAAATGAAATATCAAGCCTTAACATTGTTGAGCGTGGTTTGAATGAATGTATTATTTCTGCATGGACGGAAAAAATCAGACGTTTCCATTCAGATTAAACATGTATCAGTTACCGAAAAATAAGTTCTAACAAACGCTCAGATGACCCCTGACTTAACATACTTGTTATCGAAAGATTCCAATGCGATTAATTTCATTGTTAATCGTATTAATTTCTAATAAATGTATATAAGAATACACCTAAAAAGTTATATCAGTTTTAAATTGTTTTGAGAATATAGAAATACTTTTATTAACTAATGTTATCGTGATCTTGTGTTTCTTAATGTTTCAATGCTACAATTGGATAATTTAATTTGTCTCGTCATTATGGCTTTTCTTTTTTGTAAAGGAGCAGAAATTCAGACCTTAACCTCTGACCCTGGCCATCCAAATAAAAAACTGAAGTAAGGATGCATTTGACAATTGGTTAAAATAACAATGCATATTCTCCTATTTGTAAAAGTAACGATTTCGAAGACGCCTAGATTATCTGAATGGAAGAAGTATTCAATAATATATGCAAAAGGGAACGTATCCCCTTGTTCAAAACAAAATTTTGCATCACAAGCTTGCCTGCCCAGACGGGCTAAACTTCTTTTTCATTCAAAGGTATTCTACAAACCCCGTTTTATTTTTTCGGAATATTCTTTTTTCAGAACAACTTTCGTAACCTTGTTCTATTGGTGAAGCGAAAACATTCACACCGAGAATTGATGTCTAACCCTTGGTACATTTGTTGCGA